>JARVGV010001030.1:14210937-14223719 GCA_031762435.1 Hypsolebias longignatus | reverse complement strand
TTTTTTGAAGGTCCAGAGGACCAGACTTAGCTTTTTTAGATAGTGTTTTTAATTAGTTATTCCAGATCCGTGAATGTATTTAAAATCTTAACAAGAAGCTCAGTTTTGCAATCTTCTGAATGTAACAAACATTTTTATTTTCTCTATAAGTTTTCTTACCTTTGGGCCCTTTGAGCAGGTTAACCTCCAGAATTGTTTCAGGTGGGGCCTGCCTCCGTCGAACCAGCAGCCGAACCACAGGCCCCGCCTCCTTAAGGGCTTCCACTGCTCGGCTGTGAACCACCTCGGAAACATCAACATCGTTCACACGCAGTACGCAGTCGTTAACCCTGAGGAAAGTTCAAATATACAACAAACACACTATGTTTAGTATACAAAGGCAGGGAGACCCAACAAGGGCTAAGATAATCAGAAACCTTTAGAAAAAAGCACTGCATAACATAATTTTTTTTTTTTTTGCATGTTTCAGGCTTTGGTTTTGCAGTGAATCATAACTGTGGAAGCACAGAGCCGGGAGACAGAGAGCTGAAGAAACTCTGCCTCCCACACAGCCCTGCCTGGCGGGACACGGTGTTGGTGAGAGCTAAAGATGAGAGTAGAGAGGTTAAAGTAGAAGGAGGATGGAGAGTGCAGCTGAGCTCGAAAAGAGCAACAACAACGACAAAAAAAAAAAAAAGTGAACGAGGTGAGATAGAGGGGAACGCTGTGGAAGAGACAAACTTACCCCAGCCGTCCATCCATAGCAGCTGCTCCTCCGGGGATTATCTTGGTGATGAAAATCCCTGGATCATCAGGAATGTGGGGATTGTCTATTCCTCCAGCAATACTAAAGCCCAGGCCAGAGTTACCCTGAACACAGATTATGACGAGCATTTGCATTAAGGTACAAGAAAAGCACATCCATACGTTCATTTAGAAGAAGTGCATTGTATCACACTACAGAAGCAAACTGCTGTATTGGGTTCTGCAGGCACTTCTGATGTTTGCTTTTGGACACACAATAATGTAAGAATATTGCTTATGTGCAGTGGTGGACAGTAACAAAGTACATTTACTTGAGTACTGTACTTAAGTACATTTTCTGAGCGTCTTTACTTTACTTGAGTATTTGTGTTTTTTTGGGGGAACTTAAGAGTTTCACTCCACTACATGTCAAAGACAAATACTGTATTTTCGACTCCACTACATTTCTAAGAAGCTTCTTGTTACTCGTTCCTTTTGGCGCAGCTTTATAATCCTCCGTTGCTGTTTTTCTTCCCTTAAATGCAGTTGGGCAGTTGTTGATTCAGATATTATGCTAAATTCATCTGTGCAGAACATTCATTGTCTTGTAAGCTTCTATGTTAAGTATGGCAGAACTTTTAGTTACCAGTGTTACTGTTTCCTCTCCTGTGTGAACTTGTTGCTGTCAATATATGCACTTATACAGACAAACAATACAGTGCATGAATACTGAAGCTGAAGAAAAGACTAAATGTGCATCATCTGTTAGGATTTCCATGTAAACATGTAAAATACAAAGAAGATAATTGTAGTTTACAGGTTTTATGGTGTTAGAGTGGTTCTATGTGTCAACACATCATCAGGTGGTTTCAGAGTTTCAAGGTTCTGTAACATCACTCAAAACAATACAGCAATGTACTGATATTAGAATATATTGTACTTTTAAATACTGGAGTATTTTTAAATGCATGCACTTTTGAATAATTAAGTTTTTTTTTTTTTTCAAAAGTAAGTACTTCAGTACTTTAACTTGAGTAAACTTTTGACTGAGCAACTTTTACTTGTAGTTGAGTAAGATTTGACCATGAGTATCAATAATTTTACTTAAGTACTAGAAATTAGCACTTTGTCCAGCACTGCTTATGTGCCACACATGTTTTATCAACCTATGGAGTTTTAGAAATGCCCAGTGTCCATTAGATAGGGACCAGGAAAGCTGGCCTCCCATTTTCTACAGTACATAGACACCAGCATTTCTTTCTCATCCCAAAGATTACACAAGTCCCATTTGACTCCAGTGGGTTCGGGCACACTGCTGCATCTGACAGTCTTGGCTGCAGAGACAGGCAGCAAACAAGACAGCTGAGAAAATACTTCACTTCATTATTTTCTATAATTAATGAATGACGGTCGCAACAAATTAGGACAGTAGGAGGCTGAGGTCTTCCAGCATGCTGCTCCAGAGCAGAGAGGCGTCTGTACTGGGCCTCATCGCCAAATGTTACACACCCACAGACATTTTAAAGTGAGACTTCGCATAGTTTATTTAAGCTTTCCGGGTGCAAAAATGCCACTTAGAGTGAAAAAGACATAGATATACTGTACGTCCGTCTAGAGTTTGGAGGTGCACCAGCATGTAGGTGGAATAATAAAGAGCATATAGCTCTCCCACTAGAAGCTAAACCACTACTGCCAAGTGCAGCGGTGCCTGCTGAACAATCGAACAGGAGAGCACTTTACATTTCTGGCGTCTGCTGAGGACATGTGCCTCTGGATTACGTAAAAGCCGTGCATCACTGGAATTGTTCAGTACTTCTTTACATCACATATAAGACTATTTTGATGCAATTATTTAAAAGCTATAAATGAAACCTTTAAACCCATGATTCTTCTAAATTTAAAGAAATAAATATTTGACTGTTATTTACACTCTTTAGGCTCAATTAGAACAGAAAGAGCTTCTTGCTGCCACCTAGTGGGCAGAAATCCATCATGCAGACATTATAAAGAGAATGGCAGAGCTTACCCTCTCTAAAATGATCTCTTCATATTTATACATGCCATCACTGCCATTTACCTGTCAAAAAACACAAAGGTTAGCAATGCCACTGTGCAAAAATATTTCCTAAAAAAGAAAAAGAAAACAGCCATCTAAATATAAACAGAACACTAATGAATTTAGGATTATTTATACAATTTAAATGACACTATTTTTTGCATGCAAATAATAGTAAAAAATGAACCAAATTTACAATATTTCTTAATAAAAGGCACATTTTATACTAATATTCAGGGCAAACAGGATAAGAAATGTGTCCACATGGTAAACAGCCTCTTACAACCAAAAGGAGACCTTTTCACGTGCATCTACACGCAAACATACAAACACGTCTTTGCAGCAGAAGAAGTGGGAATTAAAAAAAAGGATCCATACTGTACAGACAGCGAGAGCAGATACTTACATAAGGGCCTGCGTCTAGTGAGTCTGCGTTGACAATGATGGGGGGAGGGTTGGCCTGCGAATACGAAGAGACGCACATTAGTTCAACGTGTGAGGCTGGCAGCGCACAGGCGTAATCAAGTATACACAGTATTGCCTGGGAGCAGATGATGCCATAGGAACAGCCAGTGAGTCTCCATGGGATGGAGAACGTGGGAAGAGACGAGTCGGAGGGGGTGTTGAAAGGTGTGAGGATCGAGAATGAGGACTGGGGCAGAGAGACCGCCGCTTATTAACCGCCACAGTCAGACATCCTACAGTCACCTCATAAAACAAACCAGCTTGTGTTTCAGCTGTGGAGACAACACTTTTATCCCACGTCGAGTTTCACTTTACACCATGTAGTATCACATAGAAAATGCACGATTTTATCATTTAGTGACCATGTGCTGTAAATTTTGCTGTATAAGTCACAGTTTTTTGCATAAATTAGCATGCCTGCGATTTATACAGCAAAGCAACGCATTTGTTTTTTCCCCTCATATTTATAACCCAATTTCTGGCTGAGATCTGATGATTTCATTCATTCTGACATGCAAAATACAAAGTATCGAACACTACCATTTTCAGCCACTAGAGGGCTCTCGAGCAGTATGGCAAGCCAAGTGTCTCACTATTTGGTAAAATTGGCGATTCATGAGACACTTGACTTGCCATATTAAGCTCGCTCCAGAACTCAAGAAAAGTTCAACTGAGACACACCTTTGATATAATGTCGAGCAAACATAATTGTTTTTAAGTGTTAATCTTGTTAAATTCTTGTTAAAGTCCTCTTGTGCACGCTCCCGCGGCCGCCATTTGGCAGCCAATAGATTTTTGGAACAACATTGGCCCACGTTTCCATGTTGTCAGTGGTGACGCATAATAGTCGCGACTTATATGGCAAAGCGATGCATTTATGTTTGTTTTCCACTTTATTTGACATATCTGGACTGATGCGACTTATACGGTGGTGCGACGTGTGCGGATGCAAATACTTTGTACTTGTACAATAGTTTGTTTTACAAGGTTTAAGTCTTTGAACAAGTCATCTATTACTAAAGTTATACATTGGGGCGATTTTAAAACATAACTTTAAAACTTAACATAAAATACTCTACCTCCTGTAGGTATTATTTGTATTTTAATTAATCAGATGAACATTATTTTCTATTAGTAATGAAACACACGTCAGTTCCAATTTTTCCAATCTTACTGGGCCTTTTTTTTGGACTGATATTGTTTTAATTATTGAAAATACTCATGGTTGTATTTCAGCATTCAGAGCATGAAACAGATGTAGTTATTTAGTAAACTGTTGGAGTGTGATAATGGGCTCTGAGCAGCAATGGGGTTGGAGAACACATATGAGGATATCAATATATATCAGCTTGCAGCTATTTCTTTATTTATTTATTAAGTAAAATGTATACAAACCAAACGACAAATGAGACCAACAAACAACAGAATCATGTGTTTGCTCTAACCCTGCCAGCAATCGTCTTTTAATGTTTCTGAATTTTTAACTTCTTGCATAAAATGTTGAGTCTCTGATTTTAAGAAAACTTTTGTGATTTGGATGAATGGAAAAATATTGATAAACATCATTTTAATTACTTATAGCCAAAACTATGGGGCAACCGTGGCTGAGTGGTTAAAGCAGTTGTCCTCCAATAGGAGAGTTGTTGGTTTGATTCCACCAGCATTTACATGTTGAAGCGTCCCTGAGCAAGACACTGAACCCCTCATCGTCTCCGATGTGTGTCCCATCATGTATGAATGTGATTTATAGCACTGATTAGTCCTTGTAGAAATCTAGTAGAGTGCTGTATGAATGTGTGTGGAGGTAAATGAAGGCACAGGTTGTGCTGTAAAGCACTTTGAGTATCTTGATAAGAAACAAACATGCTATATAAGTACAGTCCATTGGCCATTTATACATATCTTCCTTTATAGTATTCTCCTTAAATTGAGAGTTACATAAACATAATTGACAGATTGATACTAGGTATGATCCCAGCTTGACTCTTTTGTGCCACCTGGTGTTTCTGTCCTCACTTTGTTCCTTTAGAATGACGGAGAAGTGGAGGGAGACGATTAGAATGACTGAGGAAGCAGTCTGATGACCCTGTCCTTTTAATTCAGCACTTTAACTTTTTTAATGTATCTCTATTTGACTGAGTTGTGTTGTAGGACGCTGGTAGCGCAGCTTGGAGACTTTTAGCTGTCACACTTTTTTTTAATAGTTTGGTCAGTCCTGCGACTTAGTCCGAAGCGACTTATTTACGTCTTTTTCCTGTTTGTGATGCAATTTTTGACTGACACGTTCAATATTCATTCATACTGACATGAACCAAAGAGTAAATGGTACAATTTGCAGCCGCGAGAGGGCCCTCTAGGTTTTTGACAAGTATGTGTTGTTCCTCTATGCTAACCTCCCCCCAAAATTCACTAACTGAGAAAAACTTTATACAAGTAAAATGCCCCGAAAAGGCGGAGTTGTTCAGAAGTGACACAGAGGATGAAGAATTCAATGGATTCAGTGATGTGGAATGAGACTGGTGAATTTACAGGTAACTTGCTTGTCGGACTTGTTGTCTTGTCAGAGTCAGAGTCAGAGAGTCTTTATTGTCATTTGCACCACATGTGGTACATGTAATGAAACGAAATTATGTACACAGGGTCCCAGTTACATCCAACAATATTGTTATGTTAATTAAACCTGTTCAGGACCCCACCAGGTATGTTCTGTGTGTTATTATTTCAAATTAAATGTCCGTTCTTGCACTTTGTGAAATACATTTATAAATAAATGCGACTTATAGTCCGAAGTGACTTGTACAGTACTGTATATTGTTTTTTCCTTGTCGTGAGGCATTTTTTGACTGATGCGACCTGTACTCCAGAGCGAGTCTGGAAACTACGGTAATCTCTCCCCCTGTCCCACCCATTTTCAAACACTCATTTTAAACTGATTCAGTTTCATAACTGCTTCCTGTTAGACCATTTTTTTTATACTTAAACTGCACAGTTTCACTTTAGATGTGCCTGATTTGACAGCCCTCTTCAGTAGCAACTTATAACAAGATGCATCCAAACCGTTTCAGAAGATTTATCCTTGCATGTAAGAATTAATGCTATCAAGAACCAAGCTGTGATGGTGGCAGCCTGTTTTAAACGAGAACCATTAAAATGAGTTGAAACAGCAAGAAGGGAGGAAACAATGCCTCGGGGCAACGCAGGAAAACACACTGGCCACTGTTGTCCCTAGATGACTGACAGACTGAGCTATTGAGTCCATTACCGAGACTACATATGACAAAACACCCCATTGTAGTATGACGCCTGTAGTGTGTATTGTAACTATCACAGCGGACCGGTGCAGCCCAGCAGGATCTACATCAGCTGCATTATACCAGCCTGGGTTTGTTGCTTAATCCCACTACCAAATTCTGATGTAACAAGCAAACAAATTGGAATAATCTCAACCTGAGTAAAGACTACACAAGTCTGATTGAACATTTGACAGCATATTCAGGTATCTTGGATTAGGCTAGGATCCACTCCCCTCCTCTGGCCTCACCTCTCTGTTTAATCTCATAAAAAGCTAAAAGAAAGCTGACTGAGGTCTGTAAAATCTGACCAGTTTAATCTGACGGCCGACGCTATGTTGTAATCGTCTCATTGCTACTGATTTATTTCTCATATGGACTAATGTCAGTCCAGGGGAGGATGAGTGTGTCTGGAGTTTGTTGCAGGTGGATGTGGGTCAGACAACATCAAAAGTACGGTTGTAAAATATTACAGATGTGATCCAGGCTGTGGAGAGAAGCCTGTGTGCCTGAACTTTATGGTCTCCATTAGCATTTCCTTTAAATGTTGACTCTTTAAACATAAAATGACCCCATCCTGTGTTAAAATGACTAAGATGAAGTCTTTATCTGTGCCTCTTAAATTCATTCATAAAGCTTGATGTAGCACATTTGCCTCACATTTATTTACACCACTGGCCAGGCTGCTGTTTCTCACCTTAAGAAAATACTCTTCAGCTCATCTGTGTAATTACTGCTAATGATATACTCATGGTAAACAATGCTTGCTGCTACAAATGGTGTAAAAATGACCAGGGATGACTTTGTTGCATCGTGGTTTGTAGACTTCCAGTTTCAAAACACTGTCTTTACTTTAATTCTCGTCACAATTTTCCAGTTTAAAACTGGACATTACAGGTGAGGAGTGGATTTGTTGAGGAACACAAATAGCTTAGTAAGTTATGGACTCGTATAGCAAGTCCAAGATGATTGTTCAACTAGTTGTAAATTACAGTAGCATTAGGGGACCCCAGCTTAGTTGGAAAATGTTTATAGAAACATTCTGTTTATTTCAAGTTTAAGGTATTTTTACATTTTTCAATCTGTATGTAGAATCCATTGTTTATATGCAGTTTATGCTTCAAATTACCAGCTTTGATAAAAAAAAAAATTATCACAACACCGCTTTCTAGTTTGTTTTGCAATGTTAGAAAAACCTGGTGGTTTGAGTCTTTTTTTATTTTTTTTTCCGGGAGTGTTGTTCATTTCTTGTGGTTTTATGACAAAAATGCTCGGCCGCAGAATTAACTGCTTGTTTTACACATGACATATTCTAGCGCTCATAAAAACACTCAATAAATATTAAGATCAAGGAAAGAGCTTATAAAGAAACATTCTTAATTTAAGCAACAACCTACATTCAGAATAGAAATATGACTTTTAATGGCTGGAGAAACAAGCAACTGTACTTGGTTTAGCCCTCAAAGCATTTAAAAATATTTGCCTGCCTTACTTATGCATATAATCACACATTTTTGACTGCTTTTCATTGGATGAAAATTTTCACATTGGTTTGATTAATTTCTAAACTTGGACTAGGACAGATTTTTAAAAATGCCACAACGAAAGCTCTTGTCTTTTTGAAAAAAAAAGAGAGAGAAATAACATGACTTTTGTAACTTTGAAAACAGATGTTTTTCTTAATTATGCAGCTGGAACAGACGGCGTATGGAAAGAAATTACCCCTGGCTCTGATCCAGTCACAAGGCAAGCCAGCTGATCCAATCACAATTGATCCATCTTTATGAACAAGTGTATTTTCTAATCATACAGAAATCGCACATTAACCGAGAGATGTTCCAAAAGATTTACATCAAGGACTGTAAAGGACAAACAGATATGACAGATAAGAGCATACCAGACACAGAGACATCATGCACAGACAATAAGTCCAGACTGCGTCCCCAGCATGAAATCATCTCAAGTCCCTGCTGGCCACAAGGAGCGATGAAAACGCACTCGCCACAGAGCTTTCTTTCTCCCACTCCTTAGGTTCATTCATCCATCTGTCCATGATAGTTCCCTGTTTATCAATCTATCATCTTGCTCTTCTGTCAGTTGGGACATTGCGTCTGTCTCTTGTCTCTCAGCGTCTCGGTCAATGTATATCATGTCCTACTGGCACTGCATCACTTGGCTGCAGACCCCGGGGACAGTAAAGCTACAAAGACTCCCTATAAACTTTGGCAAGTGCAGGGCAGAGGCTTCATCCAAATTGTTAAATAATCAATGTGTTCCCATGGTAACCAGTACTTCCACGCTATTGGCCAGATAGACTACTTAGCCACCTCCTCTTACTTCATCTCTCTGGCTTTACACTGTTGCCTCACTGCAGTTAATGCAGCCGTGGGGTGGATGTGGCTCGCTGCCTTTAGATCAACAAACATTTTTCAAACCCAAAGAAATGATGAATCTGCAGGCCATGGGATGTTAGGACCGGTGGACTTGAGATAAACTATGAGGATGAATATTTAAAACGAGTAAAAAAAGGAAATCAGGAAGACAATAATTTGTGTTTTGAATGATTTGAATCTTGACCAAATGAGATGCATCACTGAACATCTTATTTTTTGTTATTTTGGACAATGTTGTGTTTACACATGGTTTACAAGACATGTCTGATGCATATAATGTGGAAACAGAAAAGATTGAACATAGACTATGTTCACTGCCTGTTGGGAGAAGCTTTCTATCTAATGGACATGCAATTATATTTCATTCAAACTTTTGTAAGAGAGCAAATATTTACCAAACTGTCCAACATTTTAATGTTTCAATTTTTATGAGGCCTAAAAGTTAAAAGACTGCATGTTAATGAAAAGCATGGACATTATTTTGTATATCTTGTACCTTCACTGAAGAGGTCACTGCATCCCTGTCACCAGCACTGAGTGGTTTTCATCTCAACGAGGCCATATTTCCTCTTTTTTAGTGAATCAATAGGAGACAGAATATTAGGTTGAGCTTTTTGCTAAACTGTTTGGTCATTGGCACTGCATGCACTGACTGAATATAGATTCAAGGTGCGGCGTAACCCATTGATATACACTATAATAGTAGACCCAATGAAGGAAAATGGAAGTTGAAGCCAGGATGGGAACAGCGTCCTGATCTTCCCATGTAAAATAAAAATAAAAATTGGACTTTGCTCTTTAAAAAAAAAAAAAAAAAAGTAGCATACAACCTTTATTACAACGTTGCCTCTTGTTGAGTCGTAGTTGTTACCTTGCTGCGATATGTTCAAATATTCCTTTTTCTAAAATATTTAAGTGCAATTAGTTATTAAGTGCTTAAAAAAGGGAATGTTTCATCATGATTGTGCATGTGGGAGGACTAACTCTTAAAGCTCCATATCTGATCCCAAAAATATAGCATACTGTGTCCTGCTGACGTCAGATCCCAACAATGAGAGAAGGTGGGAACATCTGGTCCAGTAATACTGTTAATGTGTACTACTACTACTAATACAGTAATAATATATGTAAACGGTGCAACCTCTCCTCTAAAATACAGTACAGACAAAGATTACCATATTTTACGGTATATAAGTCACTGTTTTTTGCATAGATTTGTCAGTCCTGCGACTGATATGCCAAAGTGACTTATATACATTTTTTTCCCATATTCATAACACAATTTTTGACTGAAACTTTAAATTTTGAAGAACTGCAACAGCGAGTCCTCCCATGCGTGCTCGCTTCACTCAGCTGGTGCAGACGGAGGAACGCTGGAGAACTAGTGGCTCCGGCCGCGATGGATGGATGGATGGATGAATGGCACCGTGCCACACAGGCGAAATGAAGCTGTTTTGACCATTACATGAACACATAATAAACATGACTTATCAGCGGTGACGCATAATAAATGCGACTTATACGCCAAAGCGACATATACAGGTGGTCACCGACTTACGGCGCCATCGACTTAAGGCATTTCGGACTTAGGGCGCCGCCCCCAGTAACGTCATCACACCTTACGTTGTCTTTTTTATGCAGCATTTTATGTTTTTTTTTTTCAATTTTTTTGAAGGTATTTTGTTAGCTAATTGCTTGGAAACACATTAAAACAGCGTTCTAAGTACGCTGTTGTTGATTTACATTGAAAAAAACGTGTTTAAAAAGACGTTACGGCCGCCATGTGGTTTCAGTTTCGAGTTACAGACGAAAATCCGGAGTTACAGCAGCCATGTGGTTTCAGTTTTGAGTTACAGACGAAAATCCGGAGTTAAGGCAGCCATGTGGCCAGCGCTCTGACTTACGGCAAATCGAGTTACGAATGGGCCGTAGGAACGGATCTCGTTCATAACTCGGGGACTGCCTGTACTAAGTCACTTCGGCGTATAAGTTGCATTTATTATGCATCACTGCCGACTTATCGTGTTTATTATGCATTTATTTAATTGTCAAAACAGCTTAATTTTACCTGGGCAGTGCAGTGTCATCGATCCATACGTCCAGCCTTTCTCGGCCTGCACCAGCTGAGTGAAGCGAGTGTGCACGGGAGGAGTCATTGTTGCAGTTCTTAGAAATTTAAAGCATCAGTCAAGCATTGCATTATTAATATGAAAAATAATTACAAGTCGCTTCGGAGTATAAGTCGCAGAACTTACAAATTTATGCAAAAAACTGAGACTTACACGCTGGAAAAAACAGAATACATAAATAAAGATGGCTGCCACATTTTAACTTTGGAAAACACAGAAATGGATGCAAGAGTCACTTTTAGGGATGTTGATCTAGAATTTGCTCTGGTAGTAGCTGAGAGTAATCTCCTGTACATGCTCTAAACCCTGACTGTACAATTTATTGAATTAAAACTTTTCATTGCAAGGCACTAGCTAGGACTTCATTTCTGTTCCTTTTTCTGAATTTACAATTTGTCAAGTGCTCTTGATTTGTTCAGGTAGAAAACCTTTGAAAACAAATCATGAAATCACTCAGGGTTTTCTCCTTGTGTTTTCACTTGAATAGTTACAAACCACTGAGCAAACCATCGATCCCTACTGCTGTCCCTGGAGCTGAGGGGTAATATGCAAAGCAGTTCAGCCTGCAATCTGCAGAAACCGTAAATTTTCTGCCAATGACTAAAAGGAGAACACGAGGGCTGTGATTAGGAAATGAGGCGGCGTCGTGGCGAAACTGTGTGCTGCATCTTTCTGCACCTTCAGTATTCTTGTCACGCATCTTTGGCGTCACACTGTACACAGCATTATTAGACCCAGATCATTAAAAGCACCTGCACCGGGTCGTCAAAACTAACCTCTTGATTCAGCTAGCTCACACAAAAACTATCTGTGTCATCTCCTGTGCACATGAAGCAGACAAATGGAATCGGTGCATATGGGATTTTGCATCGCTGGAAATGTTGGATGTTGAGGTGAACATTGATTAGAGCAGGTCAGGCCCCATCGCTGCATCAATATATCAAAGTTGCCCTTTTCCTCAGCACCATCCCAGCTGTGGCGGCAAATCTCTTACCGTCACGTCGGTGTAAATTTGAAATATTTGGCCTTAATGAATGGGACTAATGCCTTGAACATATAGAGTCATTACATTCATTTAGGTGAAGGCTAAGTGACAATTTAACCAAAAAAGCAAACAAAACACGAACCAGCACGGTGACTGTTACCCTGTGGGCAGCATTTTGCTGACACCGTTTAAATCTACATGTCCCTTGAGGGACGGTCACTACAGTCAATACAAAGCTGCTCTGCATTATCCCTCCAATCCTTTAATAAAGCATTTGTATCCTCATCCAAACAGAGAACTCTTTATACCAATGTTTAGTTATGAAGCAGTTATAAACATTTAGATTTATATTAACCAATTAAGCAATTAGCTAATGATGCTGACTGCTCATCAAACATGCACCTTTTCTAACAATTAATAATAGATATACTGTATACAGGTGGTCCTCGACTTATGGCGCCCTTGACCTATGGCAACTCGGACTTACGAACGCCTCCCCAGTGACGTCATCACACCTCCCATTGACTTTCAATAGCTTCCAGTGCTGTTTCTTTTGTGTGTGGGGTGTTAATACAGACCCTGCTTTCCCTTTAAGACCCCGTGGACTCCTCCCCCTCTCTGGCGTCCATCTTGTTCTGTGAACACAACACCGTGTGGCTGGAGAAGGCTGGAGGAGTCCATTTTGTTTGTGCTCTGAGGCATGCAGCTTGTAAAATTAGCAGCAGCTCTTGTTCTAATAAA
>JARVGV010001030.1:14182810-14194159 GCA_031762435.1 Hypsolebias longignatus | reverse complement strand
GAGAGGAAAGACTAATTCGGCGGAGTGGAAATTGTTCATCTATCTAAGATCCGATAAACTGCAGGTTTCAGTGTGCTGCAAAATGTGATGGAGAGTCGTTCCAACTAGTGGTGGGAACACATCTAACTTGTTCCATCTGAAGAGTTTCCACTCGATAGAATATGCTGAGAGTCAGAAGATGAAGTACAATAAAAGTTTGAGCCAACGTGTCCCTGAAACAACACCCCCAGCTGTATCAAAAGAGAAACACATGCAGCAAACGTCTGCTGCATGTGTTACGTTATGGTGTTTAAAGTTAAAACTATTAATATATGTCATTTTTGATGAGAAGATGACATGGAAATCTCATGTAAATTACTTTAAAATAAAAATAGCTGAATAAAGTAAAATACTTTTTGAATAACAAAGCTTTATATATATTGTATACTGTAATGATTGTTCCATATTTAATCTATTGTATTGAAGTTTGGGGGAAATCATGCAAAACAATTACAAACCCTATTTTTATTTTACAAAAAAGAGCTATAAGAATTATTAGTGGAAAGTGCTATGGTCACCCAACAAATATATTATTTCATCAGTTGAAATTATTAAAATTTTATGATTTGATTGAATATAGTATTTTACAGTTCATTATAAAGCTCATAAAAATATTATCCCCGAACATTAAATGAAAATTTGTTAAAGAGAGTTATTAAGGGAATGGAAATGTTTGTAAAACCTCCATTTAGAACGAGTCTGAAGGAGCTGTGTTGTAATTCAGGGAATACAATTGTGGAATTGTCTTGATATCACCATGAACATTTCTAAACAATTTATATGTTTAAAAAGATGATTACTGGTAAGTTAAAGTTGTTAGGAAAGTATGATACCATGTGAAGAATGTCTGATGGTTTTTTTTTTTTTTTTGTGTGTTTTTTTTTTTCACTTTGGGGTTCAAGCCTGAGTTGTTGTTTGTAGTTGTTTTATTTTTTAATAAAGGGGCAGATATTCTTCTTTCTGCACCATTTTCATTCAATTTTTTTTTTCTTTTTTTATGAATTTGTTTTGTTTATTTTGTTTCTCTTAAATGAATTAATACATTTAAAAGAAATTAACAAAATGTTTGAAGGCTATTTACAAATAAAAGGTGAACATTAATTTATTTGTACAGTTTGTACAGTTTTTCTGAGGCTTTTATTTATATCGATATCGAATTATATCGTTATCGATTGAAATTAAAAAATATATTGTGATAAAAGTTTTGGCCATATCGTCCGGCCCTATCTCCCCGTGAACGTGATCTACACTTTTCATTCAACCTTTATTTAGACAGGTTAATCCCATTGAGCCTCGGGGACTCATTTACAAGCGTGACCTGGTGTTAAACAGTGACAACAACAGTGGACAATAAAGGCAACAATAGACAATCATAAAGGATGTGTACAAATTGAAAATAAGTGAAAATAAAATGATATTTAAAAGAAAATGTAACAAAAAATAGCTTGGTTGTAAGACGATGTAGAAAACTACACGTACTTTGGTTTTCCCACACCAAACAAAAACATCCATGTTAGATTATTTGATGACTTTAAATTGTCCCTAGGTGTGAGTGAGAGCCTGATTGTCTCTTTTGTCTCTATGCGTCTCTGTGATGGACATGTCCATGGTGTCCCCCTGCCTTACGCACAGTGACTGCAGAGGCACCAGTTCCATGTGACCCAGAAAGGAGAAGTGGGTAAAGAAAATGGATGGATGGATGAAATATGCACCACATGTAGTAGAGCAAACTATAAAAAAAGTTTGTGTCTTGAATAAATCAACAAATATTATTGCTTGCTTCTTGTCGCTCAAATAAAGACCCAATTAATAAAACTTCTTGCTGCATCCAACTCCAACAAGAATCAGCAAGTTTATCATAATTAGAGGCTATTTGCTAATTAAATTGCAAACCACAAACTCCAACATGAAACAAGTTTGCGATACGTTTGCTCATGTACAGAAAAAAAAAAAAAAAGACAGTTCTAAATGAAGTTACTTTTGATCCGAGTTGGAAAAGGGGTTTGTTACATTGTGAGGAACTATTAACAAAAATGCAGACACAGAGGAAAACAAGAAAGTAATAAAATCTGTGAAAACAGTTCCAGAGTAGACGTGTTTCACCAACAGCGTAATAAAATGTGCAATATTAAGCTGGGACTGGTTGTGTTGTTTATTTCATGACATAGTGAGAGCATGCTCTGCTTTCTCCTTCTGTAGCCGAAACTGGAGATGTCGCTTTCTGTTTTTACTAAACTAAGCGAGCAGATGGGATCAATTTTCACAAATAGGAATGACTGATAATAGGTTGAGGGGACATGTTTAGAGATAATTTGTGACTCGGTGTACATACAGCAGGCTTTCGTCTGGATTATGTTAGCTGTCAGTTTAGAGGGGGGAACAGGAAGTTCATGTGAGCCAATTATATGTAGACTGAACACAGAGATCACATGACGAGCAGATTATTCACTGATAGGAGCTCAAAATGGCTGTTCATTTAAATTATGTTGGTATGCAATGAAATTACACTGCAAACACCATTAACTGTAGCAAAAATCACATAAAAACTACTAGCTTTATAAAAATGCTACTACTATTTTTTCCAACTAACTAAATAACTTTGGTTAGGAGTTTTAAAACGAATAAACCATTAAAATACATGTTTTTATTGTATGTCTGTCTTAAAACAATGAACGTCGTCAACCTACTTTATTGTGATTATTTAAAATTGTTCATGTGAATGAAATAAACACTATTTTTACAACATGGCAAGAAAATTTAACATTCTTGCTTTTTTCCTAATATATAGAATAATTTAAGAACAGGGTTCAAAATCTCAAACATTCTAGAAATAATAATGTTTTGGTTTTGTGCGGCATAAATAATGATACAAACATTTTAAAAAGGGGACGTGTGGTAAGATAAAATGTATCCAATTAAAAATGATCAACTTAAACTGTAAAAAATAAAATTAAAAAAACAAACTATGTGAAAGCAACTTATCTTATCATGTGAACTACATAATGTGACAAAGATTCATAAAAGTTCACATTAAAAATGTTTTATGCTTTTGTTGGCTGAAAGCGGGTTCAGTGCAGTTGCGTCCTCTCCAAATGCTGCTTCACATCTCACATTAAAAAATAAATAAAATCAAACCTTTCATTCGCACGCAGTTTGAAGAACAAAAAGCAGAGGCAAAGAAAAGAATGCTAGAAACGAAGAACAATGCACAACACAGCACACACACATGCACAGAAATGATAGGCCAGACCAAATGGCTGAAGGGTTGCTTGGAGAATGCATTTGACAGAGATGACAGTCAGAGCTACACGTGGTAAGAAATGCACTGCGCAACTCCATACATGCACACACACTTTGTAAGCACACACACTTTTAGAAAATGGACGACAGAACAAGGAAAAAAAATCCTGTTTTTGAACAATGATTTACCAAAGAAAATGTTGCTCACTGTGAGTAGCTCGATTGTTGCTCTTACTGTCAGAGCTAAACTATGAAACCGTCCAGGGGTCATGAGTAGAACTAAAATTTTAAGTTGTAATAACCTATTCAGCTGGTGTTGTGCTTATTTTTGTTTTCAGTTTGGTTGGGAAACAGACTGGCATACATGAGCCGAGGGTTTAAGAACCGTCTACAAAATACTAAATCTGGCTGCAATAATCAACAACAGGACTGTTTGTGTTGTCACATAAAACATTTATGAATCAGACGCACATACTTCACTGAATTTAAAAAAAATCTAAAATGTAATAAATAAAAAAAACTTTCTTGTGCTACATTTTGGAGGCTGACTAAATATTTGTTCAGCTTAAAGTATGACTTGTGTTGATTAAAACTGGTCTGTTTTTCTGCAGTTGAAATAAAGATGTAGCTTGACGCTGGGTTGATGACTTGTTCAAAAGTTAGAGAACCAGGCAGCCAAGCAGTGATCTATGGCTTGCTATCAAACCGATTGATCTCTGTTAGCAAATCTGTGCACAGTGACCTGTAAACTAAACTAATGGAACAAATTCTTATGACCTCAAACGTTTTTCTACCATGACCTCTGAGGGGCTCCATACAAAACTGAATTAAACCAGTGGAAAACCCCTAATTTATATTGTAAATCTGTGTAGGCTAAAACAGGGAGTTGAAGTGCAAGTGTACACATGTATAAATAGAGGCAAATGTATAAATTAATTTATTTAAGCTTTATTTATACAGGTCATAAAGGTTAAAAAGTTATAAAGTTAAATTTGAGTCATTTTAAGACATAAAAAATCAATATGAAACCAAATATTTGGTAAATAATTTGTCCTTTTGATCAATAAAAGTGACTTTTAATTACATATGGGGATCAGTTCCAAAAAAAGGGAACAAGTTATCAATGATAGTTATGTCTTTAATAACAACATGAAGGGACAAAAAAATAAAAATGCTGCAAATTAAATTTTTCCTCAGATTGTTAGCGTTAGTGTCATTGTATTGTAGTCAATGCCATCTCTATACAACAGACATACTGCTCCTTGGATTTTTTTTTTTAATCGAGCAAAATCTCATCTCATTTACCAACCCATTTCATTTATTTAATCTTTTACATTTTCATAAACAAGAATGAATTCCTGTAAATTTAACTAAACGTCTCCTGCAAATGCGCTAAATTAAAAGTCTATTTCAGGTGGGAAAAGATGATGCCTTTTGAGGTACAGAGAGGCTTTTAATGTGAAACGTCTGAGCAGGAAGTAATGGGCAAAACAGTAATACTGTAGTAATTTAAAAACGGCTAAGAAAAACAGGTTTCACATTAACATTTTAGTGATTTTAATAAAACCGTGCATACAAAATAAATTTAAATAACAGCTAATCTGAGGTAAATTTAATAAAAGAAAAACATACTTTAAATTATTCCAATGTACTATTATGCAAATACAGTAAATTAAAAAAGTGAAAAAGTAAAAGCAGATACAAGGCAAGAAGAACATATATTGTCCTGGCATGGACATAAATTGTATGGTTACTGCTTTAGGCAGGACTGACCTCCTGTACCAGATCTAACTGCAGAAAGGGAGAAGAATCTACTCTGCTGATTTTGTCTAATACGAGAGCAGCTTGTGCACAATCTTTTTGCTATCAGCCATAGGGGATCTGTAGCAGACCCAAGCACAGAGCCTTTTTAATTAGTTTGTTCAGTTTTTTTATGCACTGTGTGACTGATGTGAATTTCTGAGACAGAACAAAGGTTCACTCTGATACAAACAAAAGCCTGGCTGGCGTAAATACAAAGCCTTACTGATCAGACAACACTGATCAGTGACTAGCAGTGTTCTACTATGCTGTCAGTTTTTAAGGCATGAGATTTTTTTATTTTTTATTAAGTGTGATATACTTTTTTTTATACTGACTGTTTGGGATTTATTTTCCTTATTGTAAAGAGTTACTAAAATAACAGCTGATGTGACGGTTGAATAAAAGCATTGCTGAAAGCACCCACACACCCCCACAAAACTGAAGAGGAGTCAGAAGGCTTCGGGAACTAGCTCTTCAGCAGTATTGATTGCATGGACACATATTCCATGGCAACATGTGGGTGATGGAACCGGTGCACTTTGCAAAGCAAAACATTTTCATATTTTTAGATAAAGTCTTTCACAATGTGTGTGTGTGTGTGTGTTTTTATAAACTGCAGTAGAAGCATTTAGACAATTGTTGCCTGATTTGATATAAAAGCCTGTGTGTGTATCAGGAAATGGGACACTTCCATCGCTGATTCAGGAGTCCAGTCTGCCCTGCACAGCTCTGTCACATTTCTAGGCAGTCTCTACTGTGATCAGCAAAAAGCTCTGAATAAAACAAAGCAGACAAGCAAACAAACAGATTTCCCCTCCCTTCTGTTTTCCTCTCCTCTGTCTCCTGGCTGGCAGTGAGAGCCAGTGAGAGGAACAGGCGAAATGATGTGGGGCAGAACCCTGGCCAGGTCTCTGACAATGACCATATGGATCACAGGGACAGGCAGCCATGGCTTCCAGGAGGATACACACACCTCCACACTCAGTGTCTGCAACCTCAGGCTATTACACCTGTAACATTGTATAAAACCTTCACAAACTATACATCACATCGCTTAAGTTGACTTGTAGTGATTAGTGAACTCCTAAATGAGCTTGTTGTTGCTGGAGAGGCAACACATTTCTCTAAATCCTACATTTCGGACCTCTGTGCTGAAATAAAATGAGCAGATTTAGTTTGTGAATGCAACACAAGGGCAAAGGACAACAAAGCAACCGAGTGGAGGCTTTTAAGTTAAATGTAGCAGGCTGGATTTAACACAGTTCAGGCTCTGGGTCACAGCTAAAGCTGCGCTGTTACATATCAAGTTCTTCCAAGACCCAAAATGGCAGTCTGCTCGTGTCTATATCACAATGATGTCAACACCAGACTGATCTCTTCTCACAAGCATCATCCCCTCAAGGTAGAAAAAGCAAAGTTTTGGTAATGTGTACAGAAATGTTTCAGAACCATGTCTCCCTCGATCTACAGGGCATTGTCTATAATAGACAATCCTCTATTCTCACTGTTAAAGAATGCTCTGTGCTTGTGAACGGATGTGGGAGATTTAATATCATACAACTAAAAATAAATTCATGATCTTACCGGTAATTGATTTGAAGTTACTAAAATCATTGTTAGCATTTGAACAATAATGTTTCAAGCACATTTTCAAAATGCAATCTTCTTGATAAAAGATTATCTTTTTTTCCTTTGCAAATTTGCAAAAACCAATAATAAAAACTAGACAACAGATACTAAATGACAATCATCTACAAGGAAGATATTGACAATTTCCATTACCGGTACTTTTTTTTTTTGGTGGTGGTGGTCGTGGGGGGTTTGACTATTGATTAGGACAACAGCACAATTTTATTCTCAGATATACTTTGTTGTTATTAACATTACACTGCAATTTAATTTGCCCAAGAAATCAGAACTTCGATCTGGGAATTACTGCACACTCAATCTAACTTTGTTCCAGGTGCTGGTAAGAAAACAAGTGGGTTTTGCTAATTGTGCTCAGCAATACAACCTGATAACTTTATTTTTCCTCAGTTTATGCATTTAAACACAGTGACATCTTCACTAAAAAGGTCTGACAATGTGTTTGAATCATTTAATGACACACAAACTGACAGAGGAGCTAATAAACAGTTTATGACTGCGCTTATGTTATGTTCAACTTACGGTCACATCTTGAATGTTGAAGTGTTTCGTTTTTTATCTAAAAAGCTTCTTCAATTTGAGGAGCTGCAACAAAACTCAGTCTTATAAGCAGCACCTTCTCATAATGTACCAACCAGTTTGATGGTGACAGCCAAAACTAGTTGTTCACATGATAAAGGTGGACCATCAGCCTAAAGACTGATGGTTAATAAACTGATGGGTGTTTGCTATTCGCAGGAGACTGAGTGATACAAGCAATAACAGCATTGTAAGAGGGGGATAGTTGGACACGGAGGCCTCCACCTGTTTAATGATGGACAAGTTCTCGTCACAAAGATGGCTTCCGTTACTCCTCTCTCAAACCATCGTTCCTCTCTATCAAGGATGTGAACATCTTCATCCCTGAAACAGTGACCACTGGCCTGGAGATGAGTGTAAACCGCAGAGTCCTGACCTGATGATGTTGCTCTTCTGTACTGGGCCATCCTTTTGGCCAGTGGCTATTTAGTTTCCCAGATGTATAACTGATCACAGTCCTCCTGGTACTGAACAGCATACCCAATAGTACTCTGTGCCAAGGGACAGGATCCTTGCCGTAAAGTATTTTGGGGTTTGAAAGCCACTAGGACTTTATGTTTAGAAAATAAACAGCCTCTTCTCCTACATGTCTCTTTCCGCAACATAAAGAATGACCACTTGTCTGGGTATGGATCTGGGGGGGCGGGGGGGTCCTCCTTTTCACCTGATGGCTGGCTGGAGTCCTGTTTGGATTTCTTTTTGATTCAGGAAGACCCAGTTAGGATATCCATATTGCTCCAGGGCCTCTCTTGTGTTGGATTTCTCCTACTCCCTCTTTGTTGTTTGTGGGGATACTGTCTGCTCTATGGTACAGTATCTGCACAGTACCAGTCCTGCTGACTAACTTGTACTCCTAACTGGTCCTCCTTTTGTATGTGAAGAACTAGTTTTGAGCCGCTATGCAAAGGTGCTGCTTATAAGACTGAGTTTGCTACCAGCTACTCAGACTGAAGAAGTTGTTCGGATAAAAGACGAAACGTTTCAACAAAAATAATCTATCCAAAGGACCTGACTCAACCACGTTAGAATTGTCTACCTGGATTATTAAGCATGCATCAGAACACTGGTTCATAGCATTTTTTTGTTCCAATACATTTGAACATTTTTATTTTTCATTTTATTTAAATGAAGCTTTGACATAAATTTCTATGATTGGCCCCTCGGCATTGTGAAATGGTGTAGAAGAATCAGCACTGACAATATAAAACTAATGTTGGACTAAAACATGTTTGGTATCTTCTTTTTAAACTTTTCACTGAAACTCAAGAAACTGAAGCCTGTATGGTCTTAAGAAATAAAAATAGCATTCCTTGAAGGAATGCATATCACCCACTGCCAATGCCAAAGTTATAATCAAAGATATCATGCTTGGAGGATGTGTTAGAGATGACTCTCAGTTACTGCCAAACTAAACTTGAGCTAAACATCTGTATACATGCCTGAATTATTGCCATTTTGTGTTAGCAAAAATGATGAGCTGTGGAGGCCATCTTGAAACTGGTTGTCTTCAAAGGTTTATCTGAAGTAGGTGTGTGTGTGTGGGTGTGTATTTTATCTTGGAATGGTGTTCCTATTGAGTTTGTTGATTCCTACATATATTTGGGTATCTTGGTCGATTTGCATCTCTCTTTTAAGCCCCATGTCAAAAACTTAGTAAAGAAACTGAAAGAAAAACTGGATTTATTATCAGAAATAGATCCTGACTAACTGTGAATGCTAGGAAACACCTTGTAACTGTGACTTTCCTTCCTTCCATTGACTATGGTGACATTAGTGTTCGGTATTTACTTTGTGCATGAACGCTCCTGCAAGCAAGCACATTGCAGATGATGGATGCAGTCTATCACGGTGCACTAAGATTCATAACTGGCTTTAACTACCGTACCCATCATTGCACCCTGTATTCATTGGTCAAGTGGTCATCATTAACTTCACACAGACTCTCACACTGGTACATTTTCATCTTTAAATCACTCCTTGGTCTGCTGCCTTCATATATCTCCTCCTACATGTCACTATGTAAGAGCAGCTACAGCATGCAATTTCAGGACATTATTACATGAAGTGTACCCTAACAGAACTAGGCAAAAGGGTCTTCTCCTACTCCATTCCTGTTTCCTGGAATATCTTGCAAAAAAGATCTGAAGCTCTCAACCTTGACCTCTCTATGTGGCTTTAAAGAAATGCTAAGTTCGTGGCAAAAACCAATGCAGACATGTTCCTGTTTTTAGTATTTTACATCGCTTTATAATGCAACTGTTTTTGTTTCATTTTTAAATATAATTTTCTTCCATTTATTTTTTCAATGTATTATTATTATTGTCTAGTGTTGTCATCATTCTTTGTCAAAAGAGGTCTCTCTTGTAAGTGATTCATCGTGGCTCAGTGAGACTAACTCTATAAATAATGGTTGAATGACTGAATAGAAAAATTGTTCTTTGAGATCCAATAAAATTATTTACTTGGGTTAAAAAATATGTTGTCAACACAAAACCTACATTTATGTTTTTTTTTCCCCTATCTTCTTATATGTGTTTTTCTATTCCCTTACATTTGAATGTGGATGAATGCGGATTGAGGCCCCTATTGTGATTACTCCATTGATTTCATTTATCCATTTTATTACAGATTAAAGTAATTGTAAATGTGTAACTCCAGTTGTGACTCTGTGTGAAGTCCTATATGCCACATTACATATTTCGGTGACCCCAACGTGATTTAGCCAGCTTGATGTAGAGAGAAGCTGATTCTGAACCAACCTTAGGAGAGAGGGAAACAATGGACACTGAAGAACACCAAGCTCATCTCTGCATGAAACATCTAAAATGCAATCAGGATGGTTAGCAAGCCAAGGTTGATGCATTCTATTCAGGTTGGCTGAGAGAACTTTGGAAGAGATGGATAATGAAGAGGACTAAGTCTTTTCAACACTCCCTTCAGTATCTACTGTTCTTTGTGGACTCCCTCAAACAGCCAAACCCACGTACATCCGAATCTATCCAAAAAGAGGCAATTGAGTTGCACACCCTAAAAGAAAAACATAGACAGCTGCAACAGGAACATATTTGAGCTCAACGGTTATTGGAGAAGGAAATTGGAATGTTAGAACAAAGACAAGATAAACGCACCAACAAAGGACCCCAGAACTGCAACCACACTACTTGAAGTCACTCTTAGGCAGGAGTTTACGATCTGTGGACAAATTGGAGAAGCTTGTCAGAGGGACAAACTGCCATGCACAAACTTAATTAATCAGATTGAGTGTGGGCAGCGTAAAGGACATTCTGAAACGGAGATTATTGAAGCTGTTATAAGGGGCAGTAAGTCTAGACCTCCGTCTAAGGGAAATGTTTGAGATAAAAAAAAAAGACGAATGACACTCCACAAACTGAAAAACCATCCTCAGAGGTCATTTTAATGTGGACTCATCTGCAGATCTGCTCCATCGGTTGATGAATATCTCACAAGACCCAAGAGAATCGGGCCAGAATTTCTTGTTTTGGGCAATTGAACTGAAAAAAAAAAAAATCTAGAAATCTGATGAGGATGAACATGAGTACTTTAGCCCAGAGCTAATTCAGAGAAAATTCCTTCACTCCATAGACATAGGACTGTTAAGTGATGCAGTTAAGTTTCAACTCAAGCCATATCTGCAATCCTGATGGAAAAGATGAGGAGCTGATTGAGCATCTGAGTGAGGCTGCAAAACTTGGTCAACAACGACAGCTAAAACTGAGGAAAGTAGCTACAAGTAGGACTCAAAGACTCAGTGAGGTAGAGGGGTACTCTCATAGCTCCCAGCTACCTAGTAGAGGAGAAACTGACATCAACAAATGTATAGAGACTTCCAATAGCAGAGAGGCAGATAAAAAGACAAAGAAGAATAAGGAGTGAAACTCTTTGTGAACTTCACATCTGCCTTCAACACCATGATCCCCCAAACCCTGATGACAAACTATTCACACTAGGTCTGGGCCCCCCTATTTGTAACTGGGTCCTGGACTTCCTAACAAACAGACCACAGTCAGTGAGGATCCACAA
>JARVGV010001030.1:14153124-14163591 GCA_031762435.1 Hypsolebias longignatus | reverse complement strand
ACATAACAAAATCAATAACTACATAATTATTCTAATCTGTAATACACAAACACACTATGCTACATCATATATAGTTTAGTTATAGTTTATAGGTTTGCAGTACATTAGCGAAAATATTTTTATTCAACTGATAAATGTTTGTAAAAATAACTGAACAAACATTTCTTAATTCATGGTTTAACTTGGGTTGTTGATGCACTATCATTTTAAAAAGTGATCCCTGTTCCTAATGTTATAAGATTACAGTATTTTGTGAATGTTTATGAAGCATTCACACTATTTGTGATCCATTTTTCTTCTGTTTGTTTTTCGGCGCAATTCTCGTCGTGCAGTTTTCAAGCTATTTAAGCAAATCATAAATCAAAACGTTCAGCTGTTGCAGGACAATTATGCTGTGACTTTTGGTACTGGTGCAACTTTAGCTTTTTGAACTACATATTTAGCTTTTTCTGTCATTTTTTTTCCTCAAAGAAAATAAATTGAGCTCATTTTACTTCCTTCAAATCTTTTAGATGTGTTTACAACCTTTTACTGCTCCTTTCACATTTTGTTCTGGTTCAGCTTCTTCCAGCTTCCTTGTGTAAATTTGAAAAAATAAATAAATAAAATCTGCTATTTTCAGCTCATTTCAGCAGTTTTTTCAGCTGTTTTTTGCTCATTTTAGATTCTTTCTGCTAACATTTTTGTACTTCTTCTAACTTCTTTCTACTAATTTCAGCTTGTTATGCTTCTTTCATCTTATATCTGTAAGTTTTAGCTTTTTCTTATATTTCAGCTACTGTTTTGCTGTTTTTAAGCTAATGTAAATTTTCAGCTAATTACAAATTTTTTGCACTGCAAATTAAACTTTGATTAAACTTTTTTGTGGTAATTTCTGCTACTTTCAGCCTAATTAATGTTGTTATGCTAATTTTAGCTTGTTATGCTCATTTCAGTTTTTTTCTGCTATCTGCCATTTCAGCTACTATTTAGCTGTTTTTATGCTAACTTTTGCCTTTTCAGCTAATTCCACATTTTTTTTAAACTCATTTCATCTTTACGCTTCATTCTGATAGTTTGAGATTCTTTCTGCCTTTTCAGCTACCTTTCAGCTATCTTTGCATTTCAGCTTTTTAAGCTAATTTACAATTTTTTTGTGCTAATTTCTGCTTATTTAAACCTAATTCAGCAAATGTTCTTTCTGCTTTCTTCTGATAATTTAAGCAAATTCTTCATTTGAGCTACATTTCAGCATGCCTTTTTAGCCAATTTTAGCTGTTTTTCAGCAAGTTGCAAAATGCAATAATAATGCAATAAGCATTCACACTACATTTTTGCTAGAAATGCAATTTCTCTAGTTTGTTTCTTGATTTTAATGAACAAGTCTAAAAGAAATTTGCTGACCACAAAGTTGCAGAGAAATTACCTTTTACTTGTTTCTTAAACAAGTTAATTAATGTGACTACATCTTTGAACAAGTAATTTTACTTTAACTTAATAACAGATTTATTTTAATAGCAGTACTTCAATTTAGTAAAAAAAAAGATTTTGCACTTGGTACAACAGTTTTTATGCTAAGCCATTTAACATTTAGTAAAGAGTCTGTCCTCAGTCTTTTTTCACTTTAATAAGAAAGCATCATGTCTTACTTTTTTTAATCAAGAAGCTAAATTCCCATTGAGTGCATTACAATGTCGCTAAACTGTGGTGAAACAAGAGTTCCTGTTAAAAGATCAGAAATTATTTGTTCTAGTTGTTGCAGAAACAGTTTTCTACCAGAAGGGTTTAAATCTAAACTGTTTGGATAATTCATCATTATACTTGAAGACAAATGAAACTCAGCCAAAATAAAACAGCAGCACAACAGCAAGTTGTCAAACCACTTAAACAAATTCATTTTGACAAGTTGAGTTTCACAGTCAGTAGGGCGTTTTACAAGCTAAACACAAACTCTTTCATACCTCGGATTTACAAGGGTCATAGTTGTAGTTTACACCACACAGTCCCCTGAACGGCAGCAGGGGGGCAGCCTTTGATGGATGTCTTCCAAGATCCAAAAAGAAAAATTACCTTTAATTTATGATTAACTATATTTTATCCATTACGTTGCAGCTAGTCTCACCGTTTACCCTGAAAGTAAAATTACATCTGCTTTAGTGCTCAAGCTGAGTAGGGGAGTGTTTTTACATAAACAACAGGAGTTGGAAGCATGTGGGCTGCAGTGCTTACTATGACAAAACAGTGATTATCCCGTGTGTCATGATTACAGTGTTCTCTTAAAATGTTCTTTAAGTTAAAATAATATTGATTTCAATTAGCACTGGGTTTTGTCAGAGAGGCTTGGTGAGTTTTTGGTTTGACGGCTGTATTCCCTCATGGCAGAGGTGAGCGGCAGGTCAACTGAGAGCGATGGAGCCAGAGCTGCTGGCTCTGGGTAACAGTGGCTGCCAAGGCTGCCATTTGTCTGTCATCACAGACACATACAAGTGAAACTGCAGCCAAAGTTAAAATAAATTAAATAATCATCAGCTTTTTTTTTTTTTTTTTATGTTCTACATCAAATAAATCCCACGATTTCCCTGTAACTTAAAAATGTTTTGAGGTGCGGTTAATATGAAACCAACACGTCTAAAACAACCATTTCTTTAAGTATTTTTTTTATATCTCCAACAAACATTAATCCTCCTCTCTCACCTGCTCCTCTGCACCAAATCAGTGAATTTGCAGACTCATTAAGTTTGCCTCCCATCATCCGCTCAGGTGACAGCATGGTTAGAATACAGATGAGCACTTCAGTGGCTGTCCATTAAGCTGCTCTCTTTTTGTCTTTCCCTTCACAGGCTTCCTAACATGACTGGCGCTTCTTTCCATCTGCTGGTCCAGGACTGTGATGCACCCTACGAACATCTGGCGTCCAGGAATCACATGACTGAGGACGGACCGAGAGCCACACGAGACTGAATTAGAAGCCTGGCGGGGTGGATCAGAGGAGCACTCAGCTGCTCAGGAGGGCAGAAAAATGTTCACGCCATGGTCATAATTTATGGTTTAGAAGTTCAAACATGAGGTTATGTAGTATAAACACATAGCAATGCAGGAAGCTGCAATTCAATTCAATTAAAAATTACTTTATTAATCCCAAAGGAAAACTAAATGTTGTTGCAACTCATCATCCGGTATTCATTAGATTTGTTATAGATGCTGATGCCTGTGGGCAGAAAGGATCTCTTGTAGCGGTCCGTCTTGGAGCAGATCTGAAGCAACTGGTTGCAGATGTGAATCTATTTGGACTTGGTGGATTTCTCAGTCTTCTTGGGCAGATCTCCTCCCTGAGCAATGGCCACTCCTCCCAGCAGCTAGTTGAGCTTCTCGTCCTTGCGGAAAACCAGCTACAGGTGTCCGGGGATGATCCTGGTCTTCTTGTAGTCACGAGCCATGTTTCCCACCAGCTCCAGGATTTCAGGTACTCAAGCACCTCATCCAAGTAGACGGGGATGCATCCACAGCGCCTCCTTTTTAATTTGTTTGTGATTTGGGGCTGTAGCTGTTACTTGAACTTTTGAGATGTTAGCAAGCTGCTCCTGATTGTAAAAACCACCTTGTTGTCACAGTTACACATAACAAATGTCCAAAACCAAAAAGGTTTCAGTAAAAGTCCTTCCAGCTGCAGCATCTGATATCAGAGGAAATAATCATCCAAAAAAGTGATTTACATCCAGAAAAAAAGAGGAATTAAAGTTTTTAAAAGTAACATCCCAGAATGAAAGTAACAGAGCTGCTCCAACATGCAGCCACCTTGAGCGGCACAATTCTAGAACAGTTCATGCTTTTTTTCAATTCAGTTATTCCCAATCTTTTTTTTTTTTTTACAGATTGTGAAATAGCTAGATCCGATTTTTACAATGATTGGGGAAACATACACTGTTTTAACTAAATATTTCCGTAAAACAAACAAAAAGTTACATGGAATGTCAAAGATATAAGATGAATTAGGATATATGACATTGTTAAAAAAAAAAAAAAAAAAAAAAAGCCAGGTGATTTAAATATTAATGTACAAATATGTGACACAGGCTTTTTTTTTTACAACAATCAGTAGACAGGAAGTACTCAGTTTTGCTATCTGGGAGTCTAAAATTTAAAACAAAGCATCAAAATTTTAGAACAGTTAAACTTTTACAAAGTTTTTTTTTCTTTTGTTTATTACTGACATGTCAGGTAACAGAACTGGTCGAGTTAGTCTATACAACAAAAAGTACAAAAATGCAAGAAAAGCTAAATTCAAGGCTTAAATTTACTCAAAAGAAA
Source organism: Hypsolebias longignatus (assembly GCA_031762435.1). Lineage (NCBI taxonomy): Eukaryota > Metazoa > Chordata > Actinopteri > Cyprinodontiformes > Rivulidae > Hypsolebias > Hypsolebias longignatus. Next base: position 14,159,304 of record JARVGV010001030.1, on the reverse strand, counting down.
AATTAGCATGATTTAGCTAAGTTTGAAGTAGAGATTTTGCTGTTGTCATGTACAGTATTTAAATCCAACAAACACAAAATAGTTACAAGTTACTGGCTGATAAAGCTGAAATGAATTAACAAAAACAAGAAAAAGAGCAGCACAGGATAACAAACAGCTTCTGTCATTAAAGTGTGGCCACAAACTTACAAAGTACAAAACAGCTGTTTATTCAGCACATAAAAATGCAAAAAATTGATCAACTTGGTGCAACAACTTTAAATGAAATGGGATCTGAATTCTAGAGGAATGAATAAATTTGAAAGATGATTTGTGCTGCTGATGAAGGGGTACTTGATTAGACTGAGCTGTGGGGGTCTTTTTTGCATTTCCTGGTAATCTATAAAACCTCGCATTAATCAGACTAATAAACAGTGAAACTGTATAAAGGACATTTTACAGATAGAACTTGAATTTCCAGAGAAACTTTTCGTTAAGTTCATTTTACCAAAGCTTTACGTGTTCAGGAGCAGCAATGAAGATTACTCTACGTTAACTGTCCTGACCAACTGACCAGAGATAATCTGTACATATGGTTTACAAGAGCTTCTGAAACACACTGTTGTTTAGTCATTGACTGGAAGGAAGAGCTCTAGTGTACAAGAAAGAACACTGGAAAACTGGTCTGTTTCATGGTCTAGTGCAGTAGTTCCCAACCATAGTCCTTGAGGAACACCATCCTGCATGTTTTAGTTGTTTCATGCTTTGACACACCCAATTTGAATCAATGGGTGATTAACAGGCTTCTGCAGTTCATAAAGAGGTAATTTAACCATTTAATCAGGTGTTTAGGAGAACAGAAACAAGTAAAACTTGCATGAGAGTGACCCTTGAGGACCAGGATTGAACACCCACTGGTCCATCCATCCATCCATCCATCCATCCATTATCTTTAACCGCTTCTTCCTTTTTTGGTCACTGGGGTCACTGGTGCCCATGTCCAGCTATCACTGTGCGAGAGGCAGGGGACACACTGGACAGCTCGCAAGTCCATCACAGGGACACAGACAAACGAGTCAAACAACTATTCAGTCATAAAGATTTTATCTTAGTTTTCCCGATACTAAAACTTTAAAAGGATGTCATGGTGACACTCATAAAAGAATAGACAGCTATGACAAATAATTTATATATTTTTTATTTGCAACTCTCCTTTAAACCCTAAAGAATAAAAACTAAAGCTAATAAAAGGAAAGGTAAGAGTGAGTTTCAGTGGGCAATTTCATAAGAACTCCTACCACTTTAACTAATATTAGCTCAAACTTTGGCAATAGATTTATAGACACCCCGCAGAAACTTTCTCCATTCTAGAAACTAAAAAAAAGAAGTTTTAACAAACACAGCTTGCTGTTTTTGGAATCATAATCACCGAGTATGTTCCAAACTCCTACAATTCCTTTGGACCAAAAGTTCAAAAGAGGATCTTTTTATTAGTGATCTTTAAATAAATCAAAATCTGTCATTGAGACTAAATAACATCTTTCAATTGAATTTTAAATTTTATGCTAAAATTCTAACTATGGCTTATGTTTTATGCTGCATGAAGACAAGAGCTTATTACACAAACATCCAGACATACAGTCTATATTACAGAAGCACCAGAGCTTGTTTTTTTTATCTTAAAGCTGCTATAAAAAAAACAGCTCACAAATCATTTAGTTAATGGGTTGTAGAAGTCAGCCAAAAATTGATTTTGTTTTTGGCACAGATTAAAAAAAGTTACAGTATAAGGCAACATAAAAGTATATAAGTAAAAATGATGAAAAAGTATCATACTCATCCAACAATCATTAAGTGATCAGTGACAAAGTGCCTTAAAAATGTCCTTATGCATCCAGTCTATGAATTTCTTAATGCTTTGTTTACTTAGATCCAGATTGGGCTGTCTGATGAAACTCTGATATAAAATATGATTAAATTTTATTGGTTCTGTTTCTGTGTCATGTGAAGAACTGTTCAGTTCTAAACAATTGTTACAATGAAAGAAGGTGAGAACAACCTACTGATATTCAAATCCTACTTAACAAAAATTCTGTCTTCTTTGTCCAACCATTGGAAATTTTTCACCAAGAGCACCAAGTATTCAGACTCCTTTAGCTTTTTAAGAAGAATTTCAACCCAGGATGTTTTGCCTTCACCCTGAGGTCAAAAGTTATTGGATGGATCAGACAAACAATGGCTTGTGAACAGGGACAGATAGTTGGCAGGCCACAGACTGATGAAGTCTTCCGGATGGAAGAAGAAACGTTTCTCCCTTAAAGAAACTGGTCCAGATGAAATGATTTAACCTTTTTTGTGTTATCTACCTGGATGAGTGAGCCTACAAACCAATGTCTTGTGAAGTATTTCGCTCCTCCCCAACAGTTTTCACCATAGATCAGACAGCAGTCTACAAATGAGCCAAACCACCAAGTGGTGTCAGCTGCATTAACAAAAAAAAATTATGTTGTAATGTTACAACTTTCTAACAAAGTGATTCATTTCTGAGTCGTTTTCCTCTGCAATAGAAACTCAACAAGGAAGCAAACAACGGTCATCCAGTAAGTAAATAACTATTTAATGTTACACATTGCTACAGACTGTGGGTGTTTTGTTATATGCCTTAAACGAAAACAGTTTTGAATCATTCAAAAACTGACACTTTCTTTACAAAATTGTAAGAAAATTACCTGAAAACAAGTAACTTTTCGTTTGCAGTCTCGTTGACCTTTGTGTATTTGCAACTAAGAGACGAGCGAGTTGTGTTTTGAAGATCAGTTATTGAAAGCCACAGCCTATTGTCATTTGTACAACTTGCAAACTGCATTCTTGGCTGTGCACATTATTTTGTTGCCCATCTCTGCACATGCATCATACTCACATTAGCTCTCATTGTACCCATATTGGCAACCACCCCCCATATTTATGATTCTATTTTCTAGGGTACACTTTTAGGTACCCCTTTACAATAAGGCTTCCCTTATAGATGGATAATAAATAGTTTATATATATATGTTATTAATTCCTCCGTAAACATTTTATAAATCATTAATAATTGTTTATTATGTGTTAATTAAGGGTGACAGAGAGACAAAACTGACCAGTTGCCGAATAGTGAGCAAAATATGTTCATCTATGTACTGTATTTCATTTAGAGTTGTTATATTAAACATTTCAGACTGTTACTACCTTGTAAGCACAATAAGCATTTGTAAACCTATTTTTTGGCATATAATATATTGTACTTTATCACTAATATTATATCCTAAAAATAGGTTTACAAACGCTTATTGTGCTTACAAGGTAGTAACTGAGTCTGAAATGTTTACTAAAACAGCTCTGAATGAAATATATAGGTGAACAGATTTGGCTCAATATTTGGCAAGAAACTGGTCAATTTGGCTCTCTGTCACCCTTAATTAATGCATAACAAGTACAGTATTTATTAACGATTAATAAAGTGTTTAGAGGAATTAATAATGTACCTATAAACTATTTATTAGCCATCTATAAGGGGAGCGTTATTCTAAAGTGGTACCTGCTTTTAAAAAGAAGATAAATTTGGACCCAACAAAGTTAAATCAGGTCATCTGGACGGTTTCTTTTTTTTGTTGTTGTTGTTGAGTGCTTCTTCCAAAGGACTTCATCAGTCCGAGAAGTCACAAGAAGCTCAATCTCACAAGCAGCATACTCACATAGTGGGCCAACCAGTTTGCTCGTGATAAGATGGTTTCTGGGACCTGCCCTCTCTCCCTATCAACTCCTCTGAGGCAGCCATAGCCAAAGTGGTTCAAAACATCAAAGTTCATGTTCAATAACACACAGATTAAAAAAATCCAATAGTAATGATAAGGTTGTTGGATTTTTTTTTTTTACCTGGATTATTGAGAATGAACTTTGATAAATTTGGTCCAGTTTTTTTTTATTTATTTTTTATGAATTATTGCTAAAAGTGTGGTCTTTAGGCCTGGACGATAGCCTCAGATGTTTTCTGTGACCTGTGCAGGTGTCAAAATAGAGCTGTACTGCTCTTTGGATTGACTGGAGACACCTACAACAAAATTTAATGAGTTTGAGACAGGTTTGAGACATCTGTGTTGAATCTGCTTCTATTTTGTGAGAAAATTTGGGCAAGTTTTTTTTAATGCTCAAAACTCAAACAACATTAAGAGCCTTTACAACTGAGGCAAGGAAACTGAGAACCCTGCAAATGTTTTGAAACACTTAAGTGACTTCCTCGCAAGTGTCTTTAGGCAACTTGTGTCCAACAATCTTAACCCAGGAAGATACCTTCAGAGAATATCATAATTTCCCAGCTGACTGATGCTGCATTGATGTCTGACTTAGACTGTTGCACACACAATTATAACTGACAGAGACAGACAGAGACAGAGAATCTTTATTGACATTGCACCGAGGTACAACGGGAATATGTACGCACAGTCGTCCGAAAGATGTGAAGCTGCAGCTAGAATCAGCGCGGCCATCTCATTCCTTATCAGAATGATAATCTTAGATATGAAAAAGGGAAAGAACCATGAGGGTAGATAGTGGTATTACAAAAAAGATCTTTCACATCTTGTCTATCAGGACACGATCTGAGACATCAAAAAACTCTACCAGCAGCACAGTTAAGACAAATTACATCTGCATTTGAGGTCTAAGTGGTGAGATTTGTCCATGAGCCTCATTCAGATCAGCCACAGTTCTTTGATGTTTTTTTTAGCCAGCTGCTTTCCTGAAAAGCGCACACAGAAAGTTCTCCGGGGAGGGGTGGGGTGTGATAGATGCAGTTGCTGTCCTTGTTACTCATAATCCAGGAGAAATTTGTGCACCTCATTCAGATCAGCTACAGTTCTTTGATTTTTTTCAGCCAGCTGTTCTGGTAGCGCTCACATACCAAGGCTGTTTGGAGCCAGATTAGAGAAGTCTTGGTTCTTGTTTTTCTTCAGACACAGTTTACTTTTCCTGCAGCCTTGAGTGTCTTTATGGGCGATCCAATCCAATTGCATTAGTTCTCCTCAAATTCCGATAGAACAGTGCTCCACAAAGCCAAACAGTAAAGCTCTTCCATCGTAAGGAACAGGGTTGATAGAGGTGGAATTGAAGCCCTCAACTTTACATCTTTAAACAATTCATTCAAAATTAAATATCTGACAAACCTAAAAAAACCAACTATTTGGAATGCTATTCATCTATGACTTTGACAAGGTGAGAGGATTACCCTTTCTTCTTAGATGCAACTATAGTAAAATACCCTTAAGGTTATCTCTGTTCCATAAACAGATGTTGTTAAGCTGGTCACTTTTTGTACAAACACACATTTTCTCCTCATAAATATTAAATCTGGAATAAGGAAGATATTAAATACAACAATAAGACAATTTTTAAAGGAAATGGTTTGATAAAGGAATGTTACTTGTAAGCCAGCTGTTATATCCAAACGGTCACTTGTTATCTTATTCTGAATATGTCACATTTTCAGTTTCCTGTTACACCTAAAGAATTTAAAGTGGTGTTTGATGAATCCCCAGTGAAGCTTTAAAACTTCTATCATCTACACCTCCAGGTCCAGATCATCCAGTGCCTTGCTTTGATCCAGGTTCCATCTAGTATATTGATTATGATTGTCCTTTGATAAGTAAGAAAACTAATAATAAAACGTTAAGAAATATTCTTTTAGGAGACGTTGTCTTTTCACCAACCTGTTCATTTTACTGGTCCAACATATTTAGAAATATAAATTGGAAATGGACTTGGCTACTCCCAAAGAAATACCTAATAAATAATAAAGTAAAAGAAATGTCATAACAATTATTCACAATCCAGTTAAAGCATTTTTGATAAAAAGATATAAATGGGACTTGTGTACTTTTTGTAAAAATCACAAAGAAGAACTTGTTCATGTGTTTTGGGATTGATGTTACACCAAAATATTCTGGAGGGACACGTCCATTTTTTTAATGGAAAGAATGTGAATATCACTTTATTAGAAAAGCATGTTTTATTTGGGATGGAGAAATGTGACCTCGTTAAAACAGAATCTTTATATGTTGTTAACTTTTTTATTATTTATGGTAAATACCATATTCACACCTCCAAATATTTACAACAAAAGCCTAACTTCCAGATTTTATTATCTTCTATAAATATTTATATAGA
>JARVGV010001030.1:14140267-14153024 GCA_031762435.1 Hypsolebias longignatus | reverse complement strand
GGAGCGAGTCACCTGACAGAATGGCAACGATGGTGTCACTGGTCCTGGTGCAGAGCAGCTGCAAAAAAACAACAAAAAAAAAAAAACAAACCTGCAATAACATGGTTGGAGGGGCAACTCCACTAACGAGGTTCAGTAGTCAGAGCAGCGGTCATGAACAGGAAGGCAGAGTTCCAGATTCAAAATCCAAAAACATAATCCGTGAAATGTGGTCTTAATGGAGGAAGCAGGGTACATTACCGTTGTCGGAGCAAGGATGCATCCAAATAGGGCAAGGCGTCAAAAACCAGGCAGAGGTCCGTGGTCAAAACTTGGTTGTAAGGCATGAACAAGATTCTATGATTAAGGCTTCATTATCAGGGACCGTGGGAGGTTTAATAACTCGGCAATGGTGGTGAGGGAGAATGGTACTTCTAAAGGGTCTAGAGCAAGTGAACTAGATGAACGGAACAGGTGAGTGGAATCGGAGCTGATTGCTGTGAGAAAAGGGAGACGTGGCATGGAGTGAAGGGAGCAGGCTTGAGCTGGTAGATGGGTGATAGGCAAAACACAGCTGGGAAATAAACAATGGCATGAGGGGCAGAAACTATACCAGGTGATAGATGCAATTGCTGTTCACGTTACTCGTGACCCAGGAGAAATTTGTGCGCCTCATTCAGATTACAGCCACAGTTCTGTGATGTTTTCAGCCAGCTGTTCTAGTAGTGCTCACATTACCAAGGCTGTTTGGAGCCAGATTAGATAAGCCTTGGTTCTTGTTTTTCTTCAGACAGAGTTTACTTTTCCTGCAGCCTTGAGTGTCTTTATGGGCGATCCAATCCAATTGTATTAGTTCTCCTCAAATTCCAATAGAACAGTGCTCCACAAAGCCAAACAGTAAAGCTCTTCCATCATAAATCCAATTATATAACATCCTCCACAGACAGGACCGACAGACACATGACCTTCCACTCGCCTCCAGAAGCCATCACATAACCGCCAGGGTACGTCTGTGACGGGCAGCTGGCTCTCCTGAACCTTGTCTCTTTGTAGAAAAAAAAAAATCTTGTCAATAGAGTTGATCGTCCATGATCCAGATCCATCATCACTTTGCGTTCGAGAGATGAGTGCTGAGGAACTGCAGACAAGAAAAAGGGCCACGCAGGGAGAGGAAAGACAAGAAGCAGCCACTTGCGACCAGTGGAAGGCAAAAAATAAAAAAATAACTATTGCACACACAATTATAACTATATTATGACTAAATGTTTAAAATACTCAGCCATTTAGAAATGACTGGCACCCATTCACCTAAAGGTCTGGCACTGAGTCTGGAATATCACAAGCATTACTTCTCTGCCTTGATTCCTGTGATTTCTGAGGTCAAAAACACACCTTCAGCACACTTCCTTTGAGCTTCTCTCCATCTAACACTAACATCAGGATGAAGTCACAGCTGCATGACTCACTGTAACTGCTTTTCATGTAGGAGTGTAAAGAACACAGGTAATGGCAACTTGTGTTGGCTACCAAGTAAAAGCAATGCAGACACCAAACACAAGCAGCACCCAGTGCAACATAAACATACAGCAGATTTTCTCCTATCTACAATAAAACTTGAAGCAGTAATATTACCTCCCACACATCCTGCCTGCTGTCTTCTTTCACAACAGTTTGTTCTGCATTCAGCTGCAAGGTCACCTCGTAACACTCTTGAATATCTGTGGATGGGGGGAACAATAATAATGAGCCTTTTTTTTTTTCTTGGATAAAAACAAACAATGTGAGCATTTTTTACTTAGTCATATTTAGTTCTTCCTCATAACTTCCCAGCCTTTTAAAGCTCAGAGCTTTGATTGTGTAAAAGAATACGCAGATCAATCATTGGCACTTTGGGAGATGTCTTGCTTGCGGGGTTGGGAGTTGTCTGTTTACATGGATGTTGTGTCTTCACATCTGCGAACGCAGTGCATATCTTCCTGCTGAACTACATGACTCAGGCACTGACTATCATCAAGTGTCAAAGAGAATTACATCACAGCATTTTATACAAGTAGAACAACATGAACATTAACACAGGAGGCTTCTTTTAATTAGTTGGTATTATAGATCAGTCATCTGTCCTTTGGGACATTTCCTGTTTTCTTGTGTGGGAGCTTTATTTTTAGATAACTTGATAACAGTTAGGTATCAAAACATAATATAAAATTAAATAAAAGCATTGAAATGTCACAGTAAACTAACTGATTTGAATTTATTTCATCGAGAACTATTTGAAATGTTTCCAACAAAATTAAACTGGTTTAAAGTCCAGAAAGACAGTTCCCTACAAGAACCAGGAAACATAAAAAAATAATTAATTTAATCTTTGACAACATAAGCAATGGTAATAATTACAATATTCATAATTGTCTCTTTTGTAAATAAAGAATTGTTTGCTAGATAGCAACCAACTTTTGGTGGCCAACAGATAATTTTTAAAGCTCTTATTTAGATGTTCAAAAGTAGAATTTTGTGGAAAAACTGCAAACAAATGCTATAGTACCCGTTGGACTGTATATATTTCAATGAATGACCTCAGTTTAGAGAAATAATTTTATTCTGGACATTGACGAGCTAATGGCCCCGACCAAAGTGGACTTCTATCACACCAAATAACTACAAACATTTCAAAGTTGTTCAGAAGAATGCTCTTTTACAACATTATTTATCACACTGATTTTGCTTTACATAATTTTATTTCCCTTTACAGTTATTTACTTGGAATTACATGGGAATTTGCTAACAGTAACAGCAGCTAGCTGTAGCATTTTTAGTGCAGCCTGGGGTGCAGGGACTGTTGGACATAGACGACCCAGAAAGGAAGCAGCAGGTAAAGATAAAATGATGGATGGATGGATGGATGGATGGATGGATGGATGGATGGATGGATGGATGGATGGATGGATGGATGGATGGATGGAAACATTATTAGATATTGACATAGATCTTTTTTGCATTCATTTAAGAAAAACAAATTACTGTATTGAACGTTAGTTGCTGTTATTAGCAAAGCTGCAAGTTTATGATTGTATTATTGTTTGTTATTATTACATAAATGTTGCTTTGGTTTTGTAATTAAAGGCATCTTTCTATGAATGAGTTCTGTTATTTCCTGTACAGGAGAGCTGTTTGGAGTGAGCTGTACCATTCATTCTCACACATTCTGCTGTACCATTTAGCACAAAAACATTTTGCTCTAATCTACAATAGCTTAGAGAACTACAATCTGGGACCACTCTGCCCGAGTAAAGCTAACACTGATCCAGAGCACCAGAGGCAGTATATCTCCTTCATAAGCAGATACCTCGAGACAAAGTGCATCACATTCTGCCAAAGTTCTAGTTTACCTCACATGCATTTTGCTAAAGTTTATTTGTTTTGTTTTATAAAAGGGGCATGGCATATTAATAAACATTACAGTAAATGTGCTACAGAGACCGTAGTAGTTCGGTGGTCAGTGCTGGGGTATTGTAATCCTGACGCTGAGGGTTCGAGCCCAGGTTGCATCACATAGGGCATCTGTTGTAAAACAATTGTCAAACCTTTCATGCAAGTTTGCTTGCTGTATCGACCCCTGCAGAACGGGTCAGTCGAAAACAAAACCCGTAACATCTGTAAATGTGCTACAACTTGCCACAAGGAAACTTTCCCATCAACTCGTCATCTTTTCCCCTGCAGTTCTCGGTCAGGTGTTGTGCTAACAGCCAGGAGCTCACACCGAGTTAACTAAACGATATGAAAGCAGGTCAATGATTTAAAGCAGCCATTAGCTAGCTAATTACTTAGCTTTGAATGTGTTCATGAATTATACCAGGAATGATGAGAAGATCATAACAGCTTCCACTCAGGAATTTATGTCAGTTTCAAAGTGCTCAGAGCAGGGAGGACAAGTAATTTATGGGGACGATGAAAAAAGTGCATCACTTTAATCTCACCTGTACTTTTGCTAAATGTCTGTAAATGTAAAAGGAAAATAACTCAAACACAAATAATAAATAAATAAATACAAACTCCTTCAAAAAGGTAGTACTACTTTGATGTTTTTTTTTTTTTGCAAATGAAATGTGGAAGATAGGTGCATAAGCCTATTATCAGCACATTGCAGAACATAATACCAGTTTTATATTGTATCATTTCATTTTTGAGAGTTTTCCTGACCACTGTCACATATCTTCTCCTCTCATCTGCTCTTGGTTCATGGTTTGTAGTCACCTTGAGCAGTAGCTATCTGAGGAAAATACACTGTGACAAGTTTGCTGATGTCAAAGCCAGACCTAGTAACTGCAGCGTTGACATAAGGAAATTTCAGAGGAGTTCATCAACTTTCTAAGAGGTTACTGACAGGTCAGGATAGGCTACAGAGCACAGCTGAGAAAGATTATTTTCTTAACACAACCTGCATATTTTTAAACGCACGACCTCAAGAAGTTCTTCCTACTGTGTGTGTTTGAAACAGAGACGAGAGTCGGTATGTCCCAACAAGACACTGTGAGAACAAAAGTGTAGAAATGGAGCATGTGACTCATCAATGTGTCTGAATGTGGAGGAGTGAAGCCATGTGTGGGCAGACAAATTTGTTGACCAGCTGACTAAAGAGCAGCCTCACTCAGACAAACTCCTTTAGACACACACACACATGCACGCACGCATGCACACCTGAGCAGAAATTAAACAGGAGAGCATAAATGTGGTGTGAAATGTAAATATTAGTTACAAATGGTGTGCTTATGTTAAACTCTAAATAAATTTAGAATTATGCTTATTGATAAAGATGCTCTAAAACACTGAGGGAGTGGCAGCGCCGAGGTTAGAAAAGGCGAGCTTGTGATTGGAAGGTCAACTGGTTCAATCAGCCGGTCGCCAGTTCAAATCCCAGAACAGATAACAAAACTGTGGATGGGAAAGGTGAAGCACCCACATCTGCCTTTACCAACATTTGCCATATTCTGGGCCTTTGAGCAAAGTTGTTAACCTCACCCTGCTGCTCCCCGGGCCCTCTGTGTAGCTCAGCTGATCTGCGGTTGCGTCAAGGAGGGCACCCGGCGTAAAAACAATAGCCAAATCTTTGTACAAGTTAGCACAAAGAAGTTAGCCGGAAGAAAATGAAAACGACAACATAAAAATTAATAATACAGTACTAAATTAAATTAGTTACATACTAGTACAACACTTTATTAGTGACTATTGATGGTTAAATATTGCCACAACTGTTGAAACTGGGCGCCCACTTTGAAAAAGACACCTTGTGCGTTACTATGAAATGAAATTTTACTGGTAAATATGGAGTTCTGTCACAAATTTACGTGTCCCCACAAAGCTTTGATCAGGTTTAAATTAGTCTAGACTAGTTTATTTTAGTTATTTATCCATTTTATAATTAAAATACACAACAACAATATATGCAGTAATAAGAAAAGAAAAGACAACACTTATATAAAATGAAAGGCAGCAGAAGAAGAAAAAAATCTTATTTTTTCTGCCCCCTTACAAGAGAAGTTGCCCACTCTAAATATTACCAGTAACTTTGCTTAAATTTGATGCGTTTACAAATTTTTTTTTTTAATGCTTTAAATTGTTTCTCACTATAACTCATAGGCATACTAAGAATAAAAACTAGAGCCATAAAACTACATTTCTAACACTATAAAAAGCCTTTGGCCACTACAATAAACTGTAAACGTGTTAAATAAAACATCATTGTTGAACTGGTGTTAAACTGAATGAAGCTTCGCCCACTCGGGACAGTGCTCTGTGCTTCAGTGAATGATGTGGACCCCGGGTTTAGTTTGTCCACCCGTATAATGAACAGCCTACGGCAGGCTTGCCACCAAGCTGTAAGATATCAATATTTTAGTTTTAGGTCATACCACCCAGTCCAACCAACAGTTGAGTAATGTGAGGGGTTCTTTTAGCAGCAGTGGTTAAAGTAAAGAAATGAATTAAATGAAGACTGTCTTAGCTTATGAAACACTGAACGAGATGTCGCTTTCAGGAATACTGGTACTGGTATGTCTCCACCACATCAATGGCTCAATATCTAAAATCAACCGAGTTACAACCATTTCTGTGTTGGCTAATGTGGAATAGCCGTGGCATCCATACTGAATCAGATTGACTCCATGAATTAATCTAGATGAACATTTATTAACTACTTTCTGAAAGTAGTTTGTGAGATGGTTTGTTAACAAGCAGGGTTGAGTCCAACAGGTAATGCTCAAGTTTTAAATAAAGATGTTCACAGTGAGTATGTGTTGGGAATGACTCGGATACAATCACCCAATTTTAGCACAAAATATGTGAGTCCGACTGAATAAAAAGTCATTTTATTATTTATAAAGGCCAGCTGGCTGAGGCTCCATCCTGAATTTGGTTGGCCAAATTTAATCAGTTGATATGAATTAGGGCTGGACAATAATTCGATAGATATATGTCGCAGTATACTTTTATTCAATAACAGCGATTTGGGTTTTAAGCACATTTTCGATATTTCAATATGATTACAGCGTTTCACTGATGCATTTCTTTTTCTGTCCGGGTTGAAGCGGCCGCTTGTTTCAACCCAGACGGAAAAAGGTGCGACAACTACGTAAGTGCGTGGTGACAACGTAGATGTTAAGCAGAGCTCCAGTCCAGAAGGAGTTAGCGGTAGCAGGCTAGGCTAATCTCCAACGTGAGTTAAGATTTTGCTTCAAAATGAGTGTCCATGACTGTCAGAATGTGACTGAACAAGGTTTCGAGCGAAGAGAAAGCAGATGACATCACTGATAAGAGAGGAAAGACTCATTCGGCGGGGTGGAAGTGGTTCGGCTTTCTAAGATCCGATAAACTGCAGGTTTCAGTGATGGAGAGTCGTTCCAATTAGCAGTAGGAACATCTACCGGTAACTTGTTCCACTCTATGGAATATGCTGAGAGTCACACGATGAAGCACAATAAAGTTTGAGACGATGTGTCCCTGAAACAACAACCCCAGCTGTATCAAAAGAGAAAAATTATGTTGTTTAAAGTTAAACTATTAATATTGACAAAGTTGAGAGTTTTATGTTTGACTGTGATATAAAATTTCTTTGAAGGCTAAATACAAATAAAAGGTAAAAATTAATTTATTTGTAGTTTTTCTGAGGCTTTTTTTATTGTTTATATCGATATTGGAATTATATCGCTATCAACTGAAATTAAGAAATATATTGTGATAAAGTTTTGGACATAATGTACAGCCCTAATATAAATATATACAATATTTATCGGAAATGTCATAAAAATCCATCCAGCGGTTCATGAGATATTTTGTGAACAGAGTCGACTCCAAATAATCCCTGGTAAACAAATCATGTGCAAACATTGAGCGCTCAAATTGACCGCGCTAAAATCTTGTGTATTTTATTTTTTTAAGTAAACTGGCTGTGTGAGCCTTTTAAATCACAATGACTTTAGCGGTAGCTTCAATGACTACTTTTCCAGTGGTTTATTACAATTCACCCAGCAGTTCACGACATTTTGGTGGAATAGGTGCAAAAACTGTATCATCCACCTTTCCATTTAGGCAGTGGGTAACGTTGAAAAGGAGTGCGTGTGTATGTTTCAACCCACAATCAAAAGCAGGCAAACCACACAGCATGTCACTGACACATGGCTTCAGCTGCCAAAGTTAATGACCACATAATAATACTTCCTCTGTCTGCCACACAGCAGCTGCACACCTGCCACCACAGGCTGTCCTGCACGTCACTTGGAGTAAAAACTACGGTAATGAGAGACTACCACAACAACAAATACCAGACATGTTTATAACTTTTTAAATAAACTGGTGTACATTTTATTTCACAGGACAGGAAGCCACAGTTCTTGTAAATGACTGTTTCATTAGCAGACAGACACATTTTAATACGTACAGTATATGCAAAGTATTTTTGTTTACTCAGACAAGAGCATAACTACAGCGCAGAGTGATGATGCAAGAGAAAACAACCGGTTTAAAAGAGAATCGTTGTGTTTTTCCCGCCTGAAAGCCTCTGGGGGGAGTGAATACAACTCAAGCCGTTCCAGGCTGGGCCGAGCCCGGATGACGCGCCCGACTCAGCCCAGACGCGACGGCTCGAACATCAAAGACTTTTAGCCGCGCTGTGTCCGCGCGCGGACGATTAAAGCAGAATAAGGCCTTACTTTTGTTGCAGCTGCTCGTGCTCGGACCTGATCTTTCCCAGCTCGATCTGCAGCCAGGCCCGCTCCTTGGACGAGTCGTCCAGAGACCTCCTGGCGTCGGCTAGCTCCGTCTCGTACAGCGTCTTCACGCCGCTCAGCTCGCGGCTCCTGACCTCCTCCTTCTCGCTGATTTGCAGATGCAGCACCTGGTTCTCAGACTCCAAACTTCGGACTTTATCGATGTAAACGGCCAGGCGGTCGTTGAGGTCCCTGAGCTGCTGTTTCTCCTGCAGCCTGGTGATCCTGGTCGGGCTCAGCGGCGTGCTGCTGCCGCACGTGCCTCTCTGGCCGGTTGGAGTTGCAGCCACAGACGCCATTGTTGAAGAGAGGCTAAACAGACCGCGCGAACAAACAAACAAGATGTTTGTGAGGTGTGTCGACTGGTTCCAGCGCTCCGCTGCAGCCCGTGCTGTAGACACCAGTCCTGGGAGTGAATCCGGTCTTTTCTTAACCGAATGAAAGAGGGGCTCGGCTTCCTAATATGGCGGCTTATTGAAAAAGTGACGTTATGCGTCGCTAACCAATAGGAGAGCTCGTCGCGTGCGTCCTTTCAATTTTGACTTTTAGGTACGTTGGAAAAAAACACCGGCGTATGCCGGACACCGGAACGTTCACGAGCAGGAGGAATGAGGTTCTTTTTACACAGTTTAGTTACATAAACATTTAGATTATAGCAAAGTAAAACAATATATTATATTACGGTAAATTATATTGCAACAATAAATACGTTATATTATGGTATTATGTACATATTGTAGATTATACATTATTTTATGTGTCGATAATGTACGTGTATTTCTTTTTGTTTTGTCGGAACATCCGGGTATGTATAACAAACAATGCCTTAAATTTCAATAACGGCTCATTCCATTGTGTCCAGCTGATGTATTAATATTTATTTATTCATTTTATACAATTTATACAATAATTAAATACAACAATTACATGTATGTAATTGGAAAAGAAAAAAATACATATACTGTATATAAAATATAAAATGAAAGGTAGCAGATGAAGAAAATATTAAATCTGCTCCTTATTTATCTAATTCAAACAAAATTTCCTATTATTAGTATAATAATAATAATACTGAAATTAATCATTTTTATAACTTTGCAAACGTGTAACTCCTCTCAAAAATTATATTACAGTACAGGATGACACAACTCCATTCTGTGTTGCAGTAGCGTTTTAAATTTCATTCTTTACAACAGCTCAAAGTTTTCAGAAGTGGAAAAACGAACCCTTGTTGGGATCTTTTTAGTTTGTTTTGTTTAAAAGTGTTAACATTTTTATGTTTGTCACTGTAAAACCACATCTGATTAGTTTGATGAGGAAAAAGATCTTTTATCCTTAATATTTAAAAATACATAATCTGTCCTTTGTGCAAAGCCCTGGTGACTCAGAGCGCTGAAAATCTGACATATTTTATTGTAATTTGGTACAAGTGTGTTACAGAGTAAAGAAAGAAAATTAGTGACACAATGAACACAGGAAACAACAAAAAAATCATAATTTCCAACAAAATAAATTATTTTTGTAGTGTTTACACCACAACAACTCAGGCCCAAACTCTTATTCCACGCTTCAGTCTTTCACTCTTTGGTCCTGCACTTCTCCACTCTCCACACTTTGAGCCAGAATTTGAGTTGAAGCATCTCAGACTGAAGAAGTCTTTCAGATGAAAGACGAAATGTTTCTACATTTCTACAAACATCCAACCTCCACACCTTGTCACTGCACTCCTTTGTCATCCAAAGCTTTGATCTTCACTGCTCCACCTCAGACTTACATTTCTTGACTCAACTCCAGCCACTGAAGAACACAAACCAATTGTTTGTGCTGGTCCCAAGTCCAAGTAAATGGTGAGCATTGTGTGTCATAAAACAATTATGCCAAAACAATCATAAAAGGTTGTCCAAATAAACAGCATGCTGAATCAGTCGAGGCCTGAGTTAATAAAGACTTCCATTGACAAACGCTGACAAACAGTGCTGGCGGAAATTGTGCTACTGTTAATCGAAGACAACAAGGAGCGAAACATGTCAGGAGACAGAGGAGAGGAGGAAAGTCAAGAGCAAAGGACTAACTCCAAAACGTAGGACTAATGACAAGCAAAGGTAGAGAGCTGGCTGACATGATGCAGAGAAGGAAGGTAGACGTTTTATGTGTCCAAAAGACCAAGTGGAAGGGCAGCAAGGCTTGTAGAATTGGAGCAGAGTTCAAACTGTTTTACCGTGGCGTGGATAGAAAGAGAAATGAAGTAGGGGTGATCCTGAAGGAGGAGTTGGCAAAGAATGTAGTAGAGGTGAAAAGAGTGTCAGATAGGGTGATGTGCCTGAAGGTAGAAGTAGAAGGTCTAATGCTAAATGTTGTCAGTGTTCATGTTTCACAACTTGGATGTGATGGGGAACAGAAAGATACATGTTGGAAATATCTAAATGAAGTGATTGAGAGTATTCCCAGGGAGGAGAGAGTGGTAATCGGAGCAGACCTGAATGGAAACGTAGGTGAAGGAGATAGACGAGATGAGGAAGTGATGGGTTAAAAAAAAAACCCAGTAAGGACAGATGGTGATAGATTTTGCCAAGAGAATGGAAATGGCTGTAGTCAACACTCATTTCCAAAAGAAGGAGCAGTGTTTCCCCTACCGTTACACAAGAAGGGCGCCCCACCCCGTTAACATAACAGAAAGCACCACCTACTAAACCGAACCCCCACCCAGCACTGACATAACACTAAGCTAGCGGCGCACAATACAGTTAAGGCAGCCCTCACTGAACTCTGTCCCCCCCAGCACGCAGTTCAGATGTGTCTCTGTCAACAACTGGCAGTGAGGCTTTTGACTCAAATATTCAATGGCATATTTGAGGGTGAGAAAATATCTGAAGAATGGAGAAGTGTGCTGGTGCCCATTTTTAGAAACAAGGGTCATATACAGAGTTGTAGCAACTACAGGGGAATTAAGTTGATGTCACACAATGAAGATCTGGGAGAGACTTGTGGAAGCTAGTCTTGGACGAGAGGTGACCATCTGTGAGCAGCTGTATGGCTTCATGCCAAGAAAGAGAACCACTGATGCCATCTTTGCTTTGAGGATACAGAGAAGGACAGAAAGAACTCCATTGTGTCTTTGTGGATTTAGAAAAAGCATAACAGGGTGCCGAGGGAGGAGGTGTGGTGTTGCATGAGGAAATCTGGAATGCAGAGAAGTATGTTAGACTGGTACAGGACATGTATGAAGACAGCAGGACAGTGGTGAGATGTGCTGTAGGAGTGACAGATAACTTCAAGGTGGAGGTGGAATTGCACCAAGGATTGGCTCCGAGATCCTTCTTAGTTTGTTCTGTGATGGACTGACTAAAAGATGAGGTCAGGCAAAAATCCCCATGGACTATGATGTTTGCAGATGACATTGTGATCTGTGGTGAGAACAAGGAACAGGTAGAAGAGAACTTGGAGAGGTGGAGGTATGCACTTGAAAGAAGAGGAATGAAAGTCAGCTGTAGTAAAACAGAGTACATGTGTGTGAATGAGAGGGAGGCTGGTGGAACAGTGAGGCTACAAGGATCAGAGGTCAAAAAGGTGCAGGTCTTCAAGTACTTGGGGTCCACTGTCCAGGGAAATGGGGAGTGTGGTAAAGAGGTGAAAAAGAGAGTCCAGGCAGGATAGAGTGGATGGAGAAAATTTTCAGGAGAGACTTGAGACAAAAGGGTGTCAGCAAAGGTCAAATGAAAAGTGGTGAGAATAGCTATGTTGTTTGGTCTGGAGACAGTGACATTGACAAAAATTCAGGAGAAAGAACTGGAAATGGCAGAAATGAAGATGTTGAACTTATCTTTAGGAGTGACAAGGGGGAAGCCACTCCCTGTCTTTATGGACTTCCTAAAATACACAAAGAAGGAACACCACTCAGACCCATTGACAGCAGCATGAACTTAGTGACATACAATGTTGCTAAACATCTGGCTAGTATTTTGGCTCCCCTTGTTGGAAACGCACCTCATCACATAAAGAACTCCATTGATTTTGCCAACGAAGTTCAACATTTGAAGCTAACCCAGGAGAAACCCTTGTATCATATGATGCGACTTCTCTTTTCACTTGCATACCCATTTCTGAAGCAGTAGAAACCGTCAAAAAACTTATTCTACAAGACAAGGACTTAAGCAACAAGACCAACTTCACCCCAGACCAGATCTGCACCCTGAGTGGCTCTCTGCCTCTCCACTACTTATTTCAAGTTCAATGACAGTTTTTACAGACAGAAACACAACTGTGCCATGGGATCTCCAGTGTCACTCTTGTTGCCAAACGCTACATGGAGGATGTGGAGCAGAAAGCCCTAAACTCCTATGAGGGATCAACGCCAAGCCATTGGTTCCGATATGTGGATGACACCTGGGTCAAAATCCAAACTAAGGAAATAGAACGTTCACCAGACACATTAACACAATCAATAACAACATCAAGTTCACCAGAGAGGATGCAAACGACAACAAGCTGCCTTTTTTGGACTGTTTGGTCCACATGGAAAG
>JARVGV010001030.1:14070698-14080896 GCA_031762435.1 Hypsolebias longignatus | reverse complement strand
CCATCCATCCATCCATCCATCCATCCATCCATCCATCCATCCATCCATCCATCCATCCATCCATCCATCCCTCATCTTCCGCTTATTCCAGAGTCAGGTCGCAGGGGCAGCAGCTTGAGCAGGGAGGCCCAGACCAACTGAGAGATGTCTGTTCAGTGTGTCCTGGATCTTCCCCGGAGTCTCCTCACAGTCGGACACACCCAAACCACCTCCCTAGGGAGGTGGCCAGGAAACATCCTTACCAGATGCCTGAAGCACCTCAACTGGCCCCTCTTGATGTGGAGGAGCAGCGGTTCTACTCCAAATCGCTCCTGGATAACTGAGCTTCTCTCCCTATCTCCGAGGGAGAATCCAGCTATCGTACAGAGGAAACCACCTGTATCCACTATCTCATTTTTTTTCAGTCACTACACAAAGTTCGTGACCATATGTGCGAGTAGGAACATAAAACAACGGGCAAACAGAGAGCTTTGCCTTACAGCTCAGCTCCCTCTTCACCACAACGGACTGGCACAGAGTCCGCAATACCACAGAAGCTGCACCAATCCGTCTGTCAATCTCACGCATCATTCCTCCCTAACTCTTGAACAAAAAAAGAAGATACTTGAACGTCTCCATTTGAGGTAAACCCTCACCCTAGACCCGGAGAGGGTAATCCACCCTTTTCCAACTGAGGACAATGGCCTCAGATTCGGAGGGGCTGATCCTCATCCCAGCCGCTTCACACTCGGCTGTGAACCACTCCAGTGAGAGCTGAAGATCACGGCACAATGACGCCAAAAGGACAACATCATCTGCAAAAAGCAGAGGTGGAATCCTGAGGCCGCTGAACTGGACTATATGTTTTTTGAGATGGGAGTTGTTTTTGGACAACAGCACTTTACTTTGGTCTTGGCCTCGTACCATCCAGCCGTCAGCTAATCGCTCTGGTCAGAGTTAACCTGCATTTAATCTCATTGAAATAAGTCATCAAACTATCTACAGCAGGTAAAATAATAATTGTTCATGGCCTTTCCACAGAACACTCTCTCTTTAACCATGTCTTGTTCCTTACCAGAAAGTTTGATTTTCTTCACAGTTTTTGTAGTTCCATTGTTGATCTTCACATTGACTGTGATTGGGTCTCCATGATAGTAAATCTTAAAAACAAACAAGAACAGGAATGATCCATTTTCAATTACTACGCCATTTTCACAATTCAGCCATGTCAAGATTTTGCCAAAGTAAATACTGTACTGTATACCTCTTTCTCAAGAGAGGCCTCCACACCAATTGGTTTGTCACTCAGCATGAACTGCTTCGATATCTCAGCCTTTGGTCCGGCTTTGTTAGCCGGTGCAAATTGTATTTTGCGAATTATCAAACGACACGTGTCCCTAAAACCAGATCAAACAGCCAAGCATCAACCTCTGCGTTTACTTTATTTGGTTAAAGTGAAGGATGCAACACAATGTCATTTAAAATAAGAGTTTGATTCTGTCCAGGCTTTACTTTTTGTTAATGACCTCGTCAGGATTGTGAGGTTCATTAGCAATGAATGCTTTGACCTCAAAATCCACTCCACAAGCCTGCAACAGAGCAGAAAAACATACTTTATACATCCATATGGTATAGGAGGTTAAAGAATAGGACTGTAATGACACCTTTCCACGATCATTTGGTCCAGGCTGTAACGAGACTGAGCATGGGAGATTTGTTGGCATCTGAAACACATAAAAAAAATACAACCAGCTGACGTTATAACCGGACATTAATCCCACTGAAACTAGACCGAAAAAGCAGGACTCTGTTGGTTTTGTCCCACCTGGAAGGTGAAGGGACACCCTTGCTCGCCAACTTTTTTCAGAAGGGATTCCTGCATTGTTGTTCTAGAATCACTTTCATTTGTGGCTGGATAAATCTGAACGTGCTTGAGCCAAATGTCTCTCCTGAAGGAGAGCCCGATGACGTCCAGGTCTTCACTTCCGTAACGGAAGGCACAAGCGAGGTACACAAATACTGCAGTGGAAAATGTTTTGTTACTCCACATCTGCTGATTTCAGATGATGCTGTGTACAAAACAAACATACCTTTTCTACCATTAAGACCAGATGGATCCACTTTAACTATGCCATCTGTAAAAAGAAGAGGGAAAAAAGCAGTTAAATTCATTTAAGGTTTACAAAAACTCGTATAAATAAAAAGGGTTGGAATCAACGCACCGACTACGTCTACAGAATCCACGTGGTCTACATAGTCTCTTCTCCCCAAGTACAGGGCAATCTAAAAGAAATGAAGGAAAACTGTTATGCCTCCATATAAAAAAATGCATAACTTGGAAGATATTTCTGGAAGGAGGGAAAAGTAGATTTTCCCTGTAATAAACCTACAGTTCCATTCCCGCTGGTCTTCTTAAAAACTCTGAACAGAAAAACAAAAGAAAAGTCAAACATTTATTACAAAACTTAAATAGATTAAACTACATTACTTAAAA
Source organism: Hypsolebias longignatus (assembly GCA_031762435.1). Lineage (NCBI taxonomy): Eukaryota > Metazoa > Chordata > Actinopteri > Cyprinodontiformes > Rivulidae > Hypsolebias > Hypsolebias longignatus. The sequence continues at coordinate 14,078,423 of JARVGV010001030.1, read as the reverse complement.
AGATTTTCTATATTTTTTAAATACAGTATATGGAAAATATAATACTGTATAGTTGTCTCTATATATCATAATCACCCATAATCCCAGACCACCACACCCTTCTTCTAAATTAATACTTAACATTTGACAACAAATACAAATAAATTGACTCTTTGTAATTAAAAGTATAAAGTTTGTAAGCAACATAAACTTCATGCAAATTGTTTTGCATTAAGAGCAACCCCTCTTTGCTTTTTGCCCATACTGTAAACAAAACTGTATGATCCCTGGTTGGGTTTGGTTGAGTAATCCCATTTAATCCTTTGATTTGTCTTCTAAATCTCTTATCCAAGATTATATCCACATAATCCAGCCTAATAAGGGTTATCTCCCCCTTTATCCTGGATAAATATACATATTAAAAAAGTAAACTAACAAAAGTTGTATGAGAGACTAGAATAAAAAAGAAAAGAAAAATAAAGATTCAAGCCACTTTTCTTGTTTGGAATTTTAAAAAATTACGCAAATTTTGTAATTAGCCGTTTTTTTTATACATCAGTTTAATAATACAACAACAACTATTTGACTTTAAATACATTTACTTAAATTTATTGGAAGATAATGTTTCGTTTAAGCCAAAAATATAGTATCACTTAAAATGTGTTTAATTCATCCCTTTTTGTTTTATCATCTTGCTTCAGACAGCTAAAATAAATAATCTACAAACAGTTATAATCCAGATCAGCTGTTTTTGAAGGACTTCTGTTGGATTTAGTATGAGACGTGACTTACTTTGACATGATAACAGCAGCTCTGGATCCAATCTGAAATAAAGATACAGTAGAGCATTTAATTGTCAATATGTGTCTGAAAAGATTTTCTTTCATCTTTCAGTTGCATTTTGGGATTATTATTATTATTATTATTATTATTATTATTATTATTATTATTATTATTTTATATTTTATTCATTTCAATTTAAAAATACATAGAGAAAAAACTATTTACAAAACCAAATGAAATATAAAACAGTACATGAAATGAAAGGAAGCAGAAGAAGAAAATATCTTATAACATCTGCCCCTACCTCAAACAAAATTAATTCAGACATTATTAACATCTATTGTTTTATAGTGTCTGTGACTCTTGTAGAATAGGATTGTTATCGTTTCAACACCTCTCTACAAAACAGAAAATTTCACAACTGTGATATAATTCCTTCATTTAGCATCATTTTATTATTATTAATAATAATAATAATAACTGCTTATTATAAAACTTAATTCTTTGCAACCTAATTTACATTTTGAGTAGAGAGACCGTTCACTCACCGACTTCTTCTGTCAGAGTCCTCTCTGCTGCCTTCTCTAATTCGTCACTGTTGAAGGAGAGAGAATACCAATCACCGCCTTCGCCTTTTTCTTTTATACAGTCAGCCCCGTCGCCTTCAGAGCCCTCCCATCAGCTTAAACACAGCCTGGAGGGTGGCCGTTTTGCAGAAAATCTAATTAATTCATTATAACTCTGCTGTTTTGTTCTTGGCATCTTTAAAAGAATAAACTCAGAGACAATGCTAGTTTCAGATTAGGGATTTAAAATATATCAAATAGGTCAAGTTTAATTTAAAGATATTGGCAATTTTTGCATTTGTGTGTTTTATCATTTTGTGTGTGTTTCAAAAATAGTCTTGCACTGACATTACAACAGCAGTACTGCCAAACAATTAAAGAATATTTGTTGCACAATGATGAACGACAACCGTGGAGTTCATCCATATTTTTAAAATAACAGAGGAAATTGCTGAATTGCACACTGACTTCCCTTTTTCCTCCCCACTCAACACATCTAAATACCTTGTGCAAAACATTAATGCGCCTCACAAGCTTGGAAGAATTACCAAGATTTGGATGTATTATTAGATTAAGCTAACAGATTATCGTGTGAATGATCTTTCAGGACTCCCTTTCCCATAGCTTAGACTGGAGTATTAGTTGGATTTGAGTTGTTGTGGAAAGCAGAACAACAGATGGCTCTTCTATCAAGCTCGAAGCAATCTGGCTTTACGGACGATTTACAGAAATCTGAGAGACCTCTTGACCTCTTGTTGTCCAAGTACCGTAACAAGGATTTACAGCTGGCGTCGGAGTCATTACTAAACCATCAGTTCCAGTGTTAATGGTTAAATAAGTTTATTTGATCTCTTGGCATTTACTGCAGTTTTGTTTGAGTAATACAATGAGAGGTATTTTTGAAAGTAATAATAATAAGATTGTAGCAGCAAATAGTTCAACTTTAAAGCTTTTTTTTTTCAATGCACTTTAACCCCCACATAGCCTGTAAATGATAAACTATTCATGATCATTTGTCTTCTTAACAGGAATTTGATATATTAAGCTATACTGATGTCAAATTAGACTACCTTTATTAATCCAATAAGCACATTTGAAATGAATGGACCAGGGACTACATGAGAGATGACCTCTGGGGACAGGGTGACCAGTGTCTCTTCGTGGGACTTTCTTGGATTTTTATCACTAATATAAACAAAGACACGTTTCATATTTTTACTGGCTTTATTTATTTAAACACAACACAGCAGGACAGAAGCTTTTCAGAGATCTTACTTACCGTATTTGTTATGTTGCTTATTTGTCATATGCAAGTTAATAATAATAAGTAACAGTAAGTGCTGTGTGTTGTCATCATTGTACATTCCCATGCAATGGCAAAGTTAGTTCTCTGCATTTAACCCATCGCACCTGGGATGCACCCAGGTTGGGCGGTGGGCAGCTATGTGGGTGCCCGGGGAGCAGATGGGGATTGGGTGTCTTGCTCAGAGACACCACGGCATGTGTAGCTGGCTGGGGACAGAGCCTGGGACTTTCGGGTCTCGGATCGGCTGCCCTGCCTCTACCCCACCTCGTCCCACAAGGCTAACAGTACAATGAAATGTTCAGGATGAGATGAACCGATTAGTAAAAACAAAAACAAACAAACAAGAAATACTAAAGCATGCAATAAGTGTAAAAAATAAGTACCAAAAAGTGATAAATATAATACATATTTACAAGGTCCAAAAGAAAAATAGTAAACAACAACATGGGAGAATATAACTGTGCAAGTAGGATGAATTTGTATGAATAAGTATTTCACATAGTACCGTAATACAGTATAAACTTAAATTTACATGATATATATTGCACATAACTAACATAAACAGGTTGTGTAACAGGTTATTGCACAGTTAGTGAGCAACTCTGAGATTACATGAGTTATGATGGTAAGGTAGAGACATACTGAACATCATGACATGATATATGACATTTATGGCATGAAATATGACGTGCATGTCATGTACATGATACGGCCACATAGTGCAGCAGCAAAAAGCATATTAGGTGTCACAGATGTGGCTTAGTGCAATATTGTCAATTGTTCAGTGAGAGTTCAGTAATCCGACAGCTTGTTGGTAATAACTGTCTTTGAGTCTTTTCGTGCACGGTGGCAGACTCCTGTATCATCTGCCAGAGGGTAATAGACAGAAGAGTCTTTGTTCTGGGTGGGTGGGGTCCTTAATGATGCTGCGTGCTTTACGTAGACATTGGCTGTGGTAGATGTCCTGGATGGTGTGTAGGCTGCTACCAGTGATGTCCTCTGCTGTTTGGTTGATGAAGTGCATGTAAAACTGACCAAGTTTTAGGTAAAAAATTATATTTATGGTATATTTTACATTTTGGTAACTTGTATTACATTGTATCACAGTATCAAGAAAACTAGACAGCTTCTTTTTTTATGGAGACATAGCTTTGACACTTTTAGTTGAATCACAGGTATCACTGTCTCAATACAGTAATCCATGGTGTAAAATCCTATCTTTTTCCTTGGCCTGTAGCTGATTGATTAATGCGGGACGTGGTTGATTGGTATTTTGAATGGATCTTCACACCTCGGCAGTAACAGATAATGAATCAGATTGGTGTGAGATTGTGCTGTCCTCACTTAAAATGTTACATCGGGACAAGGTTTCAGATCCCTTTAAAGCTGCCCGGACAAGGCAGCAGTGGTGTGATCATTGCTGCCGGATCATCAGTCAGGAGTAATCTCTCTGGATTAAGTTCTCCTGATTGATCTGCATTGGTCTTGAGCATGAACCCTGCAGTGTGGAAGTGGATTTGAAGGTTTTCTCAACAAGGATCAACATTTCTGTCATTATACCATATTAAATGGCATCAATTTAAAGAGGCTTAAACTTATCGTAAATAAGACATTCAAAACTTTGGCAAGAATCAATTGTGTTTCATTTTAAGTTTTAAATTAGGAAAAAGACATGCAGCAAAAGTTTTGGCACCCTGTCTGGTTATAATTTTGTTATACAGAGTGCTGTTAAACTCCTGAATTTGGCAACATTTTACTGAAACCCCGTGTTAATGGCTGCAACTGAACCCCATGTGTTTCAGCTAAAGACGTGTTCTTTTCTTTAAGTTCTACAATTGACCCTTTTCAAATAAATTATTTCAACTTAGCTTTTATCAAAGCACATGCCATGTTTCCAAAATGTATTTGGCTCATATGGTGTCCAACTTCAGATCCTACGTTTATTGACATGAGGCAGGAAATAACAATCTTGTTTTCACATCTTCCATTAAAAGTTATGTTTCTAAAGATTTGTGAGCTCTTAAATTGAAGTACAGTACTGTACTGTGAAACAAGCAACTGTTTTTTTTTTTTGTTTGTTTTGTTTTGTTTTTTTTAATTGTGGATTTCTTTCTCTCTAACAAGCAGTATTCTCCTGGTATTTGGGGTTCTCAACACAACCTCAAAAATGTCTGTAAACTGACTTTTTACAAAATGACACAACAGTTAAACATGAAAACAAATCTAAAAATAAATCCTTACAACTTCAGGGCTTCACTCTTTCGCTGCAAAGAAATTATTGAAAACCAAAAATTGTTGAATGGAAGGCTGTTGGCTGCTCCTTTACTCAAAAGGGTATTTAAAATTATGATTAAATAAATTCTAACAAGGGCTTTGGAAGAAGGGCAGATGTGTGAAAGTTGAGTTCTTCATGTGACAGATGGAACTTAATATGGTAACTTGCATGTCTCAAACATGTCCTGGAGAAACTGGACTCTGCTTTATAGTTGTTTATATATAATTGTAAAAAATATTCAGAATCAGAAAGGCTTTATTGTCATTGCACAGAAGCACAACAAAATTTCATTTAAGTACAGCCGTCCAGAGAAACAAAAAGAACAACACAAGACATGGGTAGACGGGTGCCTGAGGCTGCAGCCTCATGGGAGACACTGCCCTTTTTTGCTCTTTAATTTTCTAAATAAAATAAAATAAAATACAATATTTAAAACCTTCTCAGAAGTTATTGTTTAGATGTTGTTTTCATTCATTTTACGCTTGTAATGTTTTAGAGATCTACGGTAAATAGGCTCAGTCCAACGCTGAATTCAGTTTCAAAGATGAGCTACAAAAACAAACAAACTAACAAACAAACAAAAAGTGTTATATTGCATTTTGAACAGCACTTGTTACCAGGCAGGAAAGTCTGCTGTATGTTCAATAAGATCTGGGGATAATCCAGTGCCCTGGTCTCCTCATGATTAACTGTCTTGTGCATGTTTTTGTTTGACCACTTTCCAATGCAGAGCAGCATAGACTAACGTAAGCACCTTATGGTTAAGCTGGTGCCGTTTTAGGCAGGTGCTTATTATAAACAGCCAGGATTTTCCCCTAAAGGGACTTCTCTTAATGCATTAAGGCTTTATGCTCTTACAGCTCTTCTTAGCTGCACAATGTTCAGTTCATTGCTAAATTGAGACAGTCCAGTGTTTGCTATTTACAGAAACACTGACACTGAGCCAGTTAAGGCAGCAAAGGGAAGTCATTGTAAGCATGAAAACACTTGGTGTGTTTATACTTTAAAAACAAAGCTTATTTTAAGTACTTCGAAACAAACACTTCAGTAGGATAAACTGTTAGAAAAGTTAGTTAATATGTCATCCTTATTCTGCAAAATCCCCGCCAACGTTTTGGCTAGTTGTATTTTGAGTCTGTAACTTTTAAATGCTGCTTCCACCATTTAAAATGGCATCAATTAAAAGATAGTTTAAGTCTTGAGAATTTGGGTTTCTCAATAACTCTTTAAACAGCTTCAGTTTGGGAGTTTCATTCTGACTGGATTAACAAGCTAATGACATTATACTGCCAAGACTAAAGAGGGTCATCTCAGAACCACTCCAGTTTCAACAATTTCATAGTGGGTCATGAAAATATATTTTTATTCACTTTTAGATTGACATTATTTTTACATTACACAACTGTCCTGGTGGAAATATTATGACATCCCTACATGGAGTACTGACTGCACTGGAAGTGTTAGCTGCCTTGATTTTCATTTTAAAATATTCATACAATTTTAACGTAAATAGGTGTAAGGAAAAACTGATGGCAATTTAGAAATAAAACAATTAGCACATAAATCATCATAAAACATTTGAGTCTGGAGCTGTTTTCAACAACAACAGCAGGACAGAACTAGCAATGGCAGAGCAGATATAGTAGGCAGAAGTAGCAAAAGCAGAGCAAAATGAGCATTAACAGGTTAAAACGAGTTGAAACGGGGAAGAATGTTAGCACAAAGCAGGACAGAAGTAGCACAAAAATGGTTTGATGTATGAAAAATTGCAGAACGAGTTGTGGTGAAAACGTATGGAATAGATAATTTTATTTTTCTTTCGGCTGCTCCCTTCATCAGGGGTCACCACTGTGAGCTAACTCACATGAAAACTTGATGTTTATTTTTACGCCAGATGCCCTTCCTGATGCAAACACAGACCACTGAGCTCCCACAACCCTCTGTGTGGAGCAGAGAGCTGCCATCTAGGGCATCTGGGGGATCAGATGGTGGGGGTTAGGGCCCTTGCTCAAGGACCCAGAGTGGGGTAAATGAGTGTGGAGGCAGGTGTGGGTGCTTCACCAATCCCACCCACATTTTGATGTTGTTGGTACCGGGAGCTGAACCAGCGATCTTCTGATTGCAGCCCATCTTCTCTAGCTTGTGCGCCACCACTCCCTATATGGAATAGTTAAAGTAACAATTAAAAATAAAGAGAAACGAGAGAACAGTTGTGGGGTTGTGTTGGCTGACACGACTCTGCAATATTGCGTGGACATCGGGGGCAGTTCCCCTGGATTGGCAAACCGGGGGTGGTGGTTCCCCTATTCAAAAAGGGGGACCGTAGAGTGTGTTCCAACTACAGGGGGATAACATTCTTAAGCCTCCCTGGTAAGGTCTATTCGGGGGTTCTGGAGAGGAGGGTCCGTCAGATAATCGAACCTCTGATTCAGGTCTACACCCTCAGCAGGGTCCTGGAGGGTGTGTGGGAGTTTGCCCAACCAGTCTACATGTGCTATGTGGACTTGGAGAAGGCTTTCGACCGCGTCCCTCGGGGAGCCCTGTGGGGGGTACTCTGGGAGTATGGGGTACCAGGCTCTTTGGCTGTTAGGTCCCTATACGACCGGTGTCAGAACTTGGTCCACATTGCCGGCAATAAGTCGGGCTCGTTCCCAGTGAGAGTTGGACTCCGCCAAGGTTGCCCTTTGACACAGATTCTGTTCATAACTTATATGGACAGAATTTCTAGGCACAGCCAGAGTGTTGAGGGGATCCATTTTGGTGGCCTTAGGATCGCTTCTCTGTTTTTTGCAGATGATGTGGTCCTATTGGCTTCA
>JARVGV010001030.1:14058152-14068297 GCA_031762435.1 Hypsolebias longignatus | reverse complement strand
GCAACTGTTTTAGCTCGACAGTAAACAACTGTGTCATCAGCATAGAAATGTAAGGATGCATCAGGGATGCTCTGACCCAGTTGTGTCCCTGGGCAAGACACTTAACCCCGAGTTGCTTCCGGTAGGACTGGCTGGCGCCTTGCATGGCAGCCCACCGCTACCGGTATATGAATGTGTGTATGAATGGGTGGATGGCTGGTACTGTGAAGCGCTTTGGGGCCCCTCATAATGGGCTGGAAAAGCGCTATATAAGTAAGCTCCATTTACCATTTGTGACATTCTCATTTGACCCTGTTAGACATTATTTTTTACATGACACTACAGAACGTGCAAAGTTAATTTATCAAATTGCAACTATCGTATTAGTAATTTCTACAAAACAGACATGCTCTGGCAACACGGCATGAGTGAAATGAAGTTTCTACTTCTCAGTCATGTGATGCACAAAGCACATTTACTAAAGTCATCGCAGACTGAGGGTTAAGAAGATGCATCATTGGATTGGGATGGTCTTGCGTTTATTTGTTTTATGGCGTCTGTGGTTGGTGGTCGGCAAATTTCTGCTGAGTAGTGAGAGGCAGAGCAGTAAATGTGGGCCTGAGCAGCTTCCCACACGATTTTATGCTCTTGCTAATGGAGTAGGAGGGACGTAGGAGGGGTGAATGAGGAGGACAAAAATAAGAAGTGAGGGATGATCATAACCATATGGAGAGGATGTTTTGCAGAGAGGGACTGAGCAAGAGCAGGAGTAGAGGGTGATGAAAACAAAAGCTTCATATGAAGACCAGGTGAAACCATGTCAACAAAGGCTGAATTTTCTGAAGTTAAAGACGTTTAAAAGCAAGACGAGGCGATGGGTTTACCAAACGCGATTTATCCCGTAAGCGGGAAGCAGTTTGTTTCCTTTTAAACACTGAGGAAAGAGCCAGAAAAGGAAGCAGAGGCATGCAGGAAGAAGCAAACAGCCAGGAGAAGAGGAGCAGAAAGAGGAAGCAGTTTGCCGTTGCACAAACTGGTGGTGTCGTTGAGCCCCCTCACAAGAATCCTCCTGGTTCTGCCCTACATCTGGAATGTCGAGTCACTTCCTCTGTCTGCCTGCAGCGAGGTTGTCCTTTGTTTCTCGGCTCCCACCCTCTGCTCTGACAGCAACCTGAAGAAGCACACCAGCCCAGATGAGACTCTTCTGACTGGACGCAGACCATCCAGACCGCAGGAGTTGGCCTGTTCATACTTTCTCTATTGGGGCTTGGAGGAAAAACAGCAACAAGAACTGCCATCACCAGCTGAACCCATCGGAGGGTGTTCCTATTCCCTTATATGGCAGCAGATCTGAGAAATCATTTGAATTGGTCTGGTTTCTGTTGCACATCTGTCTGCTCTTAATGCTGACTGACTCCCATCTGGTATGCTGCCGAACGCGAGAGTGTGGGCGCTCGATTTGTTTGTTTTGCCACTCTTGGTTTTCCCTTTCCTGTTGTTCGCATGCAGATCTTTTGTTTTGGTGCAAGAGGAGGGCTGGCGTTTGTGGTTAAGCTGGAGGCAGCGTCGTTGCCTCAGGAGAGGCAGCTTCATTCAGACTCTGCAGTTTTCCCCTTCTCTTCTCCCCCATGTTCATCTGTGATGGTCTGTATTTGTTGGCTCAGCAGACACACACCTGGGCGCAGCTACTCACGGTCTAAAACAGGAACTGGGTCTTTTTAGAGGAGGATGTCATGAGAATGGAGGACTGGAGCGTTTGCTGAGAACTGACGTGCATCAGAGTGGGATGAGAGTTGACTGGGAGTGCAAATGGGTGAACCAGCAGCAGCCAGGAAGGGCCCGGGAAGTGTTAGCTGACACGGTTTGACACTTTGGTCACGATGAAAAGGATCATGGGAAAGTTTTGAACATTTGAACAGACCAGCATGCTCTGATGCTGATGACAGACTTCCAGAACAATGCCCGTCTGTGCAAGTGAGACAGTAAACCTGGAACAACCTGGAAGTTAAATCTCGAAGAGTAAACCTGGAAGCTCTGCAGAGTTCATAACCTCATGTGGATTTTTCTTATGAACACGTCTCTTATGATAAACGACCATGGCTTCGGCAGCGTGGTATCACCGTGACATCAGTCGTGTGCGTGCAGAGGACTTGTTGGCACGGGCAGGGAGGGATGGTAGCTATCTGGTGAGAGACAGTGAGTCTGTGCCAGGAGCCTATGCACTGTGCCTGCTGTAAGTACACACGCACACACTCATGTTCTTGTAAAAGTAATTTTTGGGGACTTTGCATTGACTTGCATCCATTTTCTATAACCCTGACCCTTACCTTGAATCTAACCATTACATGCCTAACCCATCCGCAATTCACACCTTAACCCCCCAACAAGACTTCTCCTCATGGAAACCTAGCTTTGATCCACATGAAGAGCAGTTGGTTCCCACAATGCATGGTTTTTTTTGTTTGTAAAATTGGTCCCTACAAGGTAAACTGAAGCAAAAACGCATGCACGCATGCACACACACACACACAGATAAAAAAAAAAAAAAAAAAAATCTATGATAGATTCCATTTTAATTCCATTGATAAATGGAATTAAAATGGTTTCATTTTTGCAATAATATAACAAATATGTTGTTGTATTTTTTTCTGCGTCATCTCTTTGAAATTATTTATTCAATTCAATTCAGTTTATTTACATGGCGTCAAGTTGCAACAGAAGTCATCTCAGGGCACCGAGTCAGCTGATTGCTGACATACCGATTATTATTCATTATGTCACCTCAGTGTGTGAGGAGTGAGGACAAAGAATTTCTACCACATGAAAAACGTTTTTTTTTTTTTTTTATTGCAAGCACATCATTCTTTGAAGGAATGCCTTGGGCCGCCTCTCGTTCCACAGTTTTACATTGAGTTGTAACTATTTGGAGCAAATCTTGAAAACTGTAATGAAAACTAATATTTTGCGTGATCTGCTGTTAGAGCACGTGTTGTGAATGACACCAGATTTTTCTCCTAATAATGTGACACTATTAGTAAAGTGATTGAGCAGCTCCGCTCAGCTTGTCCCATCCATCATCTTACATCATCACCATAATCATCTGCCACCAGGCTGCAGTGTAGATGTCAATCATTTCAACTGCTCCGTCCAGAAAAGTCTCTTCCAGCCAGTCAAACCCAAACGTATGACTCCGTGTTTCCCCTCTTATCCCCTTCTTTCCTCCTCGGGGCCCCTTAAAGTGGGCTGGAGCTCCAACAACCGCACTACGCCGACTGCTCTCCGGTCCCAGCCAGATGCATTCCTGAAAGCTGAGCCCGGCTGCTCACAGTGGAGTCTCTTTCCTTTCATTCTTTTCTCTGTATATCATCCTCTTTTTTTGTTTTCACTCCCTTTAATTGCCACCACAGATCTTTGTTTCCCATGCTGACAATAAGATGTTTTTTCAAAAAGTCTTTCACTTTACATAAAAAAATAAGCCACAACAACATTCATTTAAAGAACTACTAACTTTTTCTTGTAAAATATTATTTATATTCATTCCAAATATAGTTATGAGCAGTTTTATTTTGATAGTGCATTTTGATAAATGTAATGCCACTATAACATTTCTTTTTCCAGATTCCAACGCCACGTTCACACTTATCGTATTCTTCCTGATGCAGACGGTCTTCTGGCAGTTCAGGTGAGCAATAATTGCCACACTTGATGCTCTGATGAAAAAACCAAACAGCAGAATGATCATTTTTACAAGTTATCTAGAAAATATATGGAGAAAAAATATATATTTTAAAAGTACCGAGTACGGACCAAAAGTCGAACATCACTACCGTATTTTTCGGACAATAAGGCGCATTAAGCAAAACAAAACAGTCAGACAAATTAAATTTTATTCAACTCATTCACAATAACCACATAAAATCGGGTTGAGGTCGGTAAGCTCAATCAGAATTAATACATAAGGTGCACTGATTATAAGACTCACTGTTGATTTTTGATAAAATTTAAGGATTTTAGTGCGTCTTATAGTCTGAAAAATACGGTAGGTATCGATCTAAAAAAATACCCACGTTTTGTTGTGTGGTCTGTTTTAAAATTGTAAACAGGACCAAGCTTGAAAGCAATATTAAACTTGTTGCATGTGGCTCATTGTTGTTGCCATGGTAACCGCACATCTGTGTTTGTCACTCCCTGACTGCCAAATCAACGAGAGGCAGACAGAAACACAGCCTGAAAATAAGGCTCGAATCAACAGTCACTGTGCTAAAGCCACAAATCAGACCAGGCCCCACACATGAACTTTTATGTTTCTGTGCTTTATGTAGGAAGTATGACAAATTAAAACAACCCTTTACTTCAAGTTTAGAACAGCACACTGTGAGTTCAAATACTTTGCATAACAGAATGTGTAGAAGCTTGGATGTTTTCTTTCTATATTTTAGCATCTGAGAGTAAATCACAAGTCCTAAAGCAGCGAGAGACACACGGGGTGAAAGAACACAGAAGCTTTCTGATGTATAATTTGTGTGTGCACTAAGAAACGTGCAGGGAAAAGATGTTAGTTTATGAAAATAAAAAATAAAAATCATTAACTGTCAGTTGAGCAGCCTGGAAAAATACTTAAATTTTAAGTACAGTATAAGATATATTAAAAAGTTATTTTATGCATGCAAAGTTCGGTTTGTCTTGACCTGGTTTAAAAACTGAATTGTTTCTACTGTCATGTGTGAGCTATAGAGCTCCAAATAGGACTTATTTTTCTCCTATATTTTTTGCCAAAGCCACATTGAAGATCAGTTTCTCTCACATTATTAATATTATTTTGCCAATTTTTTCCCGAGATGAATGATGACTGCTACCAAAAGTCTTAAGTCATGCTAGTCCCAACTGAGTTATTAGGCTTGGTGCATGAAGTTGTGCGACAAGATACAGGACATGTTTAATATTATTTCAACCAAATAATAAAATAACAATAATAGTTGTGCTTTAGTGCATGTGTAGCCTTAATCATAAAATACATATGAAACATCAGAACTGCTTCCAGTCAGAAGCTGCGTCATAAAGTACCAAGCATTTGTTTATTCCATGTTGCATAGAACAGGGGCATGTTTGTGTCCCTGCACAGACCCCCCCCCCAGACTCTGTTACGGCTGCAATCACTTTGTTGCTTGAATGACATCCCTGCCATGTGGCTGCATGTTTGCAGCATGAGCTCAGCTGCACAGAGGAGAAATTGTTTTCATGTCTCAGAGATTCCTACTCGGCCCACGCATTTATTCACCAAAGGGTGCTTATTTATTATGCACATGCTTGGGGGGGGGGGGGGGGTGTTTGTTTTAGTCACATTGAGTTGGACGAAATATGAAAATCTATGCAGTTGGGGGAAAATGACCTGTTGGTTGAACTTTATTAACACTCCACACACAAACGCCTTTACACACAATTAAGCAAAAGGGGACGAGAAATGAAACTTTATTTTAAATTTGTCTGAATATTAAAGTTTAAAACCCCCAAATAAGTTTAATAGCAGGAGCTTCAAAGCCTTTGACGTGGAAAATGTCTAAACTTTCCATGAGGACGTTAAACGTTGCAGCTTTTTCTGTTGTTTTTCCACTGCCATCAGTAAAAAGCTGCAGTCTGTGTTTTCTCTGCACTCCCCCCCACCAACCAATTGGATTTGCTCCACTAACTCACAGAAGTCGCGTGCTTTCCTTTTTGCTTTTCCAAGAAGCCCGTAGAGATATTTCGGGGGTCACTTTTTTGTCTTTCGCTTGCTTGAAGCCTCTTTCTCCGTTTTATTTCCCTTTAGATTGCTTTTCAAGAGATATTTGTGGGTTTAAAAAAATACTATTTGAAGACTTCCTGGCAAAACAGACAGGTCGCTCGAGCCAAAAGCTGGTTTCTCTCACCACAAAATGAAAACTAAAAATTCTAAAAAGAGGGCGCAGGAAAGGGCTCGCTCTGCGCTGTGGTCTAATGTGAACCATGTTAAATTGGTACATGTGAATGTGAGTGTGTGATCTTATTTTCTGACTTCAAGGCTTCAAGTTTGATTGAAGAGCACCGTTGCATGAAGTTGTATGCAAACTGTGAGAGCGGGCTTGTTTGTCTATGTGGCGTGTTGAGACATTCCCCTTTAGAGAGGTGTATTTTTTTGTTTTAACCCATTGTGAATGTTGCATTATGGGTAAAAGAAGGAGCTTTCGTCACTGCTCTTCTGGGCCACAGCTTTCTGCGTCCCTCTGGGACGTGTCACTTCACAGCACATCATCTGCATGCATCTTTTTCTGTCATGCAAAGAAATACCTCTGCTTTGCTACATCAAGCTTGACTTTGGAAGAGGAAGAGAATACGAGGTGGCATCCTGTGTGAAACATCAACATACATAAATAATAAATGAAAAATGAAGGTAAAACTGGTCTTTTTCTTTGAATTAGAGTCAAATTATCACATGTAATTTACAATTATACAAACATTTTAATGCATTTATCTCATTATTGTGGTGAATTTGTTCTTTTGTTGCATTTATTTCCAAATGTTTGGCAGAAAGTTATTTTTCTGATTCTGATTAAAGGTCCATCATTCCTTGAAGGGACACTATGTAATGAAACTACAAAGTTGAACCCACTTTGGTCAGATTTTTTTTTAAACAAAAGTTATGCGCAGTCTATATGTTACATAAGGCGTGCGTGGTGTGAACAACTCTCAGCTACAACCACTTCAAACTTGAGTTCAATATCCGTCAAACTGTTTGAACCATTCATATTTTTGTGTTTGCTAATGTTCATAAGCGGTGACAGCCACACACAGACATGGGCAAGAACATCACCAACCTTTGCTTTTGATATTAATCATTTTAAATAGTTGATCCAAATGCAATATTGTTTCTTTATCCAAGAGGAGCTGCCACAGAAGTGACTTGTTTAATGTTTCTGTCCTTCCATTAGTTTGTATAGACGTTCATGTGTGCGTAGAACCTGAACCCAGCACATTACTGTCATGTCTGCCTGTTCCACAGACAACACAGGGAGTCCAGGTGAACTGTTTCCGGACCATTGAGGATTTGGTGTTGGGGTATCAGCAGCCACACAAAGGCCTGGTCACCCCTCTCCTCTACCCGGTCCCCCCGGACACAGACACAGGGAAGGAGAGCTCAGGTAAGTCACACGCTGTGCTCTCTTTTTCATTGCTTTTCCCACTGATTTTCTGTTTGATCTTTGGTTCTGGACATTTTCATGGAAACATTTGTTTGCTGAAAAAAACTCAGCACTGACCTATTTACTGTATATGATTAATTCAGACTTTAAAGTGCTTCCAAATTCAACCGACAGCCCAGCGCTGTGTCTAATTTGTACTTAATTAGATTTACAGGCAACTTTGTTACCAGCAGCTGGCCCTCAAAGTACAACTTATTCATATTTCTTTAGTTGCAGTGTTGGACAATACTGGTTTGACACATAAAATAACATTTTAACACTGACTAGGTGGTTCCCAAAAGCATTTTAGCTGAAAACTTGTCATCCAGTCTGTGATCAGCTGAAGTATGAAACACCTCTAAAGTCCTGTTTCACGTCTTTGATGAACATTTTCCTTTTTTCTTAATGACTTGATTATTATGTACTGTTCTTTCAAGACCTTTCTCTTTTTTCTTTTCTCCTCTGCTTAACCACATTTCTCATTTATTTAAGCACACACTCCACAATAAGAGGCCGTGGTCAACTGAGCAGGATGTGAGTGATAAAGCAGCCAAAGTTTAAAGATAAACTTTAAAAGATCTACAGAAAACCTATTAATTAAAAATTAATCAATACCACTGCAGTGATTTAAAACCTCTGAGCAGGAATGTATTATATATGCACAATTTTAAACATTACATAGAGAAAATTGTGATTTTTTAATGCCTTTTACATATGTTCTTTGCTGCTAGCTTATACAGGTAATGCTGATTATTTGTTTATTTTGCACAGATGATGAGAAGCCAACTCCAGTCTCCGTCAACAATGTGTCCTTCACAGGACCACCAGCAAAACAGGCCCCGCATGCCATTTTCCTGGAGAAGTTGCAGGAACTGAACACATCCAAGTAATATTCTTTGTCTTTTTTTTAAACTAAAATTAGTGATTACTTTATTAAAATAGCCTAAAGTAATGACCCTGTTATAGTCTGTATATCTGCATTCATTCAACCTTTATTTAGGTACTGTAGGTTAATCCCACTGAGCCCTTGAGGACTCATAAGAGAGACCTGCATGTTTAATTTTAACTAACAAAAGCAGTTTACCTGAGGTCTGAATCTTCTGAAGCATGAAACTTTATTCTGATTCATATTGACATCTCTTTATGTGTTCAGCTGATCACTGCTGTGATCTGGTATATGCTGAGCTCATTCTGCTTAGTTTCTCACAAGTTTCAGAATTTAAAAAAAAAATCCTTTGAGTTGAAATGCATTTTGTAGTCTGACGTTTGATTTGTTTGTTTGAAGGGCTGCAGGTGAGGTGATCGGCCTGCTCAACAACTACCTCTTCAGTGAGCTGCCCCTTGACATGGAAAACGTGCACAAAGGGGCAACAACTTTAAGGCATCTGAAGCGCACTCTGGCCTCTGCCTGTCAAGGCCTCAGCAGGTCAGCAGATCTCTTGATTTGTTACAAACAGCACGTACATTACTAATACAGTCACTGTTTGCTCGTACAGAGTAGTTTACTTTCATATATTCACAGTCAGTCATGGGAACTAAGGGCACCGTGGGTGCTACAGCACTCTATTGTGGATGACAAGAAATGACATATTTTTTTAAAAAGAAGCTTAAATTAGTTGGAAAAAAAAAAACATTATCAACATATGGTGTTGTGTAAGTTTATAATCTTATAGCATTTTTAAAATTATGACACTGATGTTGAAATGAGGTCATATTTTGGGGTTACGTAGTTTATCTCAACATGTTCTCACAGTAGCCCCATGTAAAACAAGTTCCCAAAGCTTGGTTTGTGTTTTCAATTGTGCTTTTGACAAAATGTCACATACTGGTTTGTAATAATTATTTGTTGATTCTACAGTGAGATTGGTCTCACGCTTGTGAGTCTGGAAACCTTGGCCAAAGTCTTCGACCATCCGTGCTGCTCTTTAGCACCCGCTAAGATGCAGGTACCTGTTTCATGAACATTAAACAAAATTTCCTGATGCATGCTCAATAATCCAGGTAGAAAAATCTAAAAAATTAAAAGTTACGTCTGGTCCTCTGGACATTCAAAAAACAAAACTAAACAAAAAAGTTGTAAATGTATTTTTTTTTTAATTACAAAGCTATAACTACCGGTACTTGTTTCGTTTTGAAGATGGTAACCCAGTACTTTTAAGGGACAGTATAGACCTTTTGAAGTGTGGTTTGTGGAAAGTTGTAAACAATTAATATCTTACCTGCTGTAGATACCTTTTTGAACAACTCTTAGTTTGAAGATTGACATGCTGGCTGACCTGAGCGTGACCAAGACTTAAATATTTTTCTACCATCCGTAAACAACAATAGTCTCAAAACTTTCATAGCAGTTTATGTTTATACAAACTTTTAACACTTTACATTGCATTCGATTTTGCATTACATTTTTTTTTTATGGCAGAAGTATTCTTCTATTCCTGCACAAAGTCCCTAAGGCTTCACCCAAAACATTACAGCTAGTTGCTGTTGCTATTTGTCACTTGCAAGCAACCAAAGGATTTTATGTAAGAAATTGTGTCAAGGTTTGTGTAACAGAGTTTGTATGAATCACAATAAACGAAGCAGCTTGTGTTGGTCTTGGCCCTGGTTGGACTGGTTGTTATCTAATTAATATGGTCAGAATTATTCTTCATTAATTTCTACAAACTTTGGTCGCTCAAGAAAACATCTGATTCATTCATAACCTTCCCATAGAACCCCATTCTAAAGATCTGAAATACGTATTACCAGTACTTGAAACAATAAAAGTTTTGCTTAGTACCACGCCATACCATACCACGCCATACCATACCGTACCGTACCGTACCGTACCATACCATACCATACCATAGCATAGCATACCATACCATACCATACCATACCATACCATACCGTACCGTACCGTACCGTACCGTACCGTACCATACCATACCATAGCATAGCATACCATACCATACCATACCGTACCGTACCGTA
>JARVGV010001030.1:13914114-13930438 GCA_031762435.1 Hypsolebias longignatus | reverse complement strand
GGGTGACATTATAAAGCTAAAAATATCTAATGATTTTTAACATTTATTGATATTTTTACAATTTTTGACAAATGAAAAGACCAGATTCTTATTAAAAAAAAAAAAAAAAAAAAAAATTAAAAATTAAAAAAGTGTGTGTGTGTGTGTGTGTGTGTGGGGGGGGGGAGGGGTAAATTGGAAAAAAAAAAAAAAAAACTACGAACTGTGCAGACCTGTGTGATTTTTTTTTATTATGAAAAAATAATTACCATATTTTTCGAACTATAAGGCACACTTATAAAAAAAAGAAAAAACTACGAACTGTGCAGACCTATGTGATCTTTTAATTTTCTCAAAAATCAACAGTGAACCTTATAATTGTGTGCACCTTATGTATTAATTCTGGTTGTGCTTACTGACCTTGAAGTTTTAAAAAATATTTTTTTTTTTGCAGTGTTAGCCTTCAGAGTATGTGTTGGTGAAGTTGCTCAGCTACTATCAAATCAAATTTAGCTAAATATCTGTAAATTGACTGAGTGGCTTAGCTGTGGCAGCCATCTTGAATGTGATTGACTTCCATAGATGATTAACAGGAAACATGCAACCGATGATTACTTTCTGAGTCTTTTATTAAAATCTCTCCACCACTAACATTTTATCAACGTTACAGACAAACAATTACTTGCACACACGCAATGTCAATCTGGGCTGCAGAAATGTTTAATTTCAAGAGAAAATAAAAATAAAAACTCTTTAAAGATTTCACCCATTATATGATAAACTGGCTTACCAAAACTTTTTGGTGCTAGTAAATTCTTTATATATTTAATACTTTATATATTCAGAAATAGATTTGTAACTCTGAAACGCCTTGTGACAGCGACTTTCTTTCCCTCTATTGACTACGGTAACATTATTTAAATGAATGCTCCTACAAGCACCCTGCAGATGCTGAACACTGTCTATCACGGTGCGCTAAGATTCATAACTGGCTGTGATTATCGTACCCACTACTGCACCCTGTATTCACTGGTTAACAGGACATCATTAACCTTACGCAGACTCTCACACTGTTACATTTTATCTTTAAGTCACTTCTTGGTCTGTTGCCTTCATACATCTCCTCCTACATGTCACTGTGTGAGTGCATACAGCGTGCGCTCTCAGGACATGATTACCTGCAGTGTCCCCTCAGTGCGGACTGAACTAGGAAAAGGGCCTTCTCCTGCTCCGCTCCTGTTTCCTGGAATATCTTACAAAAAGATATGAAGCTCTCAACCTTGACCTATCTAAATGGTTTCCAACATCTGCTAAGTTCCAGGAAAAACCAATGCAGACATGTTCCTGTTTTTAGTTTTCTACTTCGCCTTACAACTTAGCGTTTTAGTCTGAAGACCATTTTATTTTCACTTGCTATTCTCAGTTTGTATGCATCCTTTTATGATTGTCTACTGGTATCATGTTAAAAATCAGGTCTCTCTTGTAAATGAGTCCCCGAGGCTCAGTGGGATTAATCTGTCTAAATAAAGGTTGAATGAATATGCTGTACTAGAAAACAAAATATTGACTGTTTCCAGTTATTATACTCTCACATACATGTAAAGAATGTATATAATGTCTCACCAGATTTAAACTCATCTAACATTTGTACAGTAAATAGATTTTTTTTTGTCATGCCACCCTTAACAAGAGCTTCAACGGTCTCAGAGCAAACCAGGTGCTTCGTGTCATGAGTCTTGACACCTGTGAGTGAGCAAATGTAATTCTTCGTGTTAAAGAAGATCTATGGTGTTTGTTCTCGAGAGTTAGCATAAATCAGCAAAGGAGGTGATAGTGGTGCGTGAGGAAGGCGTGTAGTACACTCCTTCTGTCTTCTCCTCTTCTCCACCTCCTCAGACCCTCTCCTATTTTCTCCCATCTCCACGGAAAGCCTCATTAGTCCCAAGGAGCTGCTGAGGTAGCACACGGCTGCCATTGTGGCCAATCCAAACATCAGATTCTCTCCATCCAAGCCCCCCACTTCAGAACCCTCAACCAAATCCCATTTTCAGGCTCTGCAGCTGTCCCGCTCTGCCAGAGCACTTAGCGGTGTCATTCTATCCGGCTCTCCAGGCCTCTGAGGAAACAGAGCAGTTTTGTGCTTGGCAGTGTCTGATATGACTCCAGAAATGGAAATGAAGACATGGATCTTCATTAGGAGAGGCAGGTGTCCACAGAGATTCAGCCCAGGTGAAGGAGCAGAGAGAGAGGTGTGTGTGTATGTGAAGGTGGGGGGGGCGGCTGTGAGGGCGACGCCGGATGATGGGGAAGTGGATTGGTTGCGATTTCAAGCCTTAGACTTTGTAGAGGGCTTGTAAGCCCCGCCCCTCTAAGCCATACACCCACATATGCTCACACGTACATATTGAACCACACACACACACCTCTTTGCCATCACCCCTTCCACCCCATCTCGCTCCTCCACCCCGGCACTTAATTGCCCATGTAATGAGCTGCAGTGAATGGGATTACTTGTGTGGAGGTACTTGAGGACCTTGTGCATTGGGGCACCTCCTGCAGGCCCTCATCTCCAGGGAATACATTTTAGGATGATGTTTTCTATGAAGCGCAGGGGCAAAAACCTCAGCTCTCCTCATCACATCTGGTCTAGTTGCATTAGGCCCACTCCAAAGCTTCCATCTCTTCTCCTGTGCCCCCCCCCCCCCCCAACAGAGACTTTTGTTTCCTTAATTATTCATTACAGAGAGGTTGCTGATGCTTTGAAACCTGTGGAGGAGGACGAGGCCTGGGGCTGACCCACGAAGCACAGAGCATCCTGGAGCCTGTGACGTTGTTTTGTGGCAGGACACCTGTTATTTCTCCAGCTTCTGCCTCACTCCCTAATTTAGGAAAATCACACTGTAACACGTTTGTGTATTTTAAACATTCAAATCCTCTTTTATTTACATTTTCCCCACGATGTTTTGCAGTCACTCAACTTAAAAAGTCATTTTAAAGCGATGAAAACGAAAATGTCTTTGTGGTCAGTGTAACAAGAAGTTCTTTTGTTTGCAGAAACTCTGAACAATAATTTGGACAAAGCAAAACAGACTATTTTCCCGTTAATATGTGTGGCGACTCGTAAGGCGCACTCTCCGTGGTGCCAGGGGCTGCTTCTCTTCTCACGCTGTTTTTGGTAAAATATTAGCCCCAGCAGCCCTTGTGCAGAGCTGCTGACAAATAGGGAGCTGTTGTCCCCCTTCTCTCACAGGGGTTGGGGTTAATGATCCCAGTTTTGGAGGTTAAAGCTTGCCAGTGGTTCTTTCTCCCGCGCCTCAACAGATGTTGCTAGGACTTTAATGTGGTTATCAAATCGGAGTGCCCTCTAAGCCCTGGGAGCCCATTGTGTGCCGTTGCATTCCAGGGCCTCGCCATGGTGACAAGGGATCCCGGGGGCCAAGCTGGGCTCCCGCTGAGCCTTCCAGCAGCCCCTCAGAGCTGACAGCTTGGGCAGCTCCTCTCCCCTGTTTCTGCCCCGATGGTGTCCCCAACGTGTCATAAAGTCACCCTGCGTCTCCGCTCTATCCCACAGTGCTTCCCTCAGCCGAGCCACTCTCACAAATAAGCGCTCTCACTAACCCCATTCACATTCTCGGTCACACACATCCATCCATCTTGGACGCACATGTGCCCACCCGGGTGGAAAAACAAAGAATCGCACAGCAATGATTAAACTTTTTTTTTTTCATGTTTGTGAAAATGGTGGAGAAAAAAAAATGCCTAGAAGTGTGGAGGCATAATGGATGCTCTGTTCTGTATTATGTGCATTATCAATCACTTTATACATGTTTTTTTTAACAATTTTAGAGTTTTCTTGCTGTTTTCAACCACGCCACAAATTTTAAA
This sequence comes from Hypsolebias longignatus, assembly GCA_031762435.1. Classification (NCBI taxonomy): domain Eukaryota; kingdom Metazoa; phylum Chordata; class Actinopteri; order Cyprinodontiformes; family Rivulidae; genus Hypsolebias; species Hypsolebias longignatus. The sequence continues at coordinate 13,926,574 of JARVGV010001030.1, read as the reverse complement.
CCACATTGAATGAGCATGTCTGGTGAGCCTTGATTATTTCTTTTTTATGTGTGCATGCAAGTTATAGCTGCAAAAGACCAGACAACGATGGTTTATGGTGTCAAAAAGTTAATGGTTAATCAACAAAAGAAACAAAACTAAATACATTTCTTACATGTACTGTCTCTTATATGTCTATTCCAGTAAAACATTTAATCAAAATGTTCAAAATAAGACCCGTGTGAACATCGTATATTGCACAAACAGGTTTTCACACTCCAGACTTGTAGTTCAGCGGGAACATTATAATTATCACTATCCTGCACGTCACAAAGGCGGAATCTTTCATGTTATATTCCATAGCAACACAGAGCAACAAACACTGTGGTAAATAATACGTGGCGACTATTTTTAAATTGCACAAGCGTTAGTAAGCATCATGAATACCTTCAAAGCGAGCAGGTTGTATCATTTTAGATGCGGTTCTGCAGGCCCGGGGTCAACCTGATCTCCTCTGTATGTACAGTATCAATAGCAGCAGCTGTGAGGTTGTTTGTACACAGATGCAGGGGTGCTTGATGATAATTGCCTTGCAGCTGCACTCTAGGACTGAAACTGGGTGCTTTTTTTTCACTATTCCTTGCTGTCTCATATTGTGTTACAAACATTCAGAGCAGGAAGGTTGAAAACAGTCATACGGTAATTAAAGTATTTCGTAACTCAATTAAGAATTCTGCTTCTCGAGTTTGTTTGCCTGAAAGCTTCCGTCGCTTACCAGGCCACTCGGTGTTTAGCTGGAACTGGTTGCACTGAGATAAAGGGATTTTTTTTTTAAATTTAATGCAATTTTGTTTTAACAAGAATATATGTATGAGGTGGGATAAGTGGAATAAATGGGGAATTAGTGCACCATGGAGGGCTGTGAACCCACTGAAAGCCAAGAGGTGAGGCACTCATTACAGCCATAAGTCATTTTTCATATGCTGTTATCAACCCAGTGTGCACAGAAGATGGATGGATGCCAGTTACATTGATAACAATTTCACATACTGCTTTTTTAGAGGAAAAGCTCACTCAACAAAATCCTTATATAATAATTTTAGTCATTTTGGCCAAAAAAAATTTTTTTTCATGTTATTGTATTTCTTTTTTTGCAACTGTTGTATTAAAAACATATTAATAAAAACTGCAACGATAAAAAATTGTTTCAAACTCTCCGAACTGTTTCACACTGCTTGCTTGGAAACGTATGCACTTTGAACAAAGACAGGCAACAATCAGTGTGCTCAATTAACTCTATAATGATTAAGACATCAATTACGGATTTGATTGATGAGACCAAATGATCCAATTCTTTTTCTTCATCCAGCATAAAAAAAAAATTAAAAAAAATCGGGGAACAGCAGTGGGAGAAAATTAGTTGATTAATGGTTTAAATGTGCAGAAGCCCCCAGCGGAATAAAAAGTGCATTTTAATACCCAACCATCCATTTTCTTTACCTGCTTTTCCCTTTCCGGTGGGGTGGGGTGGGGGGACTGGCATCTATCTCCAGCAGTCACTGTGGGAGACGCTGAGCAGAAGAGAGACTCTGGACAGGTCGCAAGTTCATTGCAGGATCACATAGAGACAAATAACTTTTACACTCATTCAAAATTTAAAGTTACCAAATAGCATGGATATTGTCGGTCTGTGGGAGGAAACTAGGAGAAAACCTACCCGTGCATGAGGAAACCATGAAACTTCTCACAGAACGGCCCTACCATGCAGGAGCACTTTAATGTGGGAATAAAAACAGAATTTCAAGTAGTGATATATTTAAAATAGATAATAATTCATTGTCACACATAAGGTAGAGAAACTGCATTTCCTACAAAAATGCAGTGAGAATGCTTATAATGAACTTGCTTAAAAAAACTGCTGAAATTAGCTAAAAAACATGCTGAAATGTAGCTGAAAAGGAAGAACAAGCCTAAGTTAGCAGAAGAAAACAGAAATACATATTTGCTGATTTTGATCTAAATGAACACCCGTCCAGGGTGTACACCGCCCCTCGCACATTGATTGCTGGAAATGGGCACCGGCGACCTCCGTGACCCAAAATGGAAGAAGCATGTAAAAGATAATGGATGGATGGATGAATTTAAATTACCAGAACTGAGCACAAAAAGTAGTAAATTAGCTTAAAAAAAAGAAGCTGAAAATACCAAGAAAAAGCTGAAATGGCAGAAAGAAGCTTAAATTACCTGTAAAAAGTGAAAAGAGCACAATCGTACCCAATTAGGTGTAAAGAAGTAGAAATGAGCACAAAAAGTAAAAACTATCTGAAAAAATAAAAATAAAAAAGAAAGCAGCAAAGAACAGCTGAATAGTGACTTAAAAAAGGCAGAAAGGAGCTTAAATTACCAGAAGGAAGTGGAGAAAGCACACTTGTTTCCAATTAGGGTGCAAGAAGCAGAAATTACCGGTAACACAAAATAGTGAAATTATATGAAAAAAAGAGCACAATTTAGAAAAAAACCAACAACGGCTGAATAGTAGCTAAAAAGAAGAGAGAAGCTTAAATTGCCAGAAGCAAATAGAGATATCACATTTTTGCTGAATTAGGCTGGAAAAAGTTTAAATGAGTTCAAAAAATGTGAAATTTGTGGAAAAAGCTGAAATTAGCATAAAACAGCTAAATAGTAGCTGAAATAGCAGAAATAGCTGTTTTCAGAAATAAGCTGAAAGGAGCAGAACAAGCTGAAATTAGCAGAAAGAAGTTAGAAGAAGCACAAGTTTTTTTGTAGTTATCAGAATCAAGTTGAAAGGAGCACAAAAACAACCGGGGGAAAAAAGCTGAAATTAGCTGAAAAAATTGCACAAGGAAGCTGAAAGAAGCTGAACCTGAACAAGACGTGAAAGGAGCAGTAAAAAGTTGTAAACAGATCTCAAGATTTGAAGGATGTAAAACGAGCTCAATTAATTTTCTATGTGAAAAAAAAAATGGCAGAAAAGGCTAAACATTTCAAAAAGCTATAGTGTGAAAGTTTAATAAGCATTCACACAATAAACATTTTTAGTAAACATATTTTTTCTGTTACGTATGCCTTTTATTTTCTCAAAAACCTGCTGAATCATATAAAAACGGTTAATGTATCAGATGAATATTTCTATTCTTTCTCGCTTTTGATGCTGACGATGTTCCTCTCCTCCTCCAACAATGGCCCAAACAATGTTTGAAGAGCGCCTTGAGACCAGCTTAGACCGAGGCTTTAGTTTTTATTCTGCCCGTGTTGTCAATGTGTGGAGGGATAATTGAGGCGATCTTTGACTATGGGATCTATTTATACAGAGCATAATTCCCTCTGTATTCAGGCATTATCATGGTGTCAGAACACGCACAATGGCACAATAAGGTCAATATAATGAAACTCCAAAACAATATGCTACCATTTGGGTAATAAAATGCCAAACACTCTGGATTTGTTTAGCCATGTAATGTTGTTTTGGGTGTGTTGAACAAACTCCTTAATTTTTAATAATGTTTTGATAAATTATTATTTTCTAACTATTATAATATCTGTTCCAAAGTAAGGCTAGGAGTCTTATGCATCATTGTCTTTTAAATGATCTCTCTTTAGATTTAAGCTTTGCTGTTTTGAGTAAGTGTCTGAAAGTTTTTTTTTTAATGATTAAAAAAAAAAAAATAGAAATAATAGCTGTTGTAGCTGTTTTAAAACCTGGAATTTGCATCTGCTTTGACTTTTCCCCCCTGATTTCGCTGTTAGCCTCTGAAGCCACTACATCAGTTATCATTTTTGTCCACATTAGTAATTGACAAATACCCTCCTTTCTAACAGCCCCATATCATTCTGCCTGACTTTTCCCTGGGTGTGAATCCAGTTATTGATTGCCTGTTCAGTTTCACTTGGAAAAAAAAAAGTCAATAAAAGGAGGTTTTCACTTTCTCAATTCGATGTGACAGCTCCCTAACAAGAATAATGGAAACAGCCCATTCACAGGCAAATCAAGCTAATCCAGCATGCCCCTCCGCTCTCAATGGAGAAGTCACAGTCCTTCCCGGCCCATTCCATCACAAGTGTCTCCCTTCAGAAAGTTCCAGCGTTAGCTCGACTCCTCCAAAATACAACATTGCTCTTTGTGCACCCCTTTCACTCACCACCGTATAGATAAATGTGTCAATAAATGTATGCAGAGTCAGATGGGAAATAAAACTGAAGCGTATTATTGGTTTGTTTTTTGTGCAATGTGATTTGACCAACTCACTCCATTTGTTGACATGGATAGAAGTCAATTTGAAGAAAGTCTGATCCACATTCACAAAGCAGTTTCATTAATAATAAATAAATAAATAAATAAATAAACAAATAAATAAACAAATAAATAAATAAATAAAACACTTTTTTTCAAACGCTCATATTCTTACAACTAAATATAGTAGTTTTCCAATTTTCTTTCATGAGAGGTATTGAGTTTTAAAACTTGTTTCTTCTCTGGAATGACAATCATGACAACATGATGGCTCAGTGGTTAGTACTGTTGCCTCACAGCAAGAAGGTCCTGGGTTCAATCCTCGGTCGGACCTGGTGTCTTTCTGTGTGGAGTTTGCATGTTCTTCTCATGCATGCGTGGGGTACTCCACTCTCCTCCCACAGACCAAAAACATGCATGTTAGGCCATCTTCATAGGCCTCCCTTGCAAATGAGATCTGTGATCTCTGTGGGATTTGCCTGGTTAAATAAAGGTTAATAAATAAATCTGATTTCCTTCTGAATGTTTTTGGGAGCAACAAAAAAAAAATGACATTACAAAAATGTTCTTGTAGACTTGCAGAAATTATATAGAATGAAAAAAAAAACATGTTGGTCACTGGTGTGAGTGCATTTTGACATGATTGCATGGAAAAATGAAAGCTGTATTTTGAAATATAATACAATTTTGAAACATACTACAATGTATATTAGCATCATTGCATACACATTGCTTTACAAAGGCACTTTGCAGTCTCACAGAGGCAGCACTGATTGTAGAAATCTAAAGAAGCCATTGATAAGAAGCAGCACATCAGAGTGGCGTTTAAAACAAACTTGTCGTTCCTTGTCTTGTTTTGTTTACATAATTAAAGACACCCTTTGTTTTTGGTCATGAGATTACTGAAGTTTCATTCAAGTGCGTTTGAAGAATGACTTTGTCTGACTTTGGCCCAGCCATGAAAGTGCCGCAGGTTCACTCTTTTTTTGCCTTTAAATGACTGAAAAGAGAGATTAACATGATTTTGCTTTATCCACGACACACAAGCCTCAAAACCATAAAACACAACCCAAAGGCATCCCCGTTCGGAGCTGAATGTGCACTTGTTACTGCGCTCAATTCGGCTTTCAGCCCCCTCTAAAGAGACAAGGCCCAATCACAATATTGTCAAAGCTCTGTTGGTTTTCTGGTTCAAATCCTTGTTCACGCTGTTTGCTGAGTACTCATCTGCTGTGACAGCCTTCAGACAAACAGTGAGTCCTGAAAGAGGTCTCCCACAACCAGATCTTTCCTGCTGGGCAGAGGCTGAAACGCTCCTTTCTCTCTCCATCAAGTGGAACCCATGCTATTGAGCAGGCCCCTGGGATCCTTCCATTGAGGTAGGCTATGGGCCAGTGCTCCCCCACCCCTAACTCTGGGCCACCCTCATTCTCCCAGGACACCTGTACCCCTAAACTTCATCGTGGGAACCTCCTTGCCGCCCTCCACCACCTGAGCTGCTTACTGTGCCAGCTGGGCACATCTGACAAACATCGCTGCACGCCAAAGAAAGCAAACCGGCCTGGTGAAGCACTTTGAGCTTTTTACTGAAAAATGGAAAAACAATTAAATACACATTGAAGTTAGGAAGTTTGAGATTTTCATATCTGATAAATAAACGCAGAAAGCACATTTCCAGCCTTGGTTACACACAGCCTCCCTCATGGTCTCTAAATCTCCATGGCACGTTGCAAAAAAAAATAAAAAATGGCATCAATTAATCAACATTCATGAACCGTTTACTTGAGCTCTCTTTTGTGTGCTGCAGGGCCTAATCCAGAGACCGGGCTGTTATGCAGCAGTACAGACTGCGTCACTCCACCCTTTGTGGGAGAAACCCATCAACTGGTGTTTCAGGGAAATGTCTCTCCCCATTGAGAGCCTAACCTTCCCCCTCTCTCAACCTCTTCCTCTTGTGCCCCCTCAGTACTCAGGGCAGGAAGCTCCGTCTCTTAGAGGAGCCCATCCATCCATCTCGCCTCTTCCAATCCAATTCACAGCCGCTCAACATGTATGAAGACATCTGTCCATATTTGATCAGATATTCCATTTTGCTGCAAATGATCTCACGCTCCATCCCCACCCTTGAAGGAGGCAGCCATTTAAACGTGCCAGTGCTTTCCTGCATAATAACCTGCCAATTCTTTTGCCTTGCAGAAGAAGCAAGTTTAATTGGGCCATGCATTTAGAGCTCTTCTACAATTACACAATTACAGCCGAGATGCATTTCTGCATGTTGCGATGTTTGCCCCAATTTACTGCACTTTTCATACAGTTTAACTCTGGTTGTCTTTTCAGTGGATGCAAATTTAGCTCATTTGGCTTCAAATGAACCATAATTGCACATATTGAAATTCACACCTTTCTACAAGAGGTTCCTTCCAGTTAGTTCGCATTAAACCTAAGAAGAAGAAATTGTCACAATTCCATTTCGGGGCATGTGCCATCTGTATTTTCTTGTGTTAAGAGGTAGGAAATTGGAGCCAGAATGGATTGCCGAGCGCACGGATGGATGGGAAACTTAAAAATCAGTTTGTGCAAGTTGCTCCATTTAGAACGACCTTTACCCTCCTGGATTAAAAAAATAAAATAGACTGATTGATAAATACTGGTGGACACAGCTGGTTGAAATAAAAGCTATTTTTAACAGTTTTCAAACACAGAATTGCTGTTCTCACTCTATAAGTGTCGCCCAATTAGTTTAAATGACAAAACGTGAGGATGGTACGTCCACATTTAACAAACACCTTCAACAGCTTCCCTTTCCATCCTCTCCTGTTCCAATCTCTCTTCAAAGTTCATGAATAAACACTTTTTATAAAGGCCCTTTGCTTTTTGAGTGGCGACCTGAGCCCACTCCAAACAATGCCTTACAAGATACTGTTTAAATTCATATCCGCTCTTCCTTTCTTGTCGAGGGACAACACAACAAACCGCTGACCCACTGATACACAATTAGAAGTGATGCGGCAGTTAAGGCTACAAGCAACTTTGTTCAACAGTCTGTCTTTGACCCTCCACCACTGAATAAATATAATACCCCCAATGAGAATAAGACACTGAGGTGGAGTGAAAAGGGGGTCGGGGGAAGATTTTAAGCCACACATAAGTAGTTAAAGATCTTTATAGAGTATAACACCATTATCCCTGCTGAATAAAAATAGGCTTTAGTGTTTTTTCCACTTAATTTAAATCAAAAGAGTCCCCACCTTACATATTGCACTGGTAATGTAATGGAGAGAGACCCAGAAAAAGGCTTTGTGGCTCTGACACCTCCTATAGTGGGACCGTGTTGTCCTGCGAGCCAAAAGGAAAGAAAGGTTTTTCTTCTCTGCTTTGCTATCTGCTAACACATTCTAATTGATGCCACTGCATTCCTCCACTGGATGCATTCAGTGAATAACGAGCCTTGGACTGAATACCCATGAATTGGTCCCCACCAAGCAAAGCAGTAAAGCCTTTGCCCCCCAACTCTTTTGCCTCCCTATCGCAACCACAAACCCAGTGACGCCTCCCCACCAAACCTTCCCCAAAGCTCTGCTCGAGCTTTGCCGCCCATTAAAGAACCACCATTGTGCCGAGATGCGGCCCACAAAAGCTGTCAATCTCTCCGGGTTTCTCCAAAGCTTGGACTCACACAGACTGGAGTGACAGACCTCCTCCTCCTCCTCCTTCATCCCCCCCACCCCAAGTCACCCCTGTTCCCCGAAAATCCTTCTCCCTGAAAACTTCTCAGCTAACTATCCCCCCTTCTCTCCCTCTCTGGCTCTCTCTCTCCATCCTTGGTGCACAAAGCATCAATCTGTCTTCAGCCCCAGCACCCTTGGCCCTTTGTCCCATCTGCAGGTGCCTCTGAAAGCACCCACGGTCGCCCCAGCCTCTGCGCACGCCACGCCTAGTCCAGGGACAGGAACTGCTGACAAAGACCCAGTGTGGGAATGAGGGATGTGTGGAGGGAGAAGGGGGGGGGAGTCGCTCTAAGACAGATGGCTGGGGAAGTCTCCCGACTCCTCCACAGGGGCTGTCAGTTCAGATTCAGAGCTACGAAGGAGACGACCAGGGCCAGAACCACCAGAGGAATGCCCCCTGAGCTCACCAGCTTCCGTACACTTGATCCAGAACTTATCCAGTATCAGAACATTTTTTTAAATTGTGATAAATTGAAGAAAAATTTATTCTAACCTGAAATGTCCATTAACTGCATCATCATGCCACGAAGGAAAAGGGCTCAAATAGAGTTTTTGAAACAGGTAGATGATGAGACGAGAAGACTGTTTTCTGCTTGTTTCAAAAATATCAGGGCAGTTTATGTGACTTTAAATGAAGTCTGGGAAATTTATCAAACTAAATCATTTTATAGACGCTTTCTACTATGATTTACTCTGCCATGCAGGGATTTAGTTTCCTGAAACTAATTTTATTTCTCTTTTACTCTGGAGATGCTCCGAGGAAGACTGTAGTTCCTCTGTGGACAGAACCAGCACTGCTGTAAATGCATCAAACCACAGCAGGGTCATCCGCTAACTTTCAGAATGAGTTTGAATTTTGAGTTGGTGTGAGAGTGAATTGTTCTCCAGTGAACGCCAGAAGAAAAAGATCTCCAACGGACCAACAGATCTCCAATATGATTGTCAGCTTCTTCTTGTTCTTCTTCATATTGGTGGGCTCCCAGTTCACCCTCAAAACCTCCCGTGAAGTAAATATCTTGGTGTCTATATAGGGAATAAGGCTGTAGTACAGAAAAACTGGGAAAATTTGGAACGAAGTTCAAGAATAAATTAGAAAAATGGAAATGGCTGCACTCTAAAATGTCCTACAGAGGCAGAATACTATAAACAACCTAGTTGCATCACAACTGTGGCACAAAATGTCTATTTTAGACCCAACTCCAGGCCTGTTAGTAAAAAATACAGTCTGAGATGGTAGAGTTTTTTGGAATGATGGACATTGGGTGCCACAGTCGGTCCTGTTCTTACCCAGAGAGGAGTGGGGACAGGACCTTGTCTACGCAGCAGAATGGCCACTTTTCCTCCAGAAGTACCTGGCAGGACCTCCTGACACTGGAGGGACGTGGCCGGCTGCACCCTCAGACGTGTGAGCGGGTTGGGGCTGGATGCTGCTCTGTTTCTAACCAGTGTTGGCCTTTTTAAGCTAAATGCCCCAGTTTTATTCGAGTGTTTTCAAAGTGTTTTCTTTTTTTTTAAACCAAACAGATCAAAAACGTACAATTCTCTGCAGTGGCTCTCAGAGGAGCCACTAGTCTGTGAAGTGAAAATGGACATCTGTAATAGCACGGTGCTGGGTCTGCCACTGTGCCAGTCTGAAGCGGTGACCCTGAGGCGGTTGGTTGAGATGGACGGACCAGACTTCTCCAGCATCAAGGAGGTGGTTTTGTTGCTTGGGTTCCGGTCTGCCAGAGTGATGCAGCGTTTCCTGGACCTGATGAGGGAGAGGATGGCAGCTGGAGAGAAGCGTCTCCTGCAGCTGTGGTCCACCGAGAATCGCCCGCCTGACTTAGTGGACCCTTTCCCAGACATTCACCTGGATCCTAAATTGCGAAAGACAGTGGTCCTCTGCTTAACAACACAGACCCAAAGATGGACTCGTGCAGAATGTGTCTAAAAGTACTTTATAAGACTTATGTAAAGGTCCTGAACAAGAGAACTCTGCACAGCAGAGCTGTCAGCGTGTGGGACGACAAGCTTGGAGGTCAGAAGCAACAGTGGAGGACACTTTACAAACCCCGGACTGGTGATCTTCAGTGGAGGATCCTTCAGCGCCACTGCAACAAACTGTTCTGTCAGTTATCAATCCTGAGGTTTTAAACCAGAGTCCTTTTTGCAGTTTGTCTGAGTGTTTTTCATGTTGTGACAGATTGTGAACGGCAGACGACTCTGTTTAATCAAATGATGAGGATCTTTAGCCTTTTGGATGCTGTTTTTTACCAAATCTGTTTTTATTAATTGTGTATATTACAGCAAAGCCACTAAGTGTAAATCCCAAATTTTAAACTTTTTAGTTGCCGAGGCAAAAATGGCTGTCTATTTATCTCGTACGGACAGACTGCAGGCTGGACATCAACTTGACGCCGTGGCTCTGTGAAAGTGCAACGTCAGGGCCAGGCTGGCTTTGGAGTTTTGCTTCCACAGAGACACTGGAAACTTGAACTTTGCGGAACTGTGGGGCTTTAAAAAGGTTTTATGTACCGTTTCTGACAAAGGAGAACTAAAATTCAACAACTCCTCATGTGAACCCCTTTAAAAAAAATAAAAAATAACTTACCTGTAACCTGATCATGTTTTTAACACAGTTTTGTCAACTTTTTGTGCAAATAAAGTTTTGTTAAAAATCAAAAAATCTTTTTTTTCTTCTCCTTGTTCTTCTTTGTTGTGTTAACTTATTGTGTAAATAAAGTTTTGTTAAAAACAGCTTCTCCTTGTTCTTTTTCTCCTTCTTGTTCTTCTTCTTTTGGCTACTCCTTTCTTCAGGGGTCACCACAGTGAACTAACTGGTTGTTTTAATGTCCTTCCTGACACAACCACAGACCACCGAGCCACCACAGCTCTCTGTGTAGAACTGAGAGCTGCTATCTAGGGGGTGGGGGGCTTGCTCAAAGGAACAGAATGGGGGCAAATCAAGATTGAGGCAGGTGTGGGTGGTTCACCTTTCCCACCCACATTTTTGATGTTGTCGGTCCAGAGGGTCAAAATGGTGAAATTCTGATCACAGCCTTGCCTTCTCTAACCTCTGAACCACCACTAATGTTAAATTTAAGTAAATTGTATCTGAAGTGCTACATGTGATCTGTGGTTGCAAAACTTTGAAATAAAAAGGAAGAAGTGGGTAAAGATGATGGATGGATGGATGGATGGATGGATGGATGGATGGATGGATGGATGGATGGATGGATGGATGGATGGATGGATGGATGCATGCATGCATGCGTGGATACAATTGAACTCTTGTTCAGTTAGCTCATAGAAGATTGTTACACCAAACAGTTATCCTAATTAACTTTCACACATTGAGTAAAACTTTTGTCAGTATTTTTTTTTTAATTAATTTTTAATGTTGAATTTCTTTCCTAATCTGATTTTTGGAAGACACTCTGAGTCTGGTTTAATCATCACTTGGTGTATTACGTTTCTACATCTACATGCAACTCAGATTTCAGACTAAATTAAAACTTAACACCTAATAAACATTACTTTGAGACAAATTTAAATAAGTTTTTCAGCTTTATTAATTTATTTTATTTATTTATTTTTGACGCAACAAGTGTGTGACACATCATAGATGCTCCTGGATCACCACCAAGTGGATTTACATTGAATTACAATTAAACGCTTGCAACACTGATCTGAAACAGGTTCAGGAAGTTTATTGCAAAGTAAGTACTGTACAGAAAATAAGTCCAGCACCACTCCACAAAAAAACAACAACAAAACAAACAAACAAACAAACAAAAACAGCTGTGGGCAATTATAATGTGCTCAAACACACAAACAACAAAATCCAAATATGTGCATTAAATTTTCCATCATTTGACTTTACAAAAATTATCATATACAGTATTTTGTACATCACTTTTATTTCGATTGTTGCATGCGTATAATTTGGTGGCATCTACTGGTGAAACATTGCAACCACCAGAATAGTGTCGTTTTGCTTTTATTTGTGTTGAATTGTCACGTTCAGCTTTTTAATTTCTTTCAATTTGTATTTTATTTTGTTCACTTTATCATGAACCAAGTCACTTTGAAAACAAATAAAGTGGCAAACAAAAATATATAGGCCACAATTTGCACATTATTTATTTTAATCTTTTTTTTTACTGCTATGTTTTCTCTGCAGCACTTTACATAACTTTTTTTTAGCCTATGTATAATTTTATGAAATACTAAATTGTTTCTTAATGCTGCTGCTCCTGTGGCCCATGTTTTTGTTTTAGTGAAAACACAAAAACTAAACAAGAAGTGATTATCCTTTTTCTTTCAGTTCTTCAAACTTGCTGTGACGTTTTATGTGAAGGCGATTAAAAAAAAAAAAAAAGTTCATAGATTATAAACTGACCAAGAGTGAATTTAAATGATTCAAAAATTTCCTGCGGGATCAATAAAGTTCTATCTTATCTTATCTTATCTTATCTTATCTTATCTTATCTTATCTTATCTTATCTTATCTTATCTT
>JARVGV010001030.1:13877334-13888755 GCA_031762435.1 Hypsolebias longignatus | reverse complement strand
AGCCAGGTCTCTCTTGTAAATGAGTCCTCGAGGCTCAATGAGATTAACCTGCCTAAATAAAGGTTGAATGAAAAGTAACAAATTTATTTATTGTTAATCCCAAAAGCAGGCGGTCATCAGTTCATCACATTACTGAGCCGCAGCTCTGTAGGGTTTTCCTTTTTTCTTCATACGTTGGCCAGCCCATCCCTGTTACTACTTCACTTGAAGGCACAGGGACAGATCAGAGATAGGCTGTCTCATGCACCCTCCTGGCCTCTGTATCTTCTGAATGGACGAAGACGGCCAGAGCACATCTCAGTCCCAGGCTGCTGTGTCTTGTGAATGATCCTGTAGTTAGTGAGGATCGAGGGCTCAGAAGATGGAGGAGGATACCTTGCTGTGGCGACTCTTGGAAAAGGAACAGCCTAAAGAAGATCAAAGGAAATAAAACAAGGCAATGAAATAAAAATATATGAACTGCTCTATGTGCTAACAATAGAACAGTAGTGATAACTTGAGTAGGTGATAACCAATGATCATCTTTTTACACTTTCTGGACTTTTCAAGTAAGCAGAGTTCAGCACAGCCATTGCACAAGAAATGGTACAGTTCATTCCTTTCAATTAACTAGGGTTTTTTTGGGCTGATTCCATCATTGTTTGGTCAGCTTTCCCAAGTAATATGCTTCTTCCTGATTCAAATGATCATCAATATTTTAGAAGTTAAAAATTTTCAGAATCAGAATAAGCTTTATAATCATCGAACCAGGATACAATGAGATTATGTTCATACAGTCATCCGAAAGATGGGCGGAGTACACATTGCTGCTGCTACAACAGCATGGCCTCTTATTCGTTATCAGCATACTTTTTAGATGGGAAATGGTAAAATGCCATGAGGATGGATAGCGGTACTACAAAAAAATATCTCTTCACATCTTGTCCTATCAGGACACGATTCGAGACATCAAAAAACTACCAGCAAGCACATTTAAAAACGTGATTACATATGCATTTGACGTCAAGACATTGAGATTTGTCCACGAAACACTTTCAGATAGGCTATAGTCCTGATGATGTTGTTCTTCAGCCAGCCTGCACAGAAGTTCTGGGGGTGGGGGGTATACGATAGACAAAGCTTTTTCCTTAGTTTACCCATGTCCCAGGAGAAATTTGATAGTCGGCCCCATATCCGAGGCCAAACAGGGAGTCAGATTCAGATAAGCCACAATTATTGATGTTCTTCAGGCAGACTGTTTTTTCTTGTCAACCTTGAGTCCTGCTGGTACTTTCCAGATCCAAAATGCCAGATTTATGGGCATTCCAATCAACTGATCGTTTCTTTTTGCATTTTACTAAATTATATACTTTTAGTTTATTGTTCTGAATTTTTCATGCGTCTGTCATTGTCTATTTGTGAGGTGTGTACTACACTATCTGCACTAATGTAAACTGAGTTGGCCAAGGTTGCTGATAGTCAGTGTGGGAACTTCTCTTAGGCAAAAAAAGCAAAGAGAGGATTTAGGTTTGCATCTAGTCTTGCATCTTATTGTTTTGTATCTTTGTGCCTTTTCTGATCCTTAAAAGTGGAAACCTACCACTAGCTCAACTCTTGCAGCAAATAGCTCTCTAATGTAAACCAGTATTGGTGGAAGGTTTGAGCAGAGAGTTGGATCTTTTTTCTCTGGTTTCAAACAGACTAAACAAGCAGAAACACTGGTGGCCTAATGTTGTTAGCTAAATAAGGAAAAGTCAATGCTCTACATATTTCTTTATTTTCAAGCAAACATAGTAATTGAAGTGTTGACCTGCCTTTTGTTTTCACTTGAAATATTTCCCCCTTTATTCTTTTTATTTTATTTTATGGTTTGTCAAGTTTTCTACTTTATTATCCTGAGCTAATACCGTATATCCCCCCCCCCCCCACACACACACACACAAAAGAAAAGTGAAAATGATGCTTAAAATTAAATTCGGCTAAAGGTGCAGTCTGATATGAGAGGAAAAAAACGAACAAATGTTTCCATCACTCACTAAAAACACTGCTTTATGCTGCACAAGAATTGTTAGTGCACACGGCTTTCAGAGTGAAATGTTCTTTATATGTGAAAACATGCATGTCTGCCCTTGAGTCAGTGGGTGTCCTCAGTTTCTTGATGGTGTTTACTGGTGCTGCAGTGTGGTAGATATTTCTCCATTAATCCAGCTGCTCTGCAGGGGCTCTTCATTTTAACCACTCATTTTATTTTTACATTGAGAAACACGTACTTGGGTTGTGCAGTTGTTTTGTGTTTGCATTTGACAGACAGAAATAAATCTTTTCATATCCCCTGGGAGGCTTTATACAAACAGTCTACCAATAATGCCGTCAAATGTTCAACGCTAATCTATCCTCTTTTTATCTTGTGTTATTTAGTCTCGTTCCTGCCATCTTTCTTTCTCAGTTTGCATCACACACAGTCTCAGTCGCTCTGCAGCTCTGCACTGCTGACGTCAGCAGCCAGGGAGCCCTCGGTACTTCTGAGCGACACAAATAGACACAGGCAGATAAAAAAGGCACCACTCTCCTATAAATAGCCCCTGTATGTCTTTGCCTGAATGTGATTGAACGGGAATAGAGCCCTGCAAGAAAGCCGAAAATTGAAAATGAGAGCAAGAAAGCGAGTGATTGAGTTGGGATGTGGGAGGGACATCAGCACCCACAGGGCTGCACAGGGACCCCGGGGACTTGCTGTCTGTCGCTCACCCTGACATACTTCTCAGTTCAGATGAAGTGCTGCTCTGCTCTGCTGCTTTGATACCCCACTAGCACATTGGCAGCAGCAGCACACCTTTCACTCACATTGCAGAATTTCTTTTTTTTTTTTAATTTTATTGGGTGGGTGGGGGTTGTGTGGTGCTCAGCAGATAATCTGTGAATCCTAAACTGTGGAAGTATTGTGAGTTGTTTGGTAAAACACATAATGTAAATTTTCTCAAGATTTTAGTTTCCTTAGGAGTTTCCTGCCACAGAACTTGTGTTCATTACAGACATCAGGTCTGTTCACATCTGGTATTAAACATTAATTGACCACTTGTAATACAATCTCAGTTGTTCAGTTTATATGCAAATAAACATTGCACACATGCAATGACTAAAACAAGTTGTAAATTTACTCAGACATCAACACCTTTCACATTGTCGATGAAGAAAACAAGTTCATTTATATAAAATTTGGATGAAATAAAAATATCTGATTTCTGTCCTAATTGGATAATTTCTTGATTGTCCATCAATCAGTTAAGTTTATTTGTATAGCACATTTCAGCAACAAGGCAGTTCAAAGTGCTTTACATCACAAAAACACAAAATTAAAATTCATAAAAACAACAACAATGCTGCCCTACTGGCACAGTTAAGTAGTGATGATTGGCCCATGTCTTACCTGCAGCACTAGACAGGTCAGCTCAGTCAAGGTTGGGGAATTGAGGAGCAATTCTTAAAATTCTAAAGAAAATAGTATACTATTGTCGTAAACTGTTAGGAAACTAAACTTTGATTTGATTAGTTTGTGGAAATCTGCCCTTGAATGTACCCTAGTTGTTAGCTTGGCTTCCCAATAAGAATTCCTCCTCGTTTCTCTGAACTAAACTCACTCTGACTGCTGTTTACTGCAGATAAAGTACTGACTGCCCATAACTACTCCAGGCAAAGTGAAAAAAACAAAAACATTTTTTAAAGCCTCTGCAAAGTGACATAGGACATGTTGACCCACCACACAACATAGTACAGTTGAAAGTAAAAATGTGGCTGCACCAAAAACTTGTGCTTAATGGATAAACACGTAGTAATAATTGTTCATTAATATTAAGATGCCCTCCCTTTATGTTGTGTGATAAATAGAGGCCACGAAGCTCTTCAACTTTTTACTAGTTGTTATGTTATGTTGTCACTATACGACCTACATGTCAGAGCAGTCGGTGTCACATCTCCCAGACTACTTAGAGGCATTAAACAAAACTGGCACCTAGTATGAAGACAACTGATGCATTAAAGCCAGTTACAATCCTGATCCTGTTCCAACAATAAGTGTCACTGATGCTGTTGTGCCTGTGAAGCTTGTCAAGTCTAAATTAAAACTGTATTGTAGTGTGAGATAAAAGCTCGCTTGTAGAACCAATGTTGATAATCAGATGCCAAAAAAGATAGCACGAGCCATTGTTTCTTTTTTTAGTCATCTATTGTACATTTGTCAAAGGATAAAATCAAATAATACTCGGGCTCTTTGCTGTGTAAAGAATTTATAGTTCTTTGGTGTCTACACATGCTGAGTGTGCTTGAACTTCTGTACTTGCTGTTTCTCTCATTTGAGAACTTTTAATTTAGTTAAGCTACCAAAAAATGTAAGATGTCAGCTTAATATGCTAAAGTTAAGAGCTTCATCATGTTCTTTTACTCTTGATCACAGTATTATTAAGTGAAGAGTTCTGATTTGAAACTTTTGTGAAACTGCGCAAATGACCAGGGAAAAACCACACTCTTCTCAATCCAATTATCTGTTATTGCATAGCCTATGACAATGTGCACACTCTAATCTTTAACACATGTATAGCCTTATATTTACACACTAATAGTTTAGAAGTTTTGAGTATTCGCATCAGGAATTTTAAGCTAGATTTATTATGTTTGCCTCTCACCTACTAGTTTACAGATTTGATGGCAAATCCTGTGTTCTAGTCTGTCTATACTTTGTAACATATTTGTACCTAATAATTTTGTTATTATTGTCCTTGCATACTGTGTGTATGTTGGCAATAAGGCAGGTGTTTAAACCTGTATAAAGATTGTGCCTTTGTGTTCATGCTGAGTGAAAAGCCTTTATTAATTCTCAGGAAAACATAGGAGGCTGCATGAAAATGCACCCCCTACCCTTAGATGAGCTGAGGTCTGTCTGACAGGTTGTAGTGCTGCTGGTCAGAATATCAATGAGCTGCATGTACTGTGCCTGTGTGTGCTGTAATTATCAAACCTGCTGAGGAAATCCAATTTGTATTCTGCAGGATCAGAAATTCCTGGGTAAATCCATTAAATGGTTCCTGGTGACACATGAGCACATAAGACATTTGTCTACCAAGGGTCTTGTCGTCTTGCTCTTGTACTGGTTGGAGTTATTTCATAACCTGCCTTAAAGGGTAGGATTGCAGCACATGCACATACACATATCACACCTTTAGATTTACTTGCTCACTGCCCCTAAAAGTGAAGTGGATTTTACAAAGCTTCCTGTTGGCCTTATACTATGCCTTGGCAACGATTCAAAAGTATTGGCATGCCTGCAGATTAAGCACTCTCTCTAGCTCTCTTGATTAAAAGTTCTTTGGCCCAGAACCTCCTTTGCCTCCCTTCAAAACATATAAGTCTCCCATGTTTCTTTCGGATGAGCAAATATATGAAATATATGTGTATCAAAGAAATATATTTAACATTTAAAGAGCTAACCCTGTCTTTTAAATCATTAACACACAATGATCCTGCTGCCAGGTGCCAATGAAGTTTGTAACAATGACAACATTTTATGTTCAAAGGCCATATGTGTTAACATTATGTTTTTGTTAATTTAAATCCTTTGTTTTTCATCTAGGTGATAGTGGACACTCCCACCAGCCCAGTCACCAGTGGCCTACCTTTATTTTTTGTCATCACAGTAACTGCTATCAAACAGGTAAGGCTCTGCTTAATGAGGCAGATTAGTGTCAATAACAAAAATGTTATTGGGGCATTTATAGCCATGTCCTTTTTTCCTTATAGCCTTTATTGCCTTACATCCCCCCTCCCTTTCCATATAACATATTAAATCTCACTGCCTTTATAATCCTCTCGCTGTGTTTTTTTTTTTTTTTTGTAAAGTACTTGACTAATGCTCTCTTGGGTTTTGCATTAATGTGCTCTGCTGGTGAGTTCTGATTGGGGTGAAGATGAAATGAGCCCTAGGGGAGTGTGAGCAAATGGAGAGAGAACAAGAGAACAAGTCTATTACAAAGATACAAATTATCAAAGGGAAGTTTGCTTCTTTGTTTCTGTTGTTGCAATGTCCCAGCCTTAGAAGTATTGTTTTAGCATTGACTTCTTGGTCTGCTGCTGGGGCTTTTAAATGAACAATAGTGGGTGGGCTTCCTTGCAAAAATCTAAGGAAGTCATAGATAACTTGAGGTTTTAAAGCAAGACTCAATCGAGGCTAGACTGATATCAGAGTGAAATCTCTCTGCTTCATTTCTCTGGCTTTATTTCTCTATGTTACCCAACCAGACTATCTCCTTCTAATGCCTTTTCCTGTAATTCCACTTTTTGGCTCAATTTCATCCTTGGCACACATTGTACCACCTCACTCTCTTCCCTGCATTTCTGCACAGTCTCCTTCTTTTCCATCACTACCTCACAGTACTTTAGAAGCTTATATTAGGGTTTTGTGCTTTGTCTGCTGCCCAGACGATATCTTTTAACCTGACAGTATTTTTGTGTTAATACGCTGTTAGCATGCATTGCTGGACAGTCATTACTAATAACATTGTTCTTACGAACACTTGTTTTTCTGTCACGCCTCTTTTATTTAGAAACTAGAAACACTTCATGCCCTACTTTTTAGTTTGAACACAAACACAGTCTCTCACTTGGAACTGGTGTCACAGTCACAGCTGTCAGTGACCCATGGGAAGTAATGCCAAAGTAAAAGTTGTCACTTTCTGTTGTACTAAATAAATAATCCAGTTCTGATTTTGATATTGCTGTAGGGATACGAAGACTGGCTACGGCACAAGGCTGATCGTGAAGTGAATAAGTACAGAGTGACAGTGTTGGAGAATGGTACGGAGACACAGAAGGAGAGTGAAAAAATCAAGGTAAATTTTAGCACACACATCCTAACGTGGATTCATTGGAATACATAATTCTTAGGGAATATAACCAGAGAAGAGCTGCTGCCTGTTTGGTATGTGTGCACAGCAGTTGCTCTATATACTGATCCAAAAAGGTGGTAAACATGGGTGATGAAATTCACACAGCTCAAGTGTTTTGCTGAGTTCATTTTAATTCATCTTACATTTCTGATAATTTTCAGAGGATATTTATTGCTCTTGTTTATCCAAAGAAAAAAATTAAAGTGACAAGACAGAGAACTGACAGCATCATTCACTGAAAATAAGAAATTCAAAAAAAAAAAAAAAAAACTATAAAGAAATGTGAGCAGAAAGAAACTGGCTAAAGGATAATGAAAATGGTATATCAATCTATAAAAGAAGTAAACTGTTTTAAACCCTAAACAAAATAAAAATAAAAGGTTGCAGTGAGCTGAAGAGAAGCTGTCTCTGATGATCTGATGAAAGTAATATTCAGGGACGAATCACAAACATGCATTAAGTGAGATGATACTCAAAGATGGCTGCCTGTAGACGGTAAGGCAATTTCCACTGTCATTCACTGTTTGTCATCTAAAGATGGCCGTTATCTTTACATTAAATGCGCAAACGTACACTGCCTGGCCCCCCCCAAAAAAGTCGCCACCAAAAAAAAAAGTCACACTAATATTTCGTTGGATCGCCTTAAGCTTTGATTACAGCATGCATTCACTGTGGCATTGTTTCGATAAGCTTCTGCAATGCCACAAGATCTATTTCCATCCAGTGTTGTGTTAATTTTTCACCAAGATCTTGCATTGATGACTAGGCATTAGGCATGATGGGTGCATCACTTCACCTGCCTCGCTTACCCTGATGCACCCATCACTCTAGAACAGGGTAAATCTGGACTCAACAGACCACATGACCTTCTTCCATTGCTTTAGAGTCCAATCTTTATGCTCCCTAGCAAGTTGAAGCCTTTTTTTTTCCCAGTTAGCCTCACTGATTAGTGGTTTTCTTAAGGCTACACAGCTGCTCAGTCCCAAGCCCTTGAGTTCCCTTCACATTGTATGTGTGGAATTGCTCTTACTTTCACTATTAAACATAGTCCTGAGCGCTACTGTTGTTTTTCTTCGATTTTATTTCACCAAATGTTTAAGTGATCGCCGATCACAATCATTCAGAATTTTTATCTGGCCAAATTTCTTCCTCGAAGATGATGGTGACATTTTTTTGGCCAGGCAGTGTACATTTCCATTATTTGAAACTAAATTACATGGGAATGTTTTAGATGTTAATATATCTTTTGACAAAGTTAAACACAAAACATTTTAAAGAAGTGTCATAACTCAATATTAGCCATTAAGTATATGGTGATAAAAGTTTACATTCAGGGTTTTATCTTAGAGATTTAATGTCAGAAGATTTTTGAGAAAGTTTGAATGTGTTTGACATATATTATTGCTTTTTTATTATTGAACTCCATGGCTCATAGATTTCAAGGTGACAGAAATGATAGAGGAAATTATAATTTTTAATTTATTAAAATGTTTCCCTCTATGTAATTTAAAAGAAAATCACACATTAGTAAATTTTTAGATATTTTCAAATCTAGAATATAAAGCTGTTCAACTAAAATAGTGATTATATAATAAATATCAGATATTTTCTATTAACTGAAATGCTTAAATTAATATTTTTAAAACATGTTGACTCACAGTCCTCCCCCCCCCTCCCCCCAGGGTTGTAAATGGATTCAAGGTAAACTAAACCTTCAGCAAGCAATAGATTTTTGTAATTGGCAAAGCAAACTAAAAGCTAGTGAATATTGACCAGCAGTAAAGTAAGACGTACGCACACACATGCATACCTTTGTTTTCCCTATTGTAGCAGCAACAATTTGACAAGAAATGGTTTATTTTACTGACCTGTATCATGTCAGTGCTTCAATTTTTTTTACAGTTAAGATTTTAAAATATTATTTTATTTTAAAGCGTGTGAGAAGGCAAATCAAGTTTTCACCAGATTATGTATTTTTTTATCTTTTAGGTTGGAGATATTGTAGAAGTAAAGGAAGATGAGACCTTTCCCTGTGATTTAATACTGCTGCAGTCGAGTCGAGATGATGACACGTGTTTCGTGACAACAGCAAGTCTGGATGGAGAGTCCAACCATAAAGTAAGATGCACTGCTCTCTATACTTTAGTGGTATTTTAATCAGATTTTTTTTAAGCTGGGAAAAAAGTAAATAAAACATATTTTTCATATAACTGTTATTTTTAAAAATGTTTCATAAAAAAGGTTTTCTGTAAATAAATTGGCCTATTGTCACTGTTGAAGTGAAACTTTGTATCTCCAAAAAAAAAAAAAAAAGTAAAACTAATAAAGTCCAGTTGTTTTTGTATTGAAAGTTTTTGAATCTCCAAAAATACAACTTTTCTATAAAATAATAATAAACAAATCTTAAAATGTGTTGAAAAATAATTAGACTTATTCTTTATATATGTGTTGACTGTTGCATAAAGAAAAAGCTTTATTACACATACCAACTTTGTTCTCAACAAGGAATATGGCCCATTTTGTAGCAATTTGCTACTAAAAGCAATATTTGATACGAAAAGGAGTTGCAAAGTTGTCAGAAGTTTTTTTTTTTTTAATACTTTTCATAGGATCGTCATAAATTCATAGATGCGAAGAGTGACCATAGGAAAAAATTATTCAAAAACATGAAAATAATGTAAAATAGAGATGAAAAATGTTGGATAATTTAATTATCATATCATCAGCTCATTAAATAAATAAGCCACACAGAAATGGAGAAGATATTTTCTCATCCCAGGTTTAATCAGGTATTATTTTTGTCTCCAAGTCTGCTATAATGGTTATCAGACAAAGGTGAGGTCAGACAATGCTGCTTTCCAGCGTAGGGCCTTGAGTTTATCAGGTGGAAGGCTCCATGCTTCTGCAGCTCCACTTTGCAAAGACAAAACAACTCAACACACACACACACATGGTTATACAATTTATATAGCATTTGACATTAATAAGTGAAAAACTATGACCTTTTTTATCTCCAACAAAAAGCTGTTGCTTGAAAGTGACTACAGTATATAAATTTATTATTGTCAAATAGGATGATTCATTGGAATTAGAAACTTAATATAAAAGTTTTTAAAGCTAGTGACCATCTTTGATTTTTAATCTACTTAAAATTACTGAATAGCCTAGCTCCAGCAACTTATTGTCCTTTACAACACAACTGGAACACTTCACCCGCAGCTTGCAGGTCTTTTCGTTG
Source organism: Hypsolebias longignatus (assembly GCA_031762435.1). Lineage (NCBI taxonomy): Eukaryota > Metazoa > Chordata > Actinopteri > Cyprinodontiformes > Rivulidae > Hypsolebias > Hypsolebias longignatus. The sequence continues at coordinate 13,878,603 of JARVGV010001030.1, read as the reverse complement.
TTCCAAAAGTCAACAAATGTAGAACTGGAGGGAGAACATTTTGTTTTCAGGCTCTACTTCTCTGGAGTTAACTCCCTGCTTCATTAAGAAACACAAACACTCAAAACCAAGCTTATTTATTAAACAGAGCTGATTTTTAAATATAAATCTATACAGTCATAGTGTTTTATTGATTTACTAGTTTTGAAATGTTTTATCATGTATTATTTTGCATTAATTTGATCTTATTTGCTATTATTCCATTTTTATCGCATTTTAAAAAGTGCAAATTAAGTCGAATTAAAATACATTTCTCAGATGTGCTGTTTTTTTTTGTGTGTCTTTTTGTGTGTTTTCCAAGTTTGTTAAAGCATCTCAAGCATTTTTGTCCTCATAGATTTAATTTATCATGCTGGGTGAGAAGCAGAAGATGAAAATAAAATGGTCACTTGATCTAAGTCAGTTACTCCTCACGCACTCTATTTCTTTTCCTCTTCCAAATTTTCAGACACACTACACAGTGCCAGACATTGGGAGGGATCTGCAGTCTCTCAGTGCCACCATCGAGTGTGAGCAGCCACAGCCTGACCTGTACAAGTAAGGCAATCAACATGTGGTCTCAACAGGTTTGCACCACAAGCATGTGTTGCATGTTTGTTGGACTGACACAGCTGACATCACTGGAAAATCTTACCGTGGGTGCTGTTAGCTATAATCAACATCAAGTGTATTAATATTGATTGTGGGCCATTGGGTTATATTTAGATTTGTAATATTAATACACTCAGTGGACCAGAGTGATTTGTCGACTTTAAATCTGCTCTAGTAAGACTGAAAAATAAGCAAATATGCTAAACAGATATCACATGTACCTTATTTTGTTCCAGGTTTAATGGTCGTATGCACATCTACAAAAACAATCAGGAGCCCGCAGTGAGGTGAGAGCTCTCATGCGCAGCCATCTCAACCCACTTTAAATGGGAGCAACATCAAAACACAGTTGCTTAAGCGCAACAAATCACTACACTATTGATCTTTCATTGCAGACAAGCATAAGAACAGACTGGTGGGGATCTAGCCTCTGGTTCCAAAGCTCTCCCACTGCCATTTATCATTGACTACTTTGTAATGACAGTACAAACAAATGGCCAGTGTCCTTCTCAAGAACACTGGGAGGATGTAAGGCTGGACTGCAGTTGCACTGTCACTGTATATGTTAGAGTAGATGCCAGATTGCCTGCCAGGTTCCCATTTGGTGAATGGGGGGGGGGGGGGGGTAAGTTTTTTTTA
>JARVGV010001030.1:13864245-13877234 GCA_031762435.1 Hypsolebias longignatus | reverse complement strand
GGGGGGGGGGTGGGGGTTGTGTGGCTTGTATATCTCCTGTATGACTACACTTTTTTTTGATCTACTGATGTGATTGTCCAGGTCCTTGGGCCCAGAAAACCTACTGCTGAAAGGAGCTACTTTAAAGAACACTCAGAAGATTTGTGGTGAGTCAAAGGATAATGCAATAATTTACAGAAAATTGTTTGCTATGAAAATGAAAAACGCTAATTCTTCTTTTTTTTATTTAAATTTTTTAAAATGTTTTTGCTTGCAGGTGTTGCAATTTACACTGGCATGGAAACAAAAATGGCTCTTAACTACCAGGGCAAATCTCAAAAGCGTTCGGTTGTGGAGAAGTACGTTTAGCACGAGCGCTACAGGCAATTTACAAATAATTGTTGTAATTTTTGTAGTCCTTACTTTGATCTCTTATATTTTTAGGTCCATCAATGCCTTCCTTATAGTTTACCTTTGCATACTGTTAAGCAAGGCACTTGTGTGCACAACACTTAAATATGTTTGGCAGAACAAACCCGGTCAGGATGAGCCGTGGTACAACGAGAAGACCCTGAAGGAGAAGGACACAAATCTGGTAAGCTTGAATTTAATTTTAAAGACTGTAATAATGCATGCCTCAAGTGAGAATGGAAGAAATGCCACTCGGTGAAAAATAGCTCATGACCTTTGAAAATGTTATTTCAGTGTACATGTGGTGGCACAGAGGTTAGAGAAGGCAGATCTGTGATCTGGAGATTGATGGTTTGAATCCCTGATCTCGTTGGATCAAAATATGGGTGGGAAAGGTGAAGCACCAACACCTGCCTCCACCCTCATTTGTACCACTCTGGGCCCTTGAGCAAGTCCATTAATGAGTGTATAGTGGGTATATTGGTAAAAGGATATTAGCAATGCAGCTGCCAGGAAAAAGACAAAGAGGAGATATATGATGCAGTTAGAGAGGACATGGAGGTAGTTGGAGGACAGAGGATGCAGAGGACAGACTGCGATGGAGGAGGATGACTCGCTGTGGAGACCCCCTGAAGAGGCAAAAGCCACAAGAAGAAGATAGGTGTACAAATTACTACTGCTCAAATAAAAACAAACAAATTATAAACATGCTTATTTTGCTTTGCAGTGAATCTCTCAGATAGTGACTTCATGGAGTTTTGAACACATGACAAAAAAAATAAAATAAAAAGGTTTTCTCAGCGTCCAGCCAAGCCTAGATTGTTTTGTTTAATTGATTTTTCTACTTTTATCGTTGTTTGGAGCAAGTTTAATGCAGCGAGATCTGGCGTTGGACTGATTTGATATCTCTCCAAACAGAAATTATCTAACAGGTTTTGGCACATAATCAAATAATATTAGTTATCTAGCAGCAATGAAAGCCACACTACACTACCTGCACTATTAGATCACCTTTGAGTCGTTCCAAGTTCCTCTTCTTTTATTGTTTATTCATCTCAATTACAAACCAAATAATGGTAGTTTAAAATTGGACCAGTCTTTTAAAGTTTTGTTCTGAATTTCTGAATGATTTGAGCCATTTGGACAAACTATTTGTGTTGTAAAGTCTTCTGTCTGTTGGATAATTTACATCCTCTGATTGATTAGTATTGGTTTTAAAACCTAGATAGGGTCAGTTTTTGAGCATTTAAGAGCCCTCTGACTGGATTTTGACCACTTTCATTTAATGTTTATGTTTTTCTTTTTTTTCCCTCAACAGTACTTAAAAATGTTCACAGACTTCCTGTCCTTCATGGTCCTCTTCAACTTCATCATTCCGGTGTCCATGTATGTCACAGTTGAGATGCAAAAGTTTTTAGGATCCTTTTTCATCACTTGGGACAAAGATTTCTTTGATCCTGAAATTAAAGAGGGCGCTCTGGTCAACACGTCGGACCTGAACGAGGAGTTGGGACAGGTCAGGAACTACAAAATCAAAAAAAGTTTCTCTTGCATGAAGTGAAATATGTGCTTCTGTCCTGATTTTGCACTTAATTTATTTACCATTCTACCATTAAACTGATAAAAGCAAAGTAATTTTCACGGGGAATAATTTGTGTCGTTAAACTCTGTTACACGAGAATCACAATTTTTATGATTTACGAGGGTTTGTTTTAGTTAATTTTTTTTCCCTATCAAATTTCCTGCAGGTGGAGTATGTCTTCACAGACAAGACCGGCACACTCACCCAGAATAACATGGAGTTTATTGAGTGCTGTATCGACGGCTTCCAGTACAAACATCGGGGCGCTTGCTCTGAGTTGGATGGTTTTTGTGTCACAGATGGACCAGTGAACAAACTACAGCAAAAAGCTGGCAGGGTGGGTGTTGTGTTGTCCCACCATCTGTTGTTAAAAGTCACACAAGCATTAGCATATGGCCATTACATAGCTCATTGCTTGGAAAGACCCTTCATATGTGACCCATGTGTAGTCTCCTTGACATATTAACATATGTAGTTAACACGGAGGAGGCAGTGTATTTTAAACACCACATAAGACTTTGCCAACCGCGGCACTACAGGAATGTTTCATACTACTATGGAACCAATAAAGTCATTTAATTTATGTTTGTGTTGTGTTATTAGGAGAAGGAGGAGCTGTTTCTACGAGCCCTATGTCTCTGCCACACTGTCCAGGTGAAGGAGTCCACAGAGCATGCTCGGATCCATGGGGAAGATCATTTAGACCAGGTGGACGGTTTGAGGATAGATGAAGAGGTGCTCCATCCATCACAGGAAGACAAAGGCTTCATAGCTTCCTCACCTGATGAGATTGCACTGGTCAAGGGTGCCATGAGGTAAGAAAAGGAACTGGTGCAGATTCAGTTATAAGTGAATAATATTATAATAGCATGCATTTTGAAGTCCTGTTTTGTGGGCTAATATTTTTCTAACATTCTTTCATTAAGTAGCTGTAAGTTGCACATCTGCAGTGATTTGTCTCCATCTGCAGGTATGGGTTCACATTCCTGGGTCTAGAAAGTAAAACCATGAAAATTCTTAACCGGAATAAAGTAATTGAAACGTAAGTCATCAAATTAAAAAATAGAAACTTTTTGTTTGTGACCATACTTTTGTTAGTTAAATTTGCAATGTCTGAACAAATTGTGTCCGTTTGTTTCTCCCTAAGGTATGAGCTGCTACATGTGTTGAACTTTGACCCCGTGAGAAGGCGAATGAGTGTGATTGTCAGATCCAGATCAGGTGAGGAGTCACATTTATTGCATCAATTCTCAAATTGTTTTTTGCTCTTATGGGGCTGTTTTCTGCATCATTGTGTATTCTTTGTGTCAAGGTGAAATTTCGCTTTTCTGTAAGGGAGCAGACTCCTCAATCTTCCCTCGAGTCAGGCAGGAGGAGGTGGAAAGGATACAAATGCACGTAGAACGCAATGCAACAGTGGGTGAAAATAATCTGATATTGTCATCGTCCAACCAGCAGTGATGGATAATTTAGTGTTTTCTTGTTATAACTGTTCTCATTTCAATGTTTAGGAGGGTTATAGGACACTGTGTGTGGCCTATAAACGCCTTAATGAAGAGGAGTACGCCCAGGCAGACGCAGGGTTGAGAGAAGCTAAACTGGCTCTGCAGGACAGAGAGGAAAAGCTTATGGCTGTTTACAACCAGTTAGAGACTGGAATGAGTCTAATTGGTGCTACAGCAGTGGAAGATCGGTGGGTGCAGAATCAACGTGCTGAAATTAAACAACTTTACTTGAACACAATTCTGATTTTTATGTCTTCAGTGACTTTTTATACTATAAGCACGTTCTATTATGAATGCCTTCTGTAACAGATTACTGGGAAACTGTCTTTTTAGTCTAGATAGTCCCTGCATGCTCTTTTCAGAGCTTTTCTAAATGTAAGCTCACACTGCCACCTTGTGGCTCATTTCTGTTATGCTTTACAGTTATTGGGGCATGTCTTGTTTATTATTTTCCATTTATTCCACTCCAAAGCCTTCAAGAGGAGGCAGCAGAGACAATGGAAGCTCTGCAGGGAGCAGGTATGAAGGTTTGGGTTCTAACGGGGGACAAGATGGAGACGGCGAAGTCCACCTGCTACGCTTGCGGATTGTTCCAGAAGAGAACAGAACTGTTGGAGCTAACTGTACGCACTCTGGAGGAAGGAGGGAGGAAACGTGAAGAGCGCCTCCATGAGCTTTTATCAGAGTATCATAAGAAAGCTGTTAAGGATGCGCCACCAGTGAAAGCAGGAGGCAGCAGGTTTGCTCCTTGACTTACGCAGTCATGAAGATGACTTCTGCAACAGAATATTAAAGTTGTGTTCATAGTTAGGCCAAGCTGAATCTTCGTGAGCTTTGAGCTCCAACTCATTTCTCCTCTGTGTTTCAGAGGGCATTTTTCTGCCAACCAGGATTATGGGTTTATCATTGATGGAGCGTCCTTATCCATAGTGCTCAGCTCATCCTCTGAATCCAGCTCGCGTCTCTACAAGGATTTGTTCCTGCAGATATGTCAGAACTGCACAGCTGTGCTTTGCTGCCGCATGGCTCCCCTGCAGAAGGCACAGGTCACAACCTCTTTAAATGTGGAAACTTGTTCCTTTTGTATTGAAGTTATCAGTTTTACAGTGAACACTTGGTTACATGTGTTTTGATGTATTTTTAGATTGTTAAAATGGTAAAAAATCTTAAAAGCAGTCCAATCACACTTTCCATTGGAGACGGAGCCAATGATGTCAGTATGATTTTGGAAGCTCATGTTGGCATTGGTAAGAGTTTAATTGTGGCTCCAAATAATTGTAACCTTTTGGTGATGGTATTGTGACTTTGTTTTTAATTACTAATACTGTATATATTCAGGCATCAAGGGTAAAGAGGGTCGGCAGGCAGTGAGAAACAGTGATTATGCTATCCCCAAACTCAAGCACCTCAAGAAACTTTTGTTGGCTCATGGGCATCTTTACTATGTTCGCATCGCACATCTGGTACAATATTTTTTTTACAAGGTAAGATAAACCAACACTTTTTTGTGTGTGTCTCAGAACTTGAATGTGTCAACAAAACTTTGTTTCTAATGCAGGAACACAGATTTCTTAGATTTATTTTTGTCTTTATAAAAAAATAAAATCATATGAAATCAGCCACTTTTTATATTTTTATTCTAACATTCTTTTTCTCATTTTGCCCACAGAATCTTTGCTTCATTTTACCCCAGTTTTTGTACCAGTTCTTCTGTGGCTACTCCCAACAAGTGAGTATGTCCTAAATCACATTGACATTTAGAAATATTCTGAGGATTCAAGGAAAGCAGCATGCCTTTAATTTGTAACCCCTAATCCTCTAAAATCCTCCAGTCTTTCCCTTTAAATCGCTCCTTCCTCCCTGCTCCTGGATGTTTGAGCTCTGTTGAAAGAAGACAGCCCTGTCAGGTTCTGCCACCATAATTTGATGCACATAAATTAAATTTAGCTCATGCGCATGTTGTAAAACTAATTAAGGCAACTGCTATGCAATAAATAACAGAATGTGGCCTTATTTTGTGCAGTTGATACAATGTGTGAAAGCTATGTTATGTTTAGGCTATGGTTTGTTGTGAATTTCAGATCAAGGTTTGAAATTCTCTTACATAGATCTTTCATAAGTTCATGAAAGATATGCACAATCTGTGTTGAAGTTATGCTGGTGTGTATGAGTTTAATCCTCATAGTAATAATCCCTGGTTGCCCCATTCCTCCTCCTTCCTCCCTCCATGTACCTTCAACCCCTCCTCCTGCTCCCCTCCCTCTCAGCCCCTGTATGATGCGGCCTATCTGACGATGTACAACATCTGCTTCACCTCTATGCCCATCCTGGCTTACAGCCTTTTCGAGCAGCACATTTGTGTTGAGTTTCTCCTACAAAACGCCGACCTGTACAGGTAATTTATTAGATTTCCCTCCTTAAGAAGCACTTTATTAAACGTCATATAAAAACAGCATTATTAGAATTTTTTTTTTTTCTTTTCAAATTTAGATTATTTTTCCATAGAATAATGGTGGTAAAATGCAGCAAAAATGCCTTAAAGTGCTTTCATAGTTGCTAAATTTATAGATTTTTAACTAAAGGGATTTTTATACAGACAATAATAAAATTGGAAAAGCTTAAACATTTGCTTCTAAAATGTAACATTTTGTGTTTTTGTTAAAATATTTCAAAATTCTTCTTTTGATAAGTAAAGTTATTAATGAAGAAATCTAAAATAGTGTTTCATATATTTTCTCTTGATTTACTCATTTTATACTTAAGGGAAGTTGCAAAGAACGCCATGTTGCGCTGGGAACTTTTCCTCTACTGGACCCTACTCGGAGTCTTCCATGGCTTAGTGTTCTTCTTTGGTGTTCAGTTTTTGTTCAGTAACCCAGCCTTGCAGGACAATGGCCAGGTTTGATTTTGCTCACCTTTTAAATGGATGTGAGATTAAAAGTTCCCATCATGCCTTCTCACTCTCTCTATCTTTTTTTTTTTTTTAATCCAGGTTTTTGGGAATTGGTCATATGGAACAATTGTATTTACCGTCCTGGTCTTCACTGTAACTCTAAAAGTGAGTCACGTACAACTTTGTAGCTTGCAATCAAAAACAAAACATCTTACTAAACACTAACTTTTTGTGTTAATGAGTTCTTATCATAAGCTTGAAGTGACTTTTCTTCCCCTTTTGCAGCTGGCTCTGGACACAAGGCATTGGACGTGGATCAACCACTTTGTAATCTGGGGTTCTTTGGCCTTCTACGTATTTTTCAGCTTTTTCTGGGGAGGAATAATATGGTTAGAGAATATCTTAGTATAAAATATCCAAAGTATTCATTGTAATTAACCATATTATCAGCAGCTTTTGAAGAATGATTTTACTGAGGTGTTACGTCATCTGCAGGCCTTTTCTGAAGCACCAGCGTTTGTACTTTGTCTTTGCCAACATGCTGAGCTCAGTATCAGCATGGCTCGTCATCATCTTGCTAATACTGCTCAGCCTACTGCCAGAGATCCTGTTCAAGGTGCTCCGCAACCCCCGGGGACCCTACGCTCGAAAGGTACAGCTAAAATACACAAATACGAACATTTACTCACACTGTTCTTTATAATTTTTTAATGCATACATGCTCGTTCCATACTAAGTGTAGTAGAACTTTTAAGTCACTTTGAATAAATTTTAAGAGATTGATTGCACAGATTTATAATTGTTGTTAAAAGCTTTATTATTCCACAGATGCACACTTAACAAATAATCCATTAAATTATTCGGATATACTGTACATACAATAATAATAAAATTATATATGTGGATGTCTACAGACTTGGATCGATTATAGTATGACATAATTTAATGTAGGTTTTAGGGATGCACTATATTATCGGCACGGTATTGTTATCGGACAATATTAGCGATAAAGTTAAATATCGGACATGGGCCATTCCATCAAAATAACTCAATATAAAATGTGCTGTTTTTTTCTATGACAACCCAGTGACAAGGATGCCTGCAGCGCCAGCACAACATTATGACATCACACACGCCACTGAGTTTAGATTTGTGAAAATTTACAAATTTGCACTGTTCGAGTGTTGTCATTGTGTTAGAGAGTACATATTATGGATACATTTGACATTAACATAATCCAAGTTGAAGTGTTACATCATTTTCAGCCCCTTTTTGCTATCTGCATTTGATAGCAGGCCAAATTGACAAAGACCATGCAGAATAATGTAGTATTTTAATTTGACACCAGAAAAAGCTATGTAGTCTCTGTAAGTACCGAAGGTCTGGGGGAAGGGGACTATTGGTATTGGTATCGGTTATCAGCCAAATAATTTTAACATATCGGATATCGCCTAAAAATCCAATATAGTGCATCCCTAATAAGATTTATTTGGTTGAGTGAACCCCAAATCACATTTTATTGTACTGTCAACATTTAATATCTATTATCAAATATATTTTAACGTTTTATGAAGCATAAAGAAATAACGGAAGGAAGAAAGAAAGAATTAAAAATTAAAGCCATACTCAAAATCTATCTTTGTTTAGCAAAAAGGTTTTGGAAATGTTGGTTTATGTGTTTTTTTTTTTTTTTTTTTTTCATTTAGAATATTTGCTTGAATGACCAAAGGAATCGTTCAAGAATTTTATTTGGGTTTTGTTAATTTAGTCTGTCCCCAGTAGATTTAAGATGTAGCTGGATGTGTTTGTAACTTTGTGAAGCCTTTTGTGTATCCCACTATATTAATTTATTTTATTGGCCTAATTGAAAAGTAAGGTAGCAGGTTTTTGGCAAACAGGAAGGTAAAAATGTATCTGTTTACTAAAGTAGTCCACTTATGGAAATGTTTATGAGCTTATCTAATAATTCTGTTTTGCAGAATGGAGCTCAAAAACTTGCTGAATGAGTAGATGCTTTTGTTTGTTAAATTACTGTAATTTTCAAGTACTGTACTTGGTTGTTTTATTTAAAAGTCTAGAGAAGTTTTTGTCTTCTCTATTATATGTTCCTAACTTCCAGTTTTGCCCTTTGACACATTCTTATATCTTAATTATCCCTCCTATTTTTTTTTTCTCTCCTCTTTTCTGGACTGTCCTCCTTTAAAGATGAAGCATCGCCTTCCGTCCTCGGGGACATCCACTATCTTCATGTTGTCACAGACCACTAGCACTCACAGCTTCTCATGGAGTGACTAAGGTCTCCTTTTCTCTCTCTGTTGATTTCACACTATATTCTTCTTGAAGAAATTCTGTTTGTTTGGAAACTTGCTTGTTTCCTACGCACTGTGTCCTTCCTCTCCCACTATCATACCACGTCCCTACTCTGCAAATTAATTAGGGCTGGCGTTCTGAATTCAATGCTCCTAAGTCTCTAGTTTTAAACTTTTATGTGGACACTTTTATTTGATTAAATTGGGAGGAATGTCACGCCCCCAGCTCTGCCTGCAGTGTGGATGAAGACCAGGTGTATGTGCTGAGATTGTGCAGTCTGTCCACCGTCCTTGTCTGTCCAGTTTTATTGGTCCACTGTCTTCCTCCAGCTGCCTGTGTTGCTCCAATGCCTGCTGCCTCCGCATGTCCAGTCAGGTGACCGCAGCGCATCAAAGCATCCAACTTAACAGCATGAGGCTCAAGTCCACAACCTCATCCTGGAACCCAGTCTTTGCAGGCCTCTGCACTTGTTTCTGTTTGTGTGATTTAATTTGGAGAAATCTGAAAACAACAACAACAAAAAACAAACAGATCTGCCTTTGTGGACCAGTTAATTAAATATATGTCACTGAAAGGTGTTATTCATTGAGAAAGGTGTTTAGAAAGGCACACAAACTATTTTCATCTTCCACCCATCCAGTATTACAGTCTTTGTGTTTTTGTTAATATGTGTGTTTGTGTGCAAGCGCAAGCACCGTACAGAGAAGGAAGTGTGTATCAGTGTAGTGAAGTCAACGGTGTCTTTTGCCTCACCTTTCTAGAAGAAGATGGTTCAGTCGAGCGCAGGGGGCCTCCAGTCTCCCCAGTCGCCAGTCAGGCCCCTGCTCATGAGAACCTTTTCAGATGAGTCCCATACTGTCATTTAAACAGGTACTAGTCCACTTTCGGACCATTTAAGTCAATCAATGACTCGCCTCACCAGTGAACCAAATCTTTTTCCTAGCTCTCAGTTTTAACAAAAATAAATCAATAACATCCACATAGATGCCATTTTCAAGGAGGCAAAAATGTCTTATTTGTTTAAGTTAATACAGGCTGGCTGAAGAGATGCACTTTTTCATATTTCTCACTTTGAATCAACACATTTATAGGAAATGGTCAAATGGAGCATTTATTTAACATGTGAATGCATCCCAAGACCCTAAGTTATTGTTTAGACACATGCACCTTTCAGCCTCCCTTTGTGTGCCTAGCTTATACTTTTTGCATGAGCTTCTCAACCCCTTTTTGTTTGGCATTGTTTATTTTAGTTTTGCATTTTCTAGTTTTGGCTGAGTGTGACGTGTCTGTTTCTGTCTTCCTTTGTGGCAATGTCAGGTGGTCTGAGGTTATTCTCCATTTTCTCTCATTTTGCCATTTGGGATGTTGTGATTTGATTGTTTGTGTTTTTTCCAAGTGTTTTTTAGTTGTCCGTTTTCTTTCATTGCAAGTTGGATTGCTGTGCTCAAGCTTGGTGCACGATGTGACGCTGATGTAGCCTCTGCTTGAACGCTGCTGCATTACAGGGGGCAGAGAAGACAAAATTGAACATGAAGCGAAACATTAAAAAAAATAACATTCCAACATATAAATCATCAAATCAAAGTTCTAATAAATCTGCCCCCTGGAGGCATGCTCTGGAGACTGATCCCACCATACCTTCACTCTTCACCAGTATCACAGGATGTCTAAAAGTAGCGCACAAGCTTTTTGCAACACTTCACTTTTAACCTGGATTTCCATTTTTCCTATAGCTGTCGGAGGGTGACCTCCTGCAATCGCCCAGGTAAACCTCAAAGACTAAAACCTAACGCTGTTTTAAGTCTGTCTGCTGAGCATCAACAAATCAAGATGGGGTTATTTCTTTTACTAATTGTTAACTGTGTGTGGAGGGGAAGCTGTACTTATTGTGGCTTTTCTGTGTAGTGTTAATCACTGTGGTTTCTCATAATTTGAGATTATGATTTCAGGTCTTTTCTTCCATCATTTCTAGCTCTCAGTGACGACATATATTAAAGTATTTGTGCTTGTGTTGTTTCCAGATTGCTGCCGTCACACCGCTTTCCTATAAGAACCTGAAGGAGCTCCATTAAGAGGCAGCCAGAACTCAACACTGGAATTGACCTCATTCAGGTTTTTGTGTGGATTAAAGGAGGTGGAGAAGAGGAGAGATCAGAAGACTAGTGATTTTGAGGATAAAATGAAAACGGTCTGGAAATCTTTGAACTGTTTCTTATCCAACTTTTTCTGCCCAACGCATGTCTGCAGAGCAGTGCCCTGCATAATTTTATAAAGTACCGACCCCAGTGACTGACATGAGATTTCTTCCTTTCACATTTTTTTTTTATATTAGCTTGCAAATGAACGCATACATGTCTGCCTTGTCAATAGCTCTTTCCAACACTTTGTATCAACAAGCAGTTGTAAATCCACTCAAAGAATGGTACATCTGCATGAAAGTCTCAGAAGAACACCACCTATGCTCAGTCATTGTTTTCTGCAAACTTTTTAATTCTATTTAAACTTTTATTATTATTTTTTTACATGGAAAATATCTACAAATCTGAACCATTCCAGATGAAAGTTACTGAATGCAATTTCAGTCCAGCTTGTGCTTGAGAGCTCACGCAGACTGTTAACGGGTTGACGTTAATGTGATTATATTGTTGATAAAACTGATGTCTGTATTGGATACAAGTGGGTTTATTAGAGGCCATATTACCACTGAATCCAAAAAGTGTGTTTGTGTGTAAGATTGAGCGATAGACACCAATCTTTAACACTTTGTCTTTGGCGATGAAAAATTGTTAAGCTTATGATTAATTCTTCCAACCTCAGAGATAATTTAAGACATAGAAAAATTAATATATATGTTCAAAAATATTGCACATCCACTCAAAAATGGACGGAAGTGCATTATTTATAGCTTATTTTATAATCTGCTCAATGCCAAAAAGATGAATGCAGTGCAATCGGATTGCGTCCACACATATATGACCTTGAACTGAAAGGCCTGTGTGTGTATGTGTGTTACATAGATGTATTTGGATGAGAATATACAAATACCTGTGTGAAATGAAAACCAAATTTACTTGAACTTTGTTGATTTGAGTTGGTTAGATATTTTCTGCACTATTAAGGTAACTGGTTTCTTTATGTTTATGTTAACTAAGGCACGTTATATTTGCCTGAACACACACACTATTAGTTAGATAAGAAGCAATCACACAACCAGTAACCCACATGTGTCCTACACATTAATGCACTCATAAAGTCTAAAGAAAGTTGTTTAGTTTAACTATTAATTTTGTGTCTCGTAAAACAAAATCAGAGTGTAAAATACTTCCATATTTGCAGAATCTGAAACGTAAAAGCCACTGTGAGCGTCTGCTTCACTGTTTCTGATCAGAGCAGCAGGTTGATCACCTTTTTGTTATTAGTTTATGTTTAGTGCTTATACATTCCATTTAAACACAATTCCTGACAACTCTTTTGTAACATGATTTTTTTTCTTCACAAGCATATATCTACTTGCCATATTTATTAAGTGTATTTTACTCACAGAAGTTATATTTTTCTTACATGAACCTTTTTTTTAAACAACGTTCAGCTTTGTGTCAGTTAAGTTTGTATGTTGTGTTTGGAGAAGGTACCGATCCCATTCAATAATTTTTGTTGCATTGACAAAGATGGGCAGCCCCCTCCAACATTCTTCCAAAATATCAAACTGATTCATTGTCATTCTTTTTGTCCACCGACCTCACCCTAGATTGAAACTGATGATCAGTAACTGCTACTGATTTGTCTCAACTGTTTTTAAAGTCTGGCAGTGTGGCAACTTTTTTTTTATTTACTACTTTACTGATGATTATAAAACATTTCTAAGAATTTCTAATTGCTAAAGTGTGACAATAAATATAAATTAAATGTTTAGAAATGCAAATCTGCTACAAAAGTTGAATTTGAAAGCTGGCTTCTGTATTACTCAGAGCTGAAAAGTACACGTTCTGCTAAGCTAACTTTACTAGAAAGTGGTGAAAAGTTGTTTTTCCATCTGATACGTTGTGTTCACATGTTGCCGTGTGTGAGATGCTGAATGTAAAAAGTCACGCAGGCTGGGGCTGCCTGCTTTGTTCACAAGTAAAATAACCTTTTAAGTCTCATCAAAAATGCTATTTTCAGAGCTTAAAATGTGTTTAAAACTAATATTTTGCCTGTCTAAATTAAAAGTTAAAAGAACGGATTGTATATTTAATGCTAATTTTTTCCAGACACTTTTCTATTATATATATACTATACAGTATATATACTATACATACATATATATATA
>JARVGV010001030.1:13757238-13770498 GCA_031762435.1 Hypsolebias longignatus | reverse complement strand
TGGACCACATCAACTACTGGCAGTCTTCTATCATAATTTATCAAGGATGATTTTATGAAAAAAAAAAAAAATTATAATGGGGTGATGAGGATGGCTCTGAGGTGAGAAGGGAGGCCATCGAAAATGGGGGAAAAAAAAAAAAAAAAGGATGATTTTATTACAATTGTGGGGAATCCCCCTTGTCCCAGATGTTGGACAAACAGCAAAGCAGACCTTATTCATAATGGCCACCTCCAATGCTTTTGTCCCTGTCAACTTAAATAAAAACTTTGTTACCAGGGCAAAAATTGACTCTGAACACATTGAAGGATAAAGCAATACACAGCGCAAGAATTGGATACAATGCAGGGACTAGCAATGTCAGACAACCTGGCTGTGTTGATGAAAAGAAATATGTGGTGTTCATGGTGTTTCTGTGCTGATTCGTGCTCTTTTGCCCTGATGAAAAAGAGCACAAATTACCAAAAATTTTGCTCATGATGCATGCCATTGATTCGTCATGCATTGCATATGTAGTCAGTGGCAAGCCTGATGAATGATTTTGCCAGACACTTAATTTATTTTACTTTGTTAGCCAACGTTAGCCGTTAGCTGTTAGCTGTTAGCTATTAGTTATTTTACTATGCATTTTTCAAAGGTGAAAATGTTCTTAAAAATGATAAGTTCCAAAGTCCCTTATTAATATAATTGATTTTTGACTTGGAAACAGGAAGGATATTTAAGTTTCCTCCATTAATTTAACTAAATTTACATCCAATTCACTTTTAGCCTCCTTTTACATTACGTCAGGTAGAGAATGCCTGGATGGTGATGGTATTTTTGAGATCGCTAGTGTGTTTAAAACATTATCCTGCTTGCTTACATTTTTTTCCAGTCAAAGCATCACATTTTTCTCCCTGAGTAATCTACTTTGGAAATAGCATGATCCATACACCTTGCATAACAGGCTCATCAGCAGATTGATTGTCAATATTGCAAGTCTTGTAGCTTTAATTCTTCTTAGATATCATTTTTCTGCTGTTTTCATTTTTTTTCCAGTATGCGCAAACCACAACTGCAGCACTGATTGAATTGTACTTGAAGTTCTGTTTGCCTGAAATCCAGGTACTTGCTAATGTCCCATATTGCATAGGGAGCAATTCTTAGTAACCCAGACCAGATCTATTCCAGTGTTGAACAAAAGACAAATCTAATTATCTATCCAGGGCAAGTTATCTCTTCTTGAACGGAGGGCATTAATACATCAATGATACAGAACAATTTCATTAGCACATTTTATTTGTTTAATTCAATTGTTTTCCTCACATTTCACCCTCTTTATCCTAAAACCTCAGTCTTTGTATGAGTCAGATATTTTCATTGTCTTCACTGAAGACTGATGACCTCACTTGTGTTTGTCATTATAAAGGTGCAAAAAAGAAGCTCATAAGTGAACAGAATGATCCAGCAACAGGACTCACGATCCACCATGATGTCCACTCTTGCTGACAGGTCCCCCCTCCCCCCTCCACTGTCCACCACCGGACACATCAACCTTGCAGCAGGGAGAGCCATGAATATTCAACAATGTGTTCACTGTTTATTGCTTTGGAACAAAGATCAATGTGTGTCTTCTGCATGTGAACACAACCGAATCTCCTTTTTACTGTATAGGCCAGAGATCTGGTAAAACAAAAATACAGCGGAATTATTTGTTGTAATTAAAGGCCTTGCATTGCTTAAAAAGGCACATATCACTCACCACTTTTCATGCCAGAGTTTTAGACTAAAATCGTGTGTTGATCAGTGACAAAGCTGTAGCTATTTTGTTGACCATCTTGATCAAACTTTGAAAATAGCATGCATATTCTCATGCAATAGCCAGTTGTCAGGTTCAGACTGAGTTGTGGATGATTCTCAGCTACAACCACCTCAACCACAATATCTACAATACAGTAGTGTTTTCTAATATGGGTTAGCAGTAATTGTCATCTTGATTTACTTCAAAATGTATTCAATTAAAGTCATACATGAAATCACTGCTTTCTGAAAGTTTGCTTAAAATCCATCCTGTACTCCATGATTTAGTCTTTATTTTTTTATATATTTTTTTAACAAACAGGGCCACAACAGTTATTGCTAAAGTTTTAAATAAAGTTTTTCACAAGAATTGGCACTTACAGTATGCGCTGTTAGTGACTTTCACCTTATCTGTACATTTAAGTTCTATTATTGTGTTGGTTGAGGATTGGCTGTGGTAGCTACCTGAATTTGTATTTACTCCAAAAGTTATTCAGTTGAAGCGTTAGAACCAACAATTACTTCCTGGAAGTTTAATTTGAGTTCAATGGGTGTTCCTTGGGGAATTTTGCCAACAGAGTTGGCTGCAAAGATCACAATCTGTAATTCCTTGGAATATGTGTTGGAAATCAGTATGAGCTGCACCAAAACGTTCAAAATTTGTAAAATTTACCGAGTTAGAGACATGTTTGCTGTTTTCAAGGTCAGTTAGCTGTGGTAACACATCTCAAATCAAGTTGACTTAGGTGATGTATAATAAGACAAAGGCAGACATAGGAGGAAATGAGTGAAGAATAATTGTTTCATAGAGGATTTCCACTTTTTAGCAGTCACTTAGGATGACATTTCACAACAAAATGATATGAACTTTTACTTATTATTAAACTTAGTTCAGATTTTTTTTAGTGGTAGACTGTGGAAAGGCTCTTTGAATGACCCCATTCTGGAAAAACAGAGTTTAGATCTTGAAACTGCTTAAGTGCTTATTGTCACAGTGAACAAAATCCAACACTGGGAGGCCTTCAGACTTAACTATACGCTACAGCATGCCAAATAAATATCAAGTTCATGAATTTGTTGGCAGTATACTTTAACTGTGACAAACAACAACTATTACAACAAATATTTCCATTACAATTTGGTGTGTGTCCAGTTGTTCTACTTTCATCTCCATAAATAACACAACAAATGAGCTTATGTGTTTAGTTGTTGCACTTACCGAATAATATTGTACCCAGTATAGTAAAATCTAAAGTCCAACACTTGGTATTGAAATTGTCCAGTATTTCAGATTGAAATAAAACGTTTGCAAAAGCTAAACTGTTTTGTGGCTAATTCGCCTAATGTCTCCACGATGAAGGATGAGAATAAATTGTACTCAATCAGCTAATGCTGCACAGGAGCCGAGTGATCCAAATGAAGTCATGCTAACCACTGGATCGAGCGCTTGTTGTGCTGAAGAGCTGAACTCAGCCACTTGGTCTAAAGAGAGAGGCTTGATAATAAACTCGTTTTATTGGGAGTGCTCTCACCAGCATATCAAGTGCAGAAGAAAGGTGTGTTCTGAGCTGCAGGGGTTCAACCACAAGAGATGTACAGTAGCTTTCATACACTGGGATCATGAATTGAAATGTGTTCAGATCTGGTTCAGCTTGTTTCATGTAAAGTGGTGTCATAATGAAGTGTGTGAATGAGTTAAACCTCGTGTGGGTGGTGTATGTGTGTGTGTCCGTTACTAAGCACATTTTTACACACATGGATATTTGTGGGAGCGAAAGGCAGATCAGTGGGTGCACACGCCAAATGATTCAGCCCTTCATGGATGAGATTAATGTTTTATGAGTTTAGACACCAATAAATAACCTGGCCCAGCTTTTCTGCTTCTCCAGCGCAGCACAAATTCACTTTCTATACCTCAGCTTCTCATTTGTTCTTCACTCATTCTCAATCAAAATCCGTTTCTCTCTATTGTCCACATTTGCACTCCCTTTTTTTTTTTTGCATGTCGTATTGTTTTTTATTTTTATATTTTAAAAAGCTGTAAACCCTTGTCGTTTAAATGCCCGAGGATGTTTCGTACTCGGCCCACTGAAGAGACGTGGAAACCTTACTCATTTTGTTTACCTGTGTGTAGGCAAGTAACAAGCCACTAAACTTACTGCAGTGGACTTTAGGGAGTTTCATGTGTTACTTAGCAACCCTTTGCTTGTATAGCAGCCCCTGTTTAAGTTTTGTAACGCAGCACAATTTATTTCTCACAAATTTCTACATCTTTTTTTTAAATTTTATAAGCAGTAATCATGTCTTAGTGAGCAGCACATATCCAAATACCAGCATCAAAGCTTGGACAGAGCTGAGGATACCAGGAGATTTAACAAACCAAGCACTTTTTTTTTCCCGAGGTCTAAAATTTTCATATTTTAGACAGAGAAGACAGATGGTTAGACCTTATTTCCAGCCACTTCTACACTAATTCTCACTTTGAGGCATTTGACTAAAACATCTCCCTTGTGAGCCAGGTTATCAAAGAACAACTCTTCATTGTGGAGGACAAGTAGTTTTAGTCTAATCTGTAGGTGAATATAAGTCTGCACATAACAAGGCCTCTCAGGCAGTTCTATCAAGGTTGGAAATCCACACAGTGTCCTGTTGCTTGCTCAATAATCCAGGTAGATAAATATAACAAGGTTGAGATCAAGTTGTGCCTTAAGTGTTGAACCCAAGCACAGGAAGGCTGCAGGAGATTCTAACAGTAAAAAGTAAGTATATTTATTTTACAAAAACAAAACAGAATGCCGGTGGGGCAGCTAACTTACTTAGAGGAGAACATGGAGGGAGACAGAACATGACAGCCTTTACAGGACAATCCACAAATCACGAGACACCAGGAAGCTGAATAAATAGAGACATTAATGAGGGTAGTTTAATGACAGGCAATTTATGTCACAAAGATGGCCTCCTTCACTCCTCTCTCAAACCATCATTCCTCTCTATCAAGGATGTGCACTTTATCCCTGAAAGAGTGACCGCTGGCCTGGAGATGAGTGTAGACCGCAGAGTCCTGGCCTGGGGGCCGAGATGGAGTAGAAGTTGGACAGCCGACTTGGGACTAGAAAGTCTTAGGTTCAGCTCCCCACATGTCATCGTGTCCTTGAGCAAGAGACCTAATCCCAATAACGCCCCATGCACTTACATAGCTGCCCACTGCTCCACCTGGGTGTATCTCATGTGTGATGGGTTAAATGCAGAGAACTAATTTTGTTGTAGTATGGGAACATGTAATGATGACAACACATAGCAATTTATGATGTTGCTCATCTGTGCTGGTCCATCCTTTTGGCCAGTGGCTGTTTAGTTTTCCTGATGTATGATTGATCACAGCATTCCTAGTATTGAACAACTCACACAATATTACTCTGTTTGTATCAGGGATCCGAATCTTTGGGATGGACCAGTCTTAGTCATAAAGTATTTTGGAGTTTGAAACCCACTGGGACATCATGTTTAGAAAATAAAAGTCTCTGTTTCTCTGAAACTCCCGCAACATACGGAACGACCACTGGTCTGGGTCTGGGTTCCTCCTTTTCACCTGATGGCTGGCTGGAGTCCTGTTTGGGTTTCTTCACTGCTTTCAGGAAGGTCCAGTTAGGATATCTACATTTCTCTAGAGCCTGTCTTGTGTAGGAATTCTCCTTCTGTCTGGCTCCTGAGTTAGTGTGGATTCTGTCCATTCTGTGGTACAGATGTGGTCCTGATGACTTTTATCTTGTGTTCCAGAGGGTGATGGGAGTCAAGACTCAAGTGTTGGTTTGTGTGAGTGGGTTTGCGGTACACCTCAGTTTGCAAATGTCCTCCATCAGAGACTGAGACATCACAGTCCAAGAAGTCAACCTGCCATGTTTTACATCTTCTTGTGTGAACTTTATATATTTGTCCATAGAGTCGATGTGATCAGTGAAATGTTGGACTTCCTGAGGTTAAATTTTAACCCAGGTGTCATCAACATACCCGAACCGGTGACTCTGTGGTGTCCCTGAAAAGAACGCCAAGGCTCTCTTTTCTACCTCGTCTATGTACAGGTTTGCAACGCTAAAGGAGAAACTGGGGACCCCATATAACACCCATGTTTCTGCCTATAATAATGACCCCCATATGTGAAGTAGGTTGACTGCAGGAACACTTTTAAGAGTTGGCACAGTTGCACTGAGGAAATCATGGTCTTGCTGCTCAGAGCGGTGTCTGATTTTAGCCTTAAACCGCCCACCTCTACAGCCTCATCAACAGGAATGCACGTGCAGAGTGATGTGACAGCAAAAGAGACCATTGTTTCATCTCATGATGACATCCGTCACCTTATCCACAAAGTCCATGGTGTTCTGTAGAAGATGTTCTGAGCTGTCAACTAAAGAATGAGTACAGATGTCAGATATTTGTAAATGTAAGAGGCAAAGTTAATCATGCTAACATTCGGTCTTATCTGTACATCTTGTTTGTGAATTTTGGTTCTCATATTGCATTCTCCATGCTGCTCTGTTTCTGGTTATATCTGCCACTCTTCCTGCCTCTTTCATCTCAGAATGCTGCCGTAATGAGAGGCACCACCCATTAGCTTTCTCTCAGCTTTACCCACAATTCCCTGTGGACAGTGAACCCAGAGGTCAACAGCAGAAAAGTTCATGGAGAACCACTGCTGTTCACGTCGCTGGTTGATTCTCCTGACCTATAATATCAAACTGAGCTGAGACTCATTTTTTACTCTTTAAATAATTCCCTTTTCTTCTTTTGTGTTTTATCTAACAAAAAAATGGTCATTGACTTTACAAACATAAAAGCCTTACTGTGTAGAATTGTGGATTGAGGCTAATGGTGATTCGACAGATTATAGTCATCAAAGTAACATGGAAAAGTTCAGGTAAGGGAACTGTGCTGCATCAGAGTTGCCTTTGCGTGTTTTGGCCTCCATCCATAATGGGGTGTTTGTGTTTTGGCCACATGAAGGACAAAAGCTAATCCAGTCTGTTAGATTAAAATCTGACAAAGTATGCGGGGATAACCACTTGTATCTTCATGAAATGGTTTGTTAGTTGGAGGCTCTTCTTTACAGTTCCCCGTGGGGGTGTGGTTCTGTTTGCTGGCTTCCTGCTCTCACAGTACAAACATCTGGAATGTACAGAGCTGTAGCTTGGTGGCAACCTCTATCATTTCTTTAAGCTATCTGCTGAAATTGAAAGAGTGATTGTGTTTTTACTCAAGTCTGCGTGTGCATGAGTTACAGTGTTGTGTTAGCAAACACATCTTCTATATCACTGGCTGGATTTAAATGAATGCCTCTGCCACTTGATTTTACAACAAAAAAATGACTACAACTAAGTAAATTTATCAAATATAATCATCTTGTACTCCCATGTGCTAACTGATAGCACAAAATCTGTTTTTCACATTTTGCCATTACCTATCACAGTCAACTCTGTACGGCTGTTTGCAAAATATCTAATTAACTGCTGTGTAGATTTGAATAACATTTAGAGGAAATAACTACCGGATAAACATCTACAAATAAATAACTTAAAGATTCAATTCAATTCAAGATTTGAACAAAGCCAAGTGACCTTAGGAAACACAGAAATGGCTCTAATTCATTAATTTTACAGCTATTGATTTAGTGTTGTAGTATAAGGATCAAACCCAGCATGTAATTTGGGTACTACAGTATATTGTGTAAAATGTTTTAGACATAACTGTTGGAGTCAGCTTTTTTTGTCTGCTACCAACATATCTCTTGAACCACTGGAATGAAATTCTCAGAAAGTATATACAGTATTGTATATCCATCTACAAGTGAATAATTTTGTTGATGTTTTAGTTCACATTTATGCAAAAATATAAACAATTATGAAGACAAGAATGTTCATGCTCAATTATAAAGGGTTCACAAATGTTTAAGAACCACTGTGCTTGCCATGGAGGCTGTTGTTCTTCTTTTGGCTGCTTCCATCTGCAAGGGTGAGAGATTTAGCAATTACTTTTTGACAAATGTCCTTCCTGATGCAACCCAGGCTTGAACCAGCAACCTCAGAATTACAAGACTGCAACATTGACCTCCAAGCTATCCTAGCACCAACCTTTCCATGCATAATGCTGCATATTAATGTATGTTGAATGTTGTATTAACAAGCAGAATGGTCTGTGGAGAAAAAAAAAAAAACCAGTCAACATTACCAATAAAAACTGAACAGTTTTGTCCTCTAAAAATTATTCTCATTATACACAGGTGAAATTCATCAGAAATGGTGCTTTGCTTGAGCAACAAAACAAAATCCCCATGTGTCTCATTTATTTTTGACTGAACAGAAGAAAGCAAACTTTTTTTTTTTTCACATTTTATAAAAAAGAGACGAGGCAAATCAAAAACCGTTTCAACGTGGCAAAACTCAAAGAAACGTTTTGCCAATTTTATGCTGTTATGAATTCAGAAAGAGCAAAGAAGGGAGATGGAATTGGAGTTCAGGACAACTTTCATTGATCAGCATAATGTGTCGTCTATTCAGAACTAAAACTTTTACCCATGTGATGTAAGCGATGATGTGGGATGTTAAATGCTGCACTCCTGGTGGTTTTGCATTCTTTAATGTTATGAAGCACCGAGAATCTTCGGTTTATTCTCAGCATCTTTTCATCTCAGTTGAAAAGGACATCTGGTCCTGTAGCAATACAGTCATAATATCATGAGGAAATGGATGATGCATGAAGAAGCCCTCTCAGTGCCATTTCCTTTGCTTCAGTGCAGCAGGGTGGCATTTGGTTTTATGTCGCTTATTTTTTTTAAAGCTAAATGGCAGCACTTTTAGTACAAACTGACTGAAACTGATGAGAAAGCTCATTATTTATGCTATAAAATAGCCGCTGTACATGACATAATCAGTGATTAGTTTAGATAAATGCATAGGTTTTCGCATTGTTAGTAAATATTGGAAAACCATAGTGTAATTGTGAGAATTAGACAATGAATCTACTATACTATGTTGGAGGTGGATTTGTATTTTGTGAGTTGTGTCTTTTGAGGTGGATTTTCATACAAGCCAAAAACTTGAAAATTAAATATTTGCAATTTAGAGACAAGGGATGAGAGTCACCATAGAATTGATGCAACATGCTTATGTGAACATAGTCATTTAAAGCAAGCATTATTTTTTTCTAAATAATGTACATTTATTTTACACTTATAAGAGAAAAGGTGAAACATGTTTGAATGAAATATATTTTCTTACTAGAAATAAATTGAAAGTTAAGGTCAAGGTCACAGGATCTCAATTAGATCCAACAAAGGTATAAATAAACCACAGGTGGTTGAACTGGAAGAGTCATCTTTAGTGAAATGCGAATTTCTACCTGTTTGTAAGACTTGCCTGCTCTTCCTCTTCCATCTGCTGGGAAGAATCCGTTTTGTAGCCAGCGGCCCAGCGCTGATCACGTGACACGTAACACAATCACTGACTGTGACTAATCGACGTGAAATTAAAAAAGTCACGAGATGTTCTAGAACAGACTAGTCGACTATTCTATTCAACCCCTAGTAGCCGTGTTGCATGAGATTGTGCATGTCATTTACAGATTTTGACCAAAGCGGCTGTAATGATCATCCTTCCTCATCATGAGATGATCTTAGTTTGGGACTCGTAAACATAGCATGAGATTCCCTAACTGAATACTAGGCGTTTTACATGGACGTTGGTTCATTTAGATGACTAAATCCAAACTATTTGCTGGTGTCCAAATTTACTTCTTGTGCCCAAGCCATGAGAGGACGCGCTCGCTGCTCTTTCGTTTGCAACATACACAATAGATAGCAACATAATGTGTCAACCACACTTAAAAAAACCCTGACTAAATAAACTTTAATAGAAAGAATGGGCTGCCATTACTCTAAGTAAATCTGTTGAAGCGACAACACAGCAGAGCACTTTGCAGCGATTGAATCAAAGCTTCTCTTGTTAGCTCCAAATAGCCTTTGCTGCACATATATGGTCATCAAATATTTAAGAAGGATTTGTACTGCAGAGAGCCAACAGACAAACAAGTCTTCTACGTCAGAGGTGTTTACTGGAGAGATGTCCACAATTTGTTAGACTCGGATGCTACAGCGCAAAACTAAAGTGTGTTTGACACAAATCATGACATGATCAAGTGATTTGCCTGATTTTAAATGCCAAATAAAGTGGATTTATTTCCAAGTCTAACTAGCAGCTAAACCCCTCTGATAAATTATTTAATAGCAGAGTGATGTGGGTGCTGTGGCTATGGGTGTTGCCATGGCAATTATCTGCAACAGTATGGAGCAGTTTAGTGTTTTGTGGCCTTTGTTTTCGCTGTTCAAATATACAGCGGGACACAAACAGCTAACTGGTGGGCCGTTGACTCTGGAAACACTGTAATCTTCCAGCACAGGAAGAGAGTGTAAACACAACATTGGTTCCTCATTTTATAAGTTTCACTTATCCATTGATGGTAGGCATGAATGAAACGAGCAGGTCTTCGAGCAGTTTGTTGTGTAACTCCGCTTCGCACCTCAGCAGCGACCGTTCGAGAAGATACTAGCAGCATAGCAAGCGTTTTTTTTTTTTGTTACAGAATAATTTTTGCATGTGGATCATCAACAACTGCAGCTATCTCTCACCTCGCGCCGTTCCTCCCCGTGGCTGTTATTTGGTCTCACATGGTGTCAGTAAATAGTCTGGCAGCTTTTGTGTTGTGTTAAAAATAGTTGGTGAACAACCTGAAACGCCCCAAACGTATTTAGTTTTTCAAAACTATCAACATTTCTCGCACGTTTTTAAATTCAGAAGGCCCAATTAAACTGTTTGTGTCTAGGCTGAACTGAAATACTTGGGAAGCGAAAGTAGTCCATCTGAAAATTTGGAATATTATTCAAAAAAATAGCACTTTCTGCTGTGCAAATTAAAATAAAAAAGCTATCCAGTTTTAATAAAACCATTACGTTTAGTTTTGCCACAGTTACTTCAGTTGAAGAATTTACAAGCAAACCTAAGAGGATTCCCAGAGGCTGCAGCAGTGACCACACACAGCAGCAGCTCTGACAAAGTAAAAGTGCTGCTGTTGGTGGTGCCACAACGTCAGTCTGCAGCTGTTTTACTGTGTGGGACTCGTAGTTGTGTGGGTTTATAAATAACAAAGGATCCTCCTCCAGCAAATTGACCTGGTGTTTAAATCTGCCAATAACAATAAGTATATATGAAACATCCAGAAACTGTTTCTAACTACATCCTGACACTAGGTTCAAACATATAAGTTGGCATCTTTCCATGACTTTATTTCCATTTAACTGACTAAATATGACAAACAACATTTAGATAAAAGTATACTGTATATATTTTTTGCTTGTGGCAATCCAGGTGTTCATATGTCAAGTTTTCCTTCACATAGGGACACTGCATCTACATCCAAGTATTAAACCATCCATCCCTTATCCCCAGTTTATCTGAGGCCGGGTTGTGGAGGTAACACATCCCTCTCTCTTAAGTGACACTCCAGGTCCTGCTGGAGTCTCCTAAGGTCTTTCCAGACCAGCAGGAATTTGTAGTCACTTCAGTAAGCTCTGGGTTTGCCCTGAGGTCTCGCTCTGGGAGAGACGCCAGGAAAACCTTCGTATTGAGCCAACACAGAGGAATCCTAATCAGTTGCTTGAAAAGGTCTCTCTTGTAAATGAGTCCCTGAGACTCAGTGGGACTAACCTGTATAAATAAAGGTTGAGTGAAAAACCTCAGCTGCCTCCTCTTCATGCAACAGATTGTTTTAACAGTGTGTATCTGGGAGGGTTGGAATGTAGAATGGCCTGTAAGTTCAGCGCTTGTCCTCTCAACTTAATTATTTTTAATATTTAACACAACAGACATGAGCCACACTCTTATTACTGCAGACAAAGCCCTGATCTGTCCATACCGATATCATTCATGAACACGACATTGAGATACTTAAACACCAGTGCTGGAGACATAGACTCATTCAAAACCAGAACAGTGTTTTTTTTTTTTTTTCATTGTTTTTTTTTTTTTTTTCAGATGAGAGCCGTGGCCTCTGACTTGAGGATCTGACTCATCCCAGCGCTCATTTCTGCTGTGTCCCATTGTTGCTTGACCCTGATGGTCAACATTTACAATAAACTTTAATACCATAAACATTATTATAAACCAAAATTTTCAGACTCAGGTTGACTTTCTTATTGTTAGAGAAATCTATAACGTCAGTAATCATCAGTGGAACGTTGTCAGTAAATCCATTACTGTGGAAGTGCTCATAGCTCATCAAGAGTGGTGTGGATTTCTGTTTACTCCTCGCCGGTTCTGTTGCTGGGTGTCAACTTATGACAAGTGTGAGAGGTTTGAAAATGATGAGCGAAGCAGTTCTTGTGCAATTGTAACCCACCCCCCCATCCCCCAGTCATCCTTCCTGTAAACAACAGATAGTAAACTTAGCCTGAAACATATACTGTACTGGCCTTGCAGGCTCACTGTTTATATACTGAACATGCTGTTTAATGGAAGGACACCTGGATTTATACACAGTGTACACGCACAAACTTGCACACAGACACCTTGTTGTTCTCTGTGAACCTCTTACATGTGAAGTATCACTTCGGTTCATAAGAAACCACTTACAGTACTTGTGTTTTGATTGAACACACTTTCTTACACTCCTATCATTCTTACCGCTGCACATAAATAGTGCTATTTGTTCCTTCTACACTCATGTGATTGTACAGTTATTGCTAAAATTGCACTTGCGATCAGATGAGAGAGAAGCGAAACTTCCTTCAATAAATCATTTTTTAATCCTTCAAGTACAGCGCCTACAGAAGACGGATGGAGTGAACTCTTGTGGCTGCATTTCTCTGAGATGTCACTTTTTTATCACCATTGTGCCAGAAGCTTCTGATGAAAGTGCATATTTCTTTATTTCTCTTTGTGTGTTACACTGAGTGGAAGGTGGGAAAGTTAGCACAACTTACTCAGTAAGTTGTTTTACGGCAACAGGACGATGACCCTAATTAATGCCTTGCTTCATAGCTTACCGGTACCTCCTTCTTTCCCTCTTTATTATTTTTCTCTCAGTTCGATTTTGTAATAGTTTGATGTAGTCATATATGTCGATGCTGAGGCACCGGCTAATGACAACAAAACATGCTCACAACCTGTGAACCAGCAGAATTATGCTCATTTGTAGCTTTGAGTGGTCATTCAAGCTGTGCAACTTGTTAGATGTATGTTTTTAACGTGAGAACCTTTAGGTATTGACAAAAAGTGCAGTTTTCAATGTGTCACATGCAAAATCATTCATAAAATGACAACAAAAAAATCAGAAATAAAACAAGCCTCTGTCTGCAGTTGGGCTAGATCAGGGGTCTGCAACCTGCGGCTCTGGAGCCACATGCGGCTCTTTGGTCCCTCTGCAGCGGCTCTTTCAAGC
>JARVGV010001030.1:13702407-13718994 GCA_031762435.1 Hypsolebias longignatus | reverse complement strand
ATGGGCACAGAGGCACGGGCCCCGAAGACGCACACCACCCAGACCCAGGCCCAACAGGCCCAGAGGACCCGAGCCCCGCCAGGCAGGCCCCAGGCCGAGCCGACACACGCCCAAGCGCCCAGCCCCCGACACCGAGGGCCCAAAGCGCGCCGGCAGGCAAGGGCACACCCCACCAGGGGGGCCGCCCCATAGGGACGCGATGTTAGTTTTCTGTTTTTAATAAATTTGCAAAAATCTCAACAAATATTTTCATATTGTCATGGACTGTTGTGTGTAGAATCCTGTGGAAAGAGATTACACTAATTTAATACAATTTGGAATAAGGCGGTAACATAACAAAATGTGGAAAAGGATGCACTGCATTTACACCTGTTAGGGTGTATACTAGTTTAGAACATTAAAAAAAGAGTTACAATAATAAAACCACCAGGTAAACATTCTAGTATACAGGTCATTGTTTTGTAGATACTTTTGCTTCAAGTTTGTACTCTGCTAACGTCAAATGTGGTTTTTACAAACGTCAACATCTCAAGGCCCAGTCAAAGTAGGAAATCCCATCAACTGTCAGTATCTAATCTTTAGTTCTACTTTTGATTTACTTGTTCATGACCCCTTTTCAAGTTAACAGATTAAAACACTAGTAGTGTAGAGTTGTTACGAGTCTGGAAATTACCGTCCTAAAAACGGAACCCTCAAAAACTATTTCAGCAGCCGAAAACAAACAAACAAACAAAGAAAAATCAGGATGGTAGTTCTTTTATTTTGGTGTTTTTGATATTTGCTCACAACATTTGCAGTTGTACATTAATATTTGATAAAATGTTGTCCTTAAGATTAACTTTATGGGAAAATACAGCATTTGTATAAGATTTTAAATATTGTGTGCATGGTTTTATTTTTCTATCCCCAAGGGGCACCTAACCTCACACCAACTTATTCCACCGATATTTTTTAATCAATGAAAACTTGGTCCCTACAGGGTGGTTTTACTGGTGTGTGTGTGTGTGTGTGTATGGGGGTGTTAAGGCCACTGATTTACTTTGACTTGGTTTCCTGTTCTTGCTCAAAGAAACCACTAACTTGTATCCTGGATTTTGAAACAATTTTTGAAAAATGTATTTGATTCTACAAGAACATATAGAAATAATCTTTGCAAAACTTTTTTTTCCTTCTTATAAAACCCACTTTTTTATTTGAATGCAGTAATAAATGTTATTGTATCATTGCTAAAGTGCATTGTCAATGTTTTAACCTGAAACCTATGTTTCAAATAAAGCAACAGCAGGGAAAGGCAAAGTGCTGGCGTTTGTTCAGGCTCAAACAAATCTGCACCCAACTCCTCAAATTTCTTATACAATAAAAATTAAAATTAAATGGGAAGCAATGTTACCAATTTATTTCTTAAATATTTACATTTTAAATATAAGAAATAAATTTGATCTTTTAGTACAATATAAAATACTTTGTATATCAAAATTGAAAATAAAAAAGGGAAATACATGTAGATAATTTGCATAAAAAGATTGAGACCAAAGTTCTTGCCCTTCCCAACACCTGTGTTCTTGCACCTAAAAGCAAACAGGTAGCAGGCACACCTGCCGCCATCACATCACATAAAGTTGAACAGTTTCTTATTTGTCTTTGTCGTGGCTCGTGCCGTTGCAGCTATTGAGTTGGCCAACACAGCCATTCCGTGGATGATCTTTAAAATGAATGCAGTCCAGCGAGAACTGTGAATGGTCCTCTATAAGACGGCGAAGCTCATCTAAACAAGGGATGAAGAAAAGGAAAAACAAAGTGTTAAAATCATTTCTATTTTTTTTTTATTAACAAGAATGTATCAATTTAGAATTTGTTATGAATTTCAGGTGCAATGTATAAAGGTTTAAATGTGAAATCTGATCAGTGCCCTGAAATAACTTCTGTTGTGACTTGGCGCTACATAAATAAACTGAACTGAATTTAAATATTTCCTAAATGAAAAATTTGTTTTTACTATATTCATCACATTTTATTGTGGTGGAGGCAAAATAATCTAATGCAGTGGATTTCAAGCTGGGGTGCCCGGACACCCAGGGGTCCACGAGCCGGTGCTTGGGGGTCTGAAAAAATTAAATAAAATTACAAGGACATGTTTTCTTTTTTGTTATTATTATTATTGATTTTTAAGTTTATCTTTTTACCATACAAACAAACAAACAAAAAACTACAAGGAACAAAAAGCCCTACCACCCCTCCCCTCCCACACTGGATCAGTCAAACATACACAAACAAACTAAACAGGCACTGACGTACTTTCAACAAACATTACAAAGGGCCGCGAAATGTCCCAAAATCTTTTCACAGAACCCTTCATGGTATATCTTGTGTTCTCCAAATGGATACAACACCTCACTTATCCCGCCTTCCAACTGTATTTGGTGTTCAGTGACTCAGAGAGCCGAACAGGACAGTCCAAAAAATTATTTCGGCCCAGGACCGGCTGCTCCCACCCCACCAGTCAGTCTGAGCGCATCCTGCTGGCCAGGTGACCCCTCAAGCCGGGGAGTTGTCCCACGAAGGTCCAGTGTTTGTTCTTTTTCTCTCTCTCTGGACCCCAACTAAATTTCTCATCTGGACCTGTGGTTCTACCTGGTTCCGACAAGAATTGCAGGGTGGTATTTTGCTGACCTTTTTGTTGCTTTCTGTTGGACCAGCCTCGTGGTGTCTTCATTCAGTGTGGGAGAAGTGTACCTGTGTCCCAGGACCAGAACCGAACAGAGTTGGCTGTGGGGGACTTTGTCTTCAATAGAGCCGGTCTCAGCCTCTGAGAGGCCCATTACCTTAAAGCGAAGGACTGTCCACCTCCATGGGAATCGCTGTGCTCACCTGGAGGAGACACTCTGTTGCTCTGAAGCACCGCCGGAACCAGACCGGAGCAGAACCGGGCCAGTGACGACTTCAACCTCTCCGGTCAGCCTTGTTGTTTTTCGACGGAGGTGGCCTCTCGTGTTGTGGAGCGCCGGAGCCAGGCTGGATCAGAACTGGACCAGAACTGGACCAGTGACATCTTCATCCTCCCCAGTCAGTCTCATTGTTTTTCGCCGAGGGTGCCTCTCGTGCTGAGGGCTGCAGAGGAGCAGCGCTGTGTGGTGCTTGAGAGGAGTTTGGAGTTTGCATCGGAGTTGTTGCAGGCTTCCATCCAAACTTCCATTCATTTTATCCTATTTTTGTATTCTTGTATCTGATGAAACTGTTTTATATTGTTCTTTTTTAAAATGGATAAATAAACATCAAATCAAATCAAATTATCAAAATAAATAAATAAACAGCAAGTGTCAGATTGCTGTCATTATGAGACTAATGCCCCTTTTCTACAGTGATGGTGCAGATCAGGTAAGCTCGGTTCACTACAGTTTTGAGCACTTTCCCACCAGTACTATTTAGCTGTACTATGAAATGGACCAGTGACCTGTTCGGGTTTACCCCAACTCTCACCCATTGACTGCTGGCATTGGGCAAGCTGTAGCAGGCATAGGGAATAGATGAATACTGAAAACTTATCACCAAAATGTTAGTTGGTATGTAACTTAGACATTATGAACGGGTTATTACAGATAAAGAGACTGATCCAGAAGTTTATCACAAAACAAGAAACCATCAGCTTGGTTGTGGTTCCCAGCAATGTGGACATCGCAACTACAGAGGCTCTGAAGATGGCTCAACAGGTGGATCCTGAAGGAGAGAGGACTCTAGGTGAATAGATGGGCTTTTGTGCAGATGTCACACAGCTTTTTAGGTAACTGAACTCATAATAATCCACTTTGTCTCTTTCCCAGGCATCCTGACCAAGCCTGACCTGGTGGACAAAGGTACAGAAGACACAGTGGTTGAAATAGTCCACAACGAAATCATCCAGCTGAAGAAGGGCTACATGATTGTCAAGTGCAGGGGTCAAAAGGAAATCACTGAGAGGGTGTCTCTCACTGAAGCAATAGAAAGAGAGAAAGCCTTCTTTAAAGATCATCCATATTTCCAGTAAGTTCACACTTCTTATGTGACTAAATAAAGATTTGTATAATGAATTGTTGCATGAGCTGACTTTTTTTTATTATTGCTGTAGTACTCTTTACAGTGGAGGCCATGCAACTGTTCCTAAACTGGCTGAGAAACTTACACTTGAGCTGGTTCATCACATTGAGGTAAATTTTTATTTTAGCTAAACTATTAAAACAAAAGTAGGTAGTTTGTAGTCTATGTTTAAGTCCTGATTTGTGATTTACAGAGATCTCTTCCCAGACTGGAAGAGCAGATAGAAGAAAAACTAAACCAGACTCAGGCTGAGCTGGACCGATATGGCAATGGACCCCCATGTGATGCAGCACAGAGACTAGTCTTTCTGATTGATGTGAGCTACCTAATCCTACCTAATGCCTACACGCTGACACATATGGTATTTGGTATGGTATTTGTCTAATAAATTAAACCTTTAACCTTCTACTGCAGAAAGTGACGGCGTTCACTCAGGATGCCATTAGTCTGGCCACTGGAGAAGAGCTCAAATGTGGAGAAAGACTCAATATCTTTGCTGTACTCAGGAGAGAGTTTGGGAAATGGAAGGCCCACCTGGATCATTCTGGAGAAAACTGTAAGTAGTTTTATAATAGAGTCCAGCTGCTCATCAGCTCGCCTGTGATGTGGCTTTCTGTGTGATACAGTTAACCTCAAAATCGAAAAGGAGGTGGAGGAGTATGAGGAGATATACCGTGGAAGAGAACTTCCAGGCTTCATCAACTACAAGACCTTTGAGGTGATGGTCAAAGAGCAGATCAAACTGCTGGAAGAACCTGCTGTCAGGAAACTTAAAGACGTTGGAGGTAAACAAAATATTTCTTATGTTGTGTCCCACCTAGGTCCCTCAAAGAGACAGAACGTCCTGAGTAGAGGTCGCGTTAACCGAATATTTTCCGTATTTGACCGATTTTACGTGATGACGGACAAATCAAAACACCATCTGTCGTTTGACAGATTAACATCCACTCTCTACCAACTGGTTCATGAACTTCACACCTCAGTCTGGTAGGTGGTGGCAATTGCACATTACAGCTTTTGCCAACCCACAATAAACCAAAGGGAGAAGAAAAAGAAGAAAATACATGACCTTGTTACGTTTGAAAAAAATATCAAGGCAGCTTAGCATATGAAGTTTCTTTAAAAAGCTCAATAACTGCGATCATGTTGAAAAAAAGAGGTGAAATAAGAGGGAGTGATGCAGTGGAGGTCGATGGACAAACAAGTAAGTGGCACTTGTTATTCCCGTCTCCAGTGTCGTAGCAGAGCGCGGATTTAGCTTCAGAACAACATCAGCACAGGCATGAGAAGCCGTCTGTCCAGAGAAAAACTGCAAAATCTCATGACAGTAGCCACAGCAGCAACCCCACTTGAGACATTTGACTTTGACCAAGCTGGTGCACAGTTTAGGTCCGTGCGGACCAGAAGGAAGGTGTGAGACTGTGCGTTGTGGCCGTGAAAAAGTCTAGCGTGACCTCTGGGTCAGCACCTCATCCTGACAGGTTTTTTTTCTTTTTTTTAGACAAAGCAAACTATCTTAAAATTATTTGAGAAAAATCTGATTTCAAAGACTGATACTGTGTATTAATAAATAAATAAAGTGTTATGGGTTGTCATCATTGTATGTTCCCATACAAAGACAAAATTGTCTCTCTGTATTTAACCCATCGCATCTGGGATACACCCAGGTGGAGCAGTGGGCAGCTATGTGAGCGCCTGGGGAGCAATTAGGGATTGGGTGTCCTGCCAAGAGACACCACAAGATGTGCAATGACCGGAGATCAAGCCCAGGACCTTAGGGTCCCGATTCAGGTGCCCTGCCCCTACACCACTGTGCCCCCCTACTTAAAATTATTGTGATGATTGGTTTGAATGAATGACCAACTGTCCAATATCAGGAGTATGTTCTCAAGTGACATTTAAAAAAAGAGGCAACATAGCAAATACTTATATTAAAAGGCTTGAGGCAGAGTAATGTTTTAAGCATTATTTAAAAGGAATAAGTTCATCCTACATTTCCCTACTTCTTTACGAAAAGATTATGTAAAACACAGTCCAGTGTTGGTACTAATGTGTAGCAAGTTTCATTAAATTAGCTTCCGCTGATCAGAAGTTAT
Source organism: Hypsolebias longignatus (assembly GCA_031762435.1). Taxonomy (NCBI): domain Eukaryota; kingdom Metazoa; phylum Chordata; class Actinopteri; order Cyprinodontiformes; family Rivulidae; genus Hypsolebias; species Hypsolebias longignatus. Next base: position 13,712,827 of record JARVGV010001030.1, on the reverse strand, counting down.
GGCCCACACAAGCAAAGACCTTGTGTGACATCCATCTATCCATCCATTATATTCCGCTTGTTCCAAAGTCGGGTCGTGGGGACAGCAGCTTGAGCAGGGAGGACCAGACATCTCTTTCTACAGTTAACTCTTCCAGCTCTTCTGGAAGGACTCCGAGGTGTTCAACCAAGAGACATAGTCTCTCCAGCATGTCTTGCGTCTTCCCCGAGGTTTCCTCCCAGTAGGACATGCCCGAAGCAACTCCCTAGGGAGGTTCCCAGGGAGCATCCTTACTAGATGCACTAACCACCTCAACTGCCTCCTCTCGATGTGGAGGAGCAGCGGTTCTCATCCAAATCTCTCCTGGATAACAGAACTTCTCACCCTGTCTTTAAGGGAAAGTCCAGCTACCCTGCAGAGGAAACATTTTAACCACCTGTATCCACTATCTCGTTCTTTCGGTCACTACCCAGAGCTCGTGACAATAGCTGAGGGTAGGAACTAGACCGATTGCTAAACAGAAAGCTTTGCCTTACAGCTCAGCTCCCTCGTCACCAGACCAGTACAGAGTTTGCAATACTGAAGTTGCTCACCAATCCATCTGCCAATCTCACGCTCCATTCTTCCCTCACTCATGAACAAAACCCCAAGATACTTGAACTCCTCCACTTGAGGCAGAACCTCACCCTTGACCCAAAGAGAACTGAGCAATCTACGCTTTTCCAATTGAAGACCACGACCTCAGATTTGGAGGTTAGGGTTAGAGCTGCTTCACACTCGGCTGCGAACCGCTCCAGCGAAAGCTGGAGATCACAGCACCATGATGCCAACAGGACCACATCATCTACAAAGATGGAATCCTGAAGCCACCGAACAGGAATCCCTCTGTCCCCTGGCTGCACCAAGAAATTCTGTCCATAAAAGTTATGAACAGAATCGATGGCAACGGGCAACACTAGCAGAGTCCAACTCCCACCCTGAAGTCCAACTTTCTACCGGCAATGCAAACCAAATTCTCACACAGCTTGTAAAGGGACTGAACCACCCATAGCAATGGACCCATGTTTTTTTTTTTATTAACAATACAAAAAAAGCAAATATTGCAGAACATAATCCAAGAATAAAAAACTATCCATTATATATCAAGTATGCATTTGAAAACGTGTGGTAAATGGGAATACAGTTCTAAAAATGATTCTTGTTAATAAAATATGTACTCATGTGATTTAAGCATTTGAAGGAAACCCATTTCTTTCAACAGTCCATGACTGGATACTGTAATGTAATGTCCTGTATTTGGACTGGCACAACTCCCAGACAGAATTATCCTGCACTTATGTGGTCTTGTATTTTAATGAGACATTCAAAGCCTTTTGCTTTCCATCCTTCTGCTCTTCTTTAGGCTCCTTCCTACAAAGCAGGTCAAAGAACATGGTTTATATTTTTACCAGCTTTTTTCATGGTGAGATATGCAAGAAAGAAACAGGCAGAAGCCTTTTGTGACATTTTATATAGTTTAAATAAATCTACACAGTAACAAGCACCTATCCATTGTTTCCTCGGCTGAGGTAATTCAGTTTAGAAACTGACAAGCAATAAATAATAAACTTTTTACCATACAGTATTTCTTGACAGTAGTATAAAAAAGTTAATTTGTTAAGTAATTTTAAAAAGAACTGTAGAAACATACACAAGTGGTTTTAGTGAATAAAAAGATAGTAATGACAAATAAAAATACTTCTAAATCTGCATGAATCTAACGACCGTCACAGTCTTGACCCATCAAAAAAAGAGTGGAAAAGAAAAGAAATGTGGGCTCCCCTGCCATTTTCATCCCTTTTTTGTGCCATTTGGCCCCATCCTATTTTATTTTTACAGACACACTCCACTACAACAATACCAGCCAAGCAACGTCTCCTCCGTCTTGGCTCGAACTGGCGCGTATATCCATCTGTGTCTGTCTGTTTGTCAATAGACTCTCATTCTTCATCAGAACAAGTGCAATCAGCCAAATCCACATAAGCTCGTTATTAGAGGTACAACAGAACTAAGCTCGAGAGCAGCGTGTCGTTTTGCTTCCAATTACTCCTTGTGCCCAGCAGAGATGGAAGCGGTCCAAGCCTTTCAAGGCAGCTGTGGTTAAACAGCCTGAACATGGGGGAGCTAAGGAGAAAGATCGGAAGAAATCACTGATGTTTGGAGATTGATGACGAGTCAAAATGTTAGTAAATGTGCAGAAATCATTCCTATTAGCTACAGAATGAAAATTACTATGAATGAAATATGATTTTAGTTGTTTCACCTGTTTCATTTGCTCTCTCATTGTTTTTCTTTTATAAAAGTTTAATACCGTTTTCAGTAGGGGGTTATTACCACCAGCTGGAAACACACGCACAGTTTCAAACTGTGCTTGTAATGCCAGAATATTTAATGACTCCATTGTTTTTTTTTTTGTTTTTTTTTTTACTTTACTGATGCATTTTCTTATTTTACTTCTTAGTTTGGATTAACATAACTTTACATGCATTTTTCTGTTTTCCTTTTTTTTTTTTTTACATTGCAGCTGATTTCTTGCATTCATGCAAAAAACATTTTAGTCTACAGTATCTCCAGCTAATGGCTTTCAGCTACTAATCAAGGTTATTGTAATCAGCAATTTAAGGGACTTTATTTCTTTATTTCTGAGAGATTCTAAGAGTTTATAACGTATGATGAATGACAATTTAATGTAAGTCCCTTTAAATAAATAAATGAATAAAAAATACCCATCAACATATACAAAATTGGATATGTATTTTCCTGAAAACATTAAAAGTAAAATAAAGTTGCACATGAATGTAAAATAAAACTAAAAGTCACAAAGACAAAAGCTTTTCTTGTTGTATTGTGAAGGACAAAATATATCACAGTTTGATGAAAGAAAATAATTCAAAGTTTGGTGCTACAGCAGTATATTTCTTTGTTCATTTTATTATTTTTTATTATTGAGAGTGCATTTCCTAAAAGTGAGAGCGGTGAAAACGTCCAAACTGTTGTCACAAATTATCTGAATCCACAAATCGATGACATTTAAAAAGTGGGGATCATCGTGTGCTTGCACTTTTACACAAGTTCTACAAAGAAGCATGTAAAAAAACAAAAATAGACTACAGGTATATGGACATCTAATTGATGTCACAAGAGGCTGAAATGATTGTAAATGTTCTGCTTCCATGAACTTTGACCGAGTTAAAGGGTTGCATTGCACTCATTTCTGTCAAGTCAAGTTTGAATTTTAAAGCAAGTTTGAAACTTTTTAAGAACTTTGGCAACATTTCAGTTTATTTTATTTTATTTTATTTAATTTTTTTTACATAAAAAGTAGACAACACTGTACAGTAGTCCCTCGACACTTTGCAGTTTGACTTTTGTGGACTCGCTCGTTCATGGTTTTTCAAAGTAAGAGTGGACATGACACACAAATGGCTGATTGATGGATGAGCCGCACGAGCGGCATGGATTGTTTATTTAAAATAAAATTATTTAAAATTATTTAGCACCTGTGTGCAGCCCACAGGTGCAGGGAGAAGCTCCCTCTGCAGCGTGTCACCCTTTGCTGTCCTGCTGCACCGATTGGCTTTTGTCTTCCAACATAAAATTCAAAGTATGTCACATCGTAAAATTGTCATAACAGCAAAATATAAAGTGTTAAAAGTTATTTTAAATTATTTTAGAACTTCCATGTTCAGTTGTTACAGTGCAACTGATCGAGAAGTAAATTTCTGCTCCGTGCTGCATCAGCTGCATAAAGGGTTAACCCTTTGCTGTCCTGCTGCACTTCTCTTCTCTGAAATACTGCATGGATTGCTTATTTAAAATATTACAGTATTTATATTTAAATTGTTTATTTGCACAGAACGTGGGAGAATGGGAATGGAACTTGAACTTGGACTATACTGTATCCCTACTTCATGTTTTTTCTCTTATAGCTGGGGGCGTGGTCTCTTAAACCCAGTGATAAACGAGGGACTACTGTATATAAATCCTTTTTGTGGAGTTCACTGTTCTCACAAAGCGTTTCCACAATTAGATTTTCTGTGTCAAATTGTGCAGTATTGTGAAAGTTGCATTTGCACATTGTAATTTGCCAATTGTCCTAAAATAAACTAAACACTGCTGCCAGACTCGGAAGTCACCTCACTCAATAACTGGCTACAGCGCACAAACTTTTATCTTAAGAGACATAAATCTTACCAAAACTTGTAAAATATATAATGAAATCTCCTAAAAAGTATATTTTAAACAGTTCAGTAAATGTATTTGACATAATGTTGGAAAGTTGAGCTGCAAAACGACATCTCTAAGGAGGTTTTCCACATGCAGAGCATTAGTAGAAAAATAAAATTGAGTGCCCTTGTATTGAGTGCAAATGGATTGTATTAAAATGTGCTTCTAAAAGTATTTGATCTCCTATTGTTCAATTAAGCTGGTCATTACTTCAGTAGAGTAAACAACATAAAAGTCTGATGGCTGTTAATAGAGGATCTTGTCCAAGACAGATTCAACAACAAAACTCAGACAGATAATGAATAGCTCATCTATAATTAATGCTTAGGACCAAATGAAAATGTTCAACTCATTTGGTGTGTGTATGTTTTATTAATGGTTCTCATTAATGTCATTGTACTTTTATCTGTGCCATAAAGTGCTACATTATTCACAACAATGAATAGCTTTAGACGATTATCCAGAGATGGGAAAAAATAATATATCCTGTAGTTAGTTCATTTACTCTTTAAGTGCTGGAGTGTGTTTTGCTTGTGCATTGAAATGCAATGGAACAAACACTGGCATAATGAGCATTTGTATTTCTGCTGTTTGCATTAAGAACAAGCCTTCAGTAACTTTAAAACCATTTTCCCCACACTGTCTGTTTGTGCCTCTGAACAGGAACACTTTACGAATGACTGCAAATTTAAGGAGTCGGTGTTCGAGAACTACTACGTGACGTACTCCTCCATGCACTACCGGCAGCAGTCAGGCAGGGGCTGGTACCTCGGTCTGAACAAAGAGGGAGAAATCATGAAGGGAAACCACGTCAAAAAGAACAAACCAGCAGCCCACTTCCTTCCCAAACCTCTCAAAGGTGAGCCCACACAGATCCCTGTTCATATTTATACTGTTCAGGTTCTGGTTGGATCAGAATTACTGTTGTCATCCATCAATGTGGCTACAGAAGTTACACCTAAATACTTTTTAAAGGAAAAAACAAAGTGAACTAAAAATCTGTGTGACACCGAGGAAATTATTTGACTGAATAATGGCTGTTTCCAAAATGTCCAGTGCTCTGAAATAAAATTAAAGCTGCAGTATCTTCTGTACATATAATTAGAAACTTGAAACTTTTACTGAGCAGATGTTTGACCAAACATCTGGTTTTATCAGTAAAATACCACTCAACTAGAATTTTTCTGAGAATGAAATGCCCAATAAACATTTATTATTTATTTTTAGGATTATTTTTCCCCCACTAAACCATGCACTACTGTGCACATACATATGCTGTTTAGTACTGTATTCCTCTCTGAGATGCCGTCATGTGCCTTTTGGATAGCTTCCTCCAGCTGGTCACAGTCTGCTGCAGGCTCGGAGCAGAATGAGGTTGAGCTACTGACTGTATCCAAAAGCTGCACAAACAATATGTTTCAGTGCTGTAAATAGTAGCTCCAGCATTTTATTTCCATAACAGCAGATTTAAAAAGAGCCCCACCCAACTAGGCAATGGGAATGCATGCATGTGTGAGTAGAGAAGAACTAAGCAAGGAGAGAAGAAGAAATGCATCTGTTCTTTGTTGGAAAGGCTACAGTCCTTTCATCTTCTGCAAGACACCTGTCAACAGAAAGGAGGTACAGCCAGAGTGTTTTCTCTTCAGTGAAATAAAAGAAAAGTGCGCCACCTTTATTTTATTTTACAGTTTTTCTTTTTTTCTAGAAGAAAATCCAAGTCGTACAGGACAAAATATGGATGTGTTACAAGTCTCATTGTACGGTTACTATTTTATTTCTCATGTTCAAAATGATTCAATTAATTAAAAAAACGAGTTACATGTTCAGATCTCTAACGTACCGGTACGTATAAGTCAAAGTTTGACCTTTAGCTGTCTTTTTTGCATGTCATCTAAAAGTGAAATGACAGCGTTTTTAAAGGGATGATGCTGTTCAAAGTTTTGTGCAGAAAAGAAAGAAGAGAAAAGAAGATTTTGTTCCAGCAGCTCTTAAAGTTTATGGAATGGTGGTGAGACGGGGCACCAATTAAGTAGCTCTGTGCTGGCGGTGGCTTTGTGCTTGAATAGTTTCAGTTTGGGAGGTGCAGCCTCCCATTCTCCTCTCTGCCAGTGTGGCACGATGATCCTTTCAAACTAGGCACAGAAAAATATAAGAAGACTGGCTTTAACTGAAAATTCCTATTAAGTGCCCATCTTTGAAACACAAGCCGGTAGAAGCAAAAAAAAAAAAAAAAAAAAAAAACGGTTTTCGGTAAAAGGTATTAACTTTCACCAAGTAAAAACATATATTTTGTTTAAAAAATGAATGGGTTGCTTACAGTACTAATTGTGCAACATTTCCACTTACGAGCAATTTACCAATTTGTCAGTTTTCCAGCAAACTTCTGCCAATGATTGATGTATGTTCACAGGGATGGTCTCTGGGCTGTGGCTGTAACACCAACAAAAATGCTGGTCTAAGTGAAGTGTCTGAAGGGCCAAATTTGCTGTTTCAGCCACAGACCCCCCACAGGAATAAACATCAAATAGCATTGTAGGCAGCAGGATATTGGACACATCCTGAAACCAAAGACTGTGAACCTCAGATTACTGATGTTTCTTCTGAACAGGCAGCTGCTGAGATGCAGATTGAGCCCTTGCTGCATAAGCTAAAACACTGGAAACTCTTGAATTTATAATGGCATGCTGTGAACATACTTTTTTATTTATTTAATTGTTTTACTTAGCATCAAACTATTCCACTGTGACCCCTGCATTCAGCAGTTTACAAGGAACAATTCAGCCTGCAAAAAGTTTGTAAACTTCCATCAGATTAAAAAAAAAAAAGTTAGATAAACTTTAATTTAATACACCAATGATGGCTGACTGGTCACGATATGTGTCACTTTGTATGACTCGCAACGGCTTCAATTTAACTTGTTTTAAAAATGACAAGAGCTACATTTAGAAACTCAGTCTAATAAAACTGTGATAATATTACATTTTAATATGCTTAATAAAAACTACAGGAAGTTCAGAGTAGCCATTCAGAGTAGCTGAAATTCCTTTTAAGCTCAAATAATACAGCAGAGAAACTGTAAAGGATATGCAGTATAAATAAAACTGCAAAACTAATAGTTATATTTTTAGAACAGTCCAGAATTGGGTTACAGAGGTCAGATCTGTTGATGTTTAAGTTTCTACAAAACTGGATGAATGATAAATAAGAAAAATCTTCTCTCCACCATCTGATGAAAATATTATTTCTAAAGAGAAAAAAAATACTTATTCAATCTTAAAAATACATTACAAGAATGAGTTAAAATTTGTTTTCTTTCTGCAGAATAATGCTGTTTTTTTAAGTATTTTACCGAGAAGAAATGTCTTTAATGACAGACAGTAAACTTTTGCTGGATGAAAAATGGGGCCAATTTTATACTGTAATTATTGAACAAGTACTTGAATCCCTGCATTGTTATTAGTAGGTGAAATACTCCAAATATAACTCCTTGAGTTTAAAGTTTCACCTCATACAATCACAAGATCCATTCTAAACACAAAACAGGGACCTCCATTTCACTGTTTGTGTTGCTTTTCGTACACTTCAACTCACAGCAGGTTTTATTCTTGTTCTGCTGTAAACTAATTATGCGGTTGTCTGATTTGCACTTGTCTTTTCTTTTTTTCCACAGTGGCGATGTACAGAGAGCCGTCCCTCCACGATTTGTCAGAGTTTTCCCGCTCTGGCAGTGGCACACCTACCAAGAGTCGGAGCGCCTCAGCTGTCCTCAACGGAGGCAAAGCTGTGAGCCAGAACGAGTCGACGTAGCCCGGTAGCCAAACCCAGGCCAGGGGCCGAACCATGAAACCTTACCTCTTGCAGAGCGTGAATCCAAGCAGACTTCTGATCTATGGTTCAGGGCTAGCTACAACAATCCACACATAAAACACCCAGATGCCATCAAGACAAACTGTTAGAGTCCATCCTGGTCAGTATTCATCCAGACAGCATTCATAGCAAGAAACGATACAGCACACAGGTCATTTTTGACTAAAACAAAAGCTAATTAGAAATTAGTTTTGGGTTTATTGAGTTTTTTTTTATTATTATTGGTAACTCTCTTTTGGTAATGTTTGCATACCAGGTAACATCTTATTTTACTTTGTACTTTTTATGACATTATTTTAACGAGTTCTTTCGGTCATGAAGACACATGCAACAATCAGACAGGGGCAGGAAGTGAGATGATGCGTTCAAGGCAGCCAGTGATGGTTCTCGTGAGGGTGCAGTCAAAGGCCCTGATCTCCGTCTCATTCATACTCCTGCGAATGCAAAGCCTATAAACTCCCTGGCATGGCGCAGCCTTGTCCTACTGGCCAGCCAGATGGTAGCTCTCCTGTGTCCTCGAGCACACGCTCAAAGACTGAGCTCTTTAGCACGGGAAAACGAAGCCTATGTTCAAATAACCTGCAACGTAAAGGGCGGTGTGGCTTTCTTGCAGTTTTATTCGTTGAGTTTACTCTTTTGTGTCAGAGATGCCACAGCTGCTCCTGGTTTTTAGCTATTTTTCTAAATTGGCTGAGAGTTGTTTATTTGATAACCAGTTTTGTTTTAGTCCCCTCTTGTTCTTTGCCCTTGTCATTGTAAATTATCTGTTTTTTTTTTTTTTTTCTTTTTGTATAATTTCTAAGATGGATTCCAGCAAACCAAAGACCGATAGAAAGAGTGTCCCTTTAAGCTGCTGAAAAACAAGCCAACATACAGTAACAACGATGGAGTCTTTTTCCCGCTGTACAGTTTTGATGAAGAGGAGCAAGGGTTATATGGGGGGGGGGGCCAAGAAAAAATTGAAATAAAAACAACAAAAAAAGGATGGCTGTAGGATGTAATGGTAGCAGCAGGCATGATGTTGTGCTTTTATCTGATAACGCTCAATGATGGAAGAACGGAACAACTTATCAGTGTCCCCATTTCCTTCTGTTATCACTGTGTCTTTTGCGCTTGTCCTCGTGATTCGTTTCCTCTATCTGTATTTGTGTCATACCTCAAATCTTTTTTTTTTGTCCACTTCTATTGGCTGACACAGCTCACCATAAGAATATGGTGGAAGCCTGTTCCCAGGATGCTTGTCATGTGTTTGAGTAACTTCTTGTGGTGACATTTTCTATATGAGGAAAAAAGGAATACTGTGGACTTTTAGGTGGCTTAACATTTTATAGCAAACATCATATTTATAAAAGTGAGAAAAAGTCAAAAATATATAAAAATGTAAACATCTTCCCTTTCTTGCACAGGGCATGTACACAAATATGTACAAAAAGGACCCTCTTTGTGGGCTACGTACTCTTTCCTTCAGCTACATAACTTATTTCTGGTACATGCTTTTGAAAGACCTTCTTTTCTTGGTTTTCTCTGGAGGTGAATTCGTTTTGGTGGAACTATCTGTTGCATGGGAGAACGCAGGGAAATACTGGACTAGAGCTGCATGATGTAGGCATTGTGTATTACCCATGTTGGATCATGTGTTCCAAACTATCAGGCTAAATCTGATAAAAACAACAAATACAGGCAGATGCTGCGGCCGCCTGATGACTTCCAGTTGTTTATTATTTGTTGTATACACAAAAATGCACTGAATAAAATGTTTATATTAAGATATACTTTTAAAATGTGTCAGATGTGCTTCTTTGTGTGATGGATTTCTTTATTCGCCCAACTAACCAGTTAGAATCAACAGTTTTGTGGAAACAGCTTACCATGCAGGCAGAAAGATACCCTGATGCATGCTCAATAAAACATTTGCCAAATAACTAGCACAGCTAACACACTTTATTCAAAACTCTAAAGAGAAGAGACAAGTTTCCACAGAGAGCTTTAAAGTAAAAATGATTACAGAATGACTGACTTTATCATTGTTGATTACCAAGTCATTGTTTTTTGTGTTGATGCCGTGCTCTACCCTCCCATCACCCAGGCTGTATTCAAGTGGTTATCACCTGGAATATATTTGTTTGTTATTATTAGAAAACAACTTGAGGAATGACACGAACGTAGTTTTTTTACTCCAATGTAGAGGTACTGAGGATGTGATTCAAAATATTTTATACTGTACATTTAATGAATACCCTGATGCATGCTCAATAATCCAGGTAGAAAAATCTAAAAAAGCTAAGTCTGGTCCTCTGGACATTCAAAA
>JARVGV010001030.1:13687820-13702307 GCA_031762435.1 Hypsolebias longignatus | reverse complement strand
GGTTGATCCACTGTGAGAGGGTGCTATTTATAAGACTGAGCTGAATACAGCATCTCAGACTGAGGAAGTATTTCGGATGAAAGACGAAACGTTTCTACAATTTTTTTTTTTTTTTTGCTTTGTTTTGTTTTGTTTTTTGAATGTCCAGAGGACCAGACTTAGCTTTTTTAGATACATTTAATGAAATTTAAAGGTAGGAAACTACATGCTGGGAAAAATACACTTTAAATTGTTGAATTTGTTTTGGGAACAAATCTTAATTGGACCTATAGTCTTTATCATTGTTTAATGTTCTATTGCTACAACAAAGAACAAGATAAATACATAAAAAGTTCAACTTGTCTGCTGCATTGATAGACTTAAGACTCTTATGGTTAAGAAGGTATGTTTGAACTGTGTCTTAGCAGCCCAGCACAGAAATATTATTTTACTCTTTTAAAAACAGACTTTTATCCCAGTAGTGTGTGGTCTGGTCTTCTGAGTCTACCTCATTACGCCCATAGCCAGTGGAGACTGGAAGACTAATAGGGCCCTGTAATATAGCCCCTGTTATGAGTTACTTCATCGTTCATGTAGTTTGACATCCCACTACTTTGTTCATTTCCTTCCGCCCATCTTTACACTCCATTCATTAGCATGGGACAGTCCAATTCATTAGCATGAGCTGCCAGCCTTGTTCAGAGATGGTGATGTAAAGAGGAGCCACTTTCTCAGTGGTATCTTTTTCCATCCGTCCATTCCCAACCTTAGTTTCTCATCAGCCACTTATCATGCCCTTCACTTGGACAGAATAATGAGTCTTCATGGAGCCCAACAAAAAGAGCAGGTGCAAACTATGTCTAATGCCATACAGACACACACAGCCACACACGCACTCCAGTGTTTGAGATTTTGAGTGAGATCAGACTGAAATGTTCAGTCACGAGTCAGACGGAGCTAACAGAGCTGTGATATATGTGAGCACTGTGTACCTGTGAATGCAATAACTCATTAGCCTTTATCACAGCCAGCACAGGCTGTGCAGCTTCTTTTCTTTCGTGCACACAGTCAGTCACCCTTTCTGTGTCTTTGTCATCTCCATCGCAATTTTACTGTCGCTTTATGTAGTTTTCAATGCAATGTTTTGCATCTGAAAACATGAATGTTGCTTCAATTTTCTTTATATTGTGATATTTGACTGACAAGCACCACAACTTGGTCCTTTATTTTATTTTATTTATTTATTTATTTATTTTTTGTTCCTTTTGATGCATTTTCTACAGATCCTTTCAGGTTTTCACTCTTTTGTTGAAGTTTGGACTAGAAACAGAATCAGGTCAGTTTTTAAATGCATTGACACAGAATTATCCACAGCGGCGAAGCAAAAAAGTCGTTTTTGAAATAGTTTCAAAAGACTTTAAGGAGAGTGTATTTGCAGAAGCATGCCAAGTTGTTTTGTAACGGATTACATTCAGGGGATTTGTAGAAAGCTGGCAAAATAAAACATTGTGGAGATTTGAAGTGTAAATTAGATAAGAGTTCCATAAATGAATCTTCGTTTTTCTGCCCAGGCCACTAAACATGAATTTGTCTGCTTCATTCTCAAAGTGAATCATGCTGATGAAGTCAAAGCAGATTTTTCTGTTGCTATGGAAAACAGACAGTGTGCTTAAACAGATGCAGACATGGAGTGCCAGCTGCTGGCTGTCTTACATTCAAAATAAGCTTAAAAAAAATGCAGTTAAAACAGTTTGAATTATTCATGTTGTAGCTACAACAGCTCGTACAGAATGACTGATCACGTCAAGACTGACAACTCTGATCTGATCCCTTCAAAATGACAGTTTGGTGATTTAAAAAATACTATTCAGACCTGCACTGAGTACAAAAAAAAAACCAAACTTTAACATATTGTTTATGTTCTATAAATAAAACTATACTGTATTGGCAATAGCATCTATCAGTGATTTTGGATTAATTTTATTAATTTATTTTCAGAAAAGGCTTTAGGTCTAGAGAGGATGGACTATTTAAAGAATTTCAAAAAGTTTTTCATGTTTTTGTCTCTTGTGTGTAATGTGTAAGGATTAGATGAAACAATAATCCTCTCACAATCTTGAGGTTACAGCCCTTGGACTAGGAGGCACAAGGTGTAACTCAAATTGTAAACTAATCGTAAAGCTAATAACTAAAAATAAATAAAAAATATAAAAAAAGATTGGTATTAGGATAATTTATTCTAAAAGTTGTTGGTGTTACATAGTGTTGTAGTACTTGAGGCCAGTCTCAAGACCACTTTTTGATGGTCTCGGTCTTGTCTCGGACACGACCGTATTTGGTCTAGGTCTTGTCTCGGACATTGAGGACTCGGGATTTATTTCAAGACAGTCAACACCACAGCTGTGGAAATATCACTAAATTGCCAGAATATTGTCCAGTTTATTTGTTAACATCTTTGCTTTTATTGGATGCAAAACATACTGATTCAAATCCAAGCGGTAACGCGACTCATTGCCAAGCAGCTACATTAACTCAAAAGCAAACCTAAAGTAGCAGTATGTAACTTTTATAACAAATGTTTTTTTATCAAAGTTACTTATGTTTTTTACATGTTTGTTAAAACTGTCACTATGTAGTGACAGCATAAGGCAGACGATCTGTGAAAAGATTGCGCTCCAAGACTTGGGGTCTTGGTCTCGACTTGGTCTTGAAACCTAAAAGTCTCGGTCTTGTCTCGGTACACTCTGGTCTTGGCCTTGACTTGGTCTCAGGTTAGGTGGTCTTGACTACAACACTAGTGTTACAGACAGAAGGGAATCAATGAACTTCATGGTCTTAAAGGCCAAAACAGCAAACAAAACAATGCTCCTTCTGGTTAGAAAACAAAATCACATGGTCTGCTGGCCAGAAAAAAATAACTTTCCAAAGAAGCTTTTCTCTACTTTACTCAGGTTAGCCCTGTTTGTATTCTTCTCCACATCCGTGCCTGCTCCAAACCTGCCTGCAGACAGTTCTGTTCAGCGCCTGACTGAGTTTCACTGGAATCCAGCAGTGGTGGCAGCTTCTACAGACAAAAGTGATTTTCTTTCTTAATTATGTCCAGTGGGTTCAGGTGCACTTAATTCAACTTGTAGAAATATCTCCAGGGACTGTGATAAAAGCAGGATTCACTCAAAATGACATAAGAAAATATCCATAAAAAAGTTTTTAAAGCCCTAAATGTTTTAACTTTAATATAAAAACTAATTTTAATATCTAAAGATGTCCTTTAGTTATGACATTTTCCTGTTAGAACTTCACATACTTGCTCTTTCTTAGAACAAGAGCCAAAATTTGCTCTCATAACACAAGATTGTAACAATTAGAGTGAAACATACAAAGTTTTGAGTTTTTTTTTTTGTTTGTTTGTTTCTTGTACACCCAAATTTTGACTTTCAAATAAAAGAGGGGCTCACCATTGTGTCCATAAGGTGAGCAATAACTGGATTTCCTGGATGAATGGGGACATAAATTCCTGAGAAACACTGGACTGTCAAGTTTATTTGTTTAAAGTAAAAAGCAAAATGTCTTATTTTGGGTTCCTGTGATGGACTTGTGACCTGTCTAGGATGTACCCCACCTCTCACACAGAGATTGCTGGATATGGGCACCAGTGACCCCCGTGACTTGAAAAAGAACAAGTGGGTAAAATATAATGGATGGATGGATTTATTTTAACAACAGGACTGTTGTGGTTATTATTTTATAAGGAGTTAAAATTTCACCTTCTAAAATTTCAGAAATTTGTTATTCAATTCAGTTTACAAATGTATTTATATAGCACCGTCACAACATAAGTCGTCTCAGGGCACTGAACAGAAACATTCATTTATACATAAAGTAAGTTAATAACATTATTTTTTGGAGTAGCAGACTGCTTTGAGTCTAAATTCATTGCAGACTCTCATCAAAAAACAAAGTTCCATTTGACATACAAACAATAAAATATATTTTTGCAAACGTTGTCAAATTTAGTAACAACTTGCAAAGTTATGAGCAAAACTTATAGCTGATCTAAAAAGTTTTACATCCATCCATCCATCCTTTTTAATCAAGAGTAGCATTTTATCCAAATATTCTTCCATCTACCTGTAAAATTAGAATTATGTTTTTGTATTTTGCAAAAATTGTATGCACAACAAACAGAATATAAATATATGTATTCATTCAACCCTTATGTATACAGGTTATTTTCATTGAGCCTCGAGGACTCTTTACAAGAGAGACCTTTTTAAACAAAAAACACAGATGAGGTACAGAAAAGGAAGCACTGCAGGTAATTATGTCCTGAAAGCGCACGCTGTAGCTGCACTCACAAAGTGACATATACCGGTAGGAGGAGATATATGAAGGCAACAGTCCAAGAAGTGATTTAAAGATGAAAATGTAGCAGTGCTCAAGTTCAAGTAGGTTTATTGTTGTTCTCACCACATGTGGCACATGAGGTGGGACGAAATGATGTAGGGTCCCAGTTACAGAGTATGAGAGTCTTCGTGACGTTATATGTACAATAATATTTAGATGTTAATTCCAAAAAATGTCAGTTTATTTCAACCTTTAGAAGAAGAAATGAGCCACAAATTTTAATTGACTGGGCAGTGTAAAAATCTTTCATCAAATATAAGGTAAGTTGTCAATACTTTAATTTCCACTGCTCTTTCTCAATGTCCTTTAAAATGTGGTAAAAAAAACTGTACATTTATTGGAACATTATTAACATATGATGGAAGAAAACATGTTGTTTCTTTTGTTTTGTGTGTTTTTTTTCTCTCGTTTATTTTGTTTGATTGTTTTGTTTCATTAAAGCGATGATTGGTGTCGTTGCGTTTTTAAAAACATGTCAAAAATTGTTTTATGTGCTGGCTCCAATGCTCAAGTGTTCCACCCATCTTAAAGAGGGTAAAGTGGAGACAAAAATATAAAAAAAACTTCAACAAATGCACAACATATTCTTTGGATAGGGAATGAAGGAAATATTTGAGACTAAAACTGCAAAACTCTTCAGGTCTGTTGTGCATATTTATAATTTCATGTTAATACAGGTAACTAAACAAAGGTGCCATTTTTCTGAGACTGTTCAGCATAAGAAGAAGAAAAAAATCCAAGTCAAGAAAGTGATGAAATTAAAAAAAAAAAAAAATGAACAGCTAAACTTGAATGTTCATGCCTCTCGTGTCCCTTTAAATCAGAAAATCCAAACAAACATTTGCCCCTTTGACCCTAAACAGCCTCTCTTCCATCAGTCGCCCTTTGTGCATCTATTTGGCACAGAAAAAGCAGCAGCTTCATTCTGAACAGATTATTTTGAGCTGAAAGTGTCTCACACCTTTGCTTATCAGAGCAACCAGCACATCAGTGTAGCAGGGACAGGAAGAAAAGATGGGCAAGACATCGTGTTCGGAGTATTCACACGGATAACATCCCCCCACAAATAGCATCAACCATTGTTGGTATAGATAAAGTAGCTAAGAGTGTGTTTATTCTTCAAAGTTTAACTTGGTTTTTATTTGGACTGTTCATTAGAAGTAAGTTTTTTTACTTTTTCATTCAACCTTTTTTTTTTTTAACACATGTTAATCCCATTGAGCCTCGAGGACTCATTTACAAGAGACACCTGAATTTAACGAAGAATAAAAACAACTGTGGAGAACAAAGACAAGAGTAGACAATCATAAAGGATGCATTTTTTTTTTTAACAAGTGAAAATAAAATTGGAAATAAAAGGAAAGTAGCACAAAAAAAAAACAGCTAGGTTGTAGAAAACTAAAAACAAGAACATGTCTGCATTGATTTTTCACAGGAACTTAACAGATGTTTGAAGCCTCTTAGAGAGGTCAAGGTTTCCATTTAATGATGGATCAAATATAAAAACGTCTCATTTCCCTGTCATTTCATCTTGGTCACATGGAAGAAATATGTTTAATCCAAAAAAGAAGTGAACCCGTTTGTAAATCAATAATTGTTATTCTGAGACTTGAATGAGTCCTGTACTGTATAATTATTGAAAGGTGAAAGGTATTAACAGCCTATTCTCCTACAACACCTCTGAGTCCAGATGTCTCCATGAAGATGTTTACTGTACGTTTTCAGCTGAGAATAAAAATAGTTTTAAAAACGAGTTAATACAAATGGAAACAATGTATTGTGCACAAGTTCTGCTCAAAGTGCACACTGAGCGATAAGTCACATTTTCCACTGAGCTATTTTCCAGTCTATCCATAAAATGTGTTGAACCTTGGTGTTAATGGCAGGTTCTCTTTCATTTCTATCAGAAATATAAATTAAAAGAATAAGCAATAAGAAATCAATTTATTTTGTTGTTGTTGTTTTGCAGGTCTAAACAAAACAGTGACACCTCCTCCATCCTACAATCGACCAACATAAAGGCAAAAAAATAATAATAATAATTTGCAGTCATGTTACTTGGACAATAGACAGGACTGTGTAAAACTTTCAGTCACTCAGAAATAATGTGAAACATATCATTCATTAATAACAGATTTAGTCTCTCATTGGTCCTATATCTTTGTAACCACATTCTCAGATTAGTAAATTTTCCCTTTTGAATGGGCACAAAATAAAATAATTATTTGGTTAATTTGCTAGCAAAATTTTTCATAAATTTCTCAGACAAACTAAAAAAACGATATTAACCATTCAAGAGTCACTTTGGACCCAGCATTTGACTTCACTTCCTGTTTTTAAATGTATTTTAAAACATCTGTTTTCACTGACTTTTAACACAGTGTGATTTGATTCAGTATTTCATTTTTTTGTGTTTCATGTTTTTCTTTTGACACTTTTATTATTACTACCATTGATTTTTATTGTTAAAAGAACTGTGGAAGCAGCTGCTGTTTTCAAATGTGCTTTATATATAAATTTGATTTGACTTTAGCTTCTGCACAATTTTTGGAGTGTGTCTATTAATGCATACATGCACAACATTTGCTATTCTTGGTCATTCCACTCAGCATGGATTGACTGCCTATTTAAGATGACTACACTATGAAAGCGCTGTAATACCATTTAAGAAAATAAATTGCATTTGTTTGCTATATCCTCCCCCCAGCGCCCTACCCCAACATTTAAATCCATTTGTGCATCTATTCGCCTCTGAAACATTATGTTTAATCTGCATTAGATAACAGATTTGAAGCACATGTATTAGAAATTACACTGCAGCTGATGAGAAGTCTATTAGTGAAATCCTTTTGTCCAGTTTCAGGAACATTTTGTAAAATCCGGTGATGACATTATTTCACGCACCTGTTATGTGGCACATCTGGACATTTGAGTGGTTTATTCATCATGATATACACACTGAGAGTTTTGCACAATGCCTATTATTATGTCAGAGATTATGCAAGTAATTAAAGTGAACACAAAAAATATAATTACTTGATTTCCCAATACAAAAGCTGGAAATGAAAATGATCCACATTAAGAGGATTCATTGCAACCAGGACAGTCAAATTAACATTAATACAATCCAAGCAGAGAACAAACAAACCATTAATTTAATGAATCTGAGTCAGTTAATAAGAGAACAGTGACTTTGTGTGCAAATTACTACCATCATGTTATTTTTAAGCTAATTTGAACTATTTGATACATTGTGAAATGATTTTGGGCAAGAAGCTGCTCCTTATTAGACCAAAGTCTAATATTTACTGTCAATGATAATCCAGTTTTGTGAAGAGTATAGTTTTATACTCAGAGGTCCCAAACGTTTTTCTCACCGACGTGGTTGCATGGCAAAAATTACATCTTTTGTCCTCACGCTGTCCCTGAGACTCTGATCTGTGCACAACCCGCTGGAGGAACACCAAAGTTCATGCTCAGTAATAATATAATAATAATTATCCAGGTATAAAATCCAACAATGTTGAATCAGGTCATTGGAACGGTTTCTTTTTATTTTATTTTTTTATTTTTATTGTTTGCTGAGACGTTTCATCATTGATCCAAAGGACTTCTTCAATCCAAGAAGTCACCAAACAAAACTGATTCCCACAAGCAGCATGCTCCATAGTAGAAAAATAAATAAATAAATAAATAAAATAACAGTTTGTTGGCGATAAGATGGTCTCTGGGGCCCACCCTCTCCCTCGTCAACTCTGGAGGAAGTTTTGTCGTGATCAGACTGGTCAGAACTTGCAGTTGAAGTTAGTTTATGTTTTTTTTAGGTGAACTGTGAGGAAATACACTGCTCTCGTTTCGTTTCAACTGCTCCACTGAGGAGCAGCTGACGTAATACAGCAATTTTCACATCTGTTCAAGAAAAACTCACAAGGATAGACAAATAACTTGCAGACGGAGATTGCACAATTTCTGTGCATGGAAGAGTCAACGAGGACACGCAGGCGGCTCTCTGTGGATGTGCTGCCCTGGAGGGAGTGTGTCTCATCGGGACAACTTCAGGAAATGTTTCTGCAATATTTGTTGGAAACGGTGGCTTGTTTCTTTGTAAGATTTTTTTAAAGGCACTTTTCTCAGTTAACAACAAATTAACACTTGATCTTCCTCCTCGAATTCCTTCATCATATGCTAAAAATAAACTACCGGACTTCTTGCTGCGTTCTTCTTAGAGTATAAAATGTTCACAAGAAAAAGAAAAAAAAACTCACAACCACATCAGCGAGATTAGAGCTCTTATGTCTGAGTATGAATTGGGCAGTTCCCCTGTTTGACTCACATCCTCTGTAGGATTATTTTGTTGGAGGAGCGTCATGAATTAGATCTCATGAAACAACACAAGTGAAAGCTTCCAGTGACATTCTCATGTTCTCTGATAATGAACTTGTGTTTCACTGGCAGAGGTTTAAACATTTTATTGGTATTCACAGTAAGTAACATCATTAAACTGCTTTTAGTTATATTTATCATTATGTTCATGTAATTTTTTAAATTATATGAACATATTGTAATTATGTTTTCTTCATGCATCAGTTAGACATGGAGTTCCACAGGATTATATGTTTGAAAAAATATATTTTACTTTATATACTGAATTTAAGCTTCCAAATCCAAATTATCTTTGGATCTGAGTACCTTATGGACCAACTGCATACGCATTTTCTTACTCCTGGTGGTATTATGTTAGACACCAGTAGATGTGAGGAACCCTAAAGTTACTAGGATGTGTCTTTTGATTCCAACATACTTGTATCCTCTTACCTGCATGGTATCACCTAAATTTGGAATATTTCCTTCCCAAGTTGACGCAATAGTCCATGAAGCTGTCCCTTCTCATGACTTTCCACAAATGCACAATGCTGCTATCCCAGTCATTAAATGAATTCAGTCGAGATATATCTAAATAAGCAACTGCAGTGCGTTAATTATATATATTTTTTTATGTTTCTGTGTCATTTATCTTTACCCATCACTTTTCATAAGGACTAGTTTTAGCGTTTCAACCACAGCTTTTTAAAATCTGAATCCTTAGAAACCAAATCACTCTTTGAGAACTTGGGTACGCACAGGCATGGAAAGTGTGTCATACTTGGATTTGGTGCATGAAAATCCCTTTCGATATGTCATATTTTGCACTGAAAAGAACACTTTCTTATTTATGAAGGTTTTTAGCTCCAGTAGACTAATAAATCGATATAACTTCATAAATATAAAATTACATTTATGTGCACATAATCAAATACATTTCACTTTTTTGTTTTGTTTTATGTGTCTGCAAACATTATTAATAGCCACCTATTCTGTCTTTTTGATACATGGTGCTCTCCTCTCCCCTTCTTCATGCGTCCTTCTCCCCACATCTAGTTTTTTCTGCAGGAGGGAATCCCAGCTCTTGCCTCACTGCAGTGGATGAGGTCAGACATTATGTAACTGAATGTGAATGAGCCAGACAACCAGCACTCACCTCTTTCAGCATAAATTCAAGCAGTGAGGAAGGGACAGAGAAGCAGGCGGGCAGGCAGGGGCCACATCCAATATTTATGAAGCTTCTGCAGCACAAACCAATTCTTCTTTTCCTTTCCTCCAGCGCAGTACAGCATTTAGTAAACAAGGGCATGGAGAAGCCAAACCTTTTGCCAGCTTTTCTTTTTACTCCATTCCTACTCAACTCCATTGCCTAAACAAGGGGTGTCCAAAACTGGTCCTCAAGGACCAGTATCCTGCACATTTTAGTTTTCTCCCTGGTTCATCACGCCTAGGTCAAGTAATGGCTCATTTGCAGGCCTCTGCAGAACATTGACATGCTGAGGTCACAGTGATTATCACCACAGAGAGCGCTAAAACATGCAGGATATGGCTCTCAAGGACTAACTTTGGACACCCCCGTCTAACATTTAGGCCAAGTATATGAGACTTTTCAATCTTGTGACAAGACCATGACATATTTTGTTGTAGGATCAAGATGCAAGATGTGCTTCACAGTTTCCCCAGAGATTTAGTAAATAGATTTTTTGAGAATATGTCTGCATAAGTAAGTGCTTATAATTTGTCCTGTGGAAGCTAATATTCTTGAAGAATCACACAGTTACTTTGTTTTACTATCAAACTTGGAACTGCGGCTGCGGGAGCGTGCACGGGAGGACTTGAGCAAGAATTTAACAAGATTAACACTTAAAAATAATTATTTGTTTGCTCTGAATTATAGTAAATGTGTGTCTCAGTCTAACTTTTGCTTAATAAATGCACTTTGATAGTCAAATTAGCTGCATTTCAAAAGCCGATACGCGGAAGCAGGTGTGTGCATGGGAGGACTCGTGCATTTCTTCAAAATTTAACAAGATAAGCACTGAAAAACAATTATTTGTTTGCTCGACATTATAGCAAAGGTGTGTCTCAAGTGAACTTGTACTTAATAAATGCACTTCAATGGTAAAATTAGCTGCAATCAAATTAGTGCCGGGGCGGTGCAGCAAAATTAAACAGATTTGATGGTTGCTCCAAGCGAGCAGGACAAAGGTGACAGGCTATGGCAAACTGTTTGTGTCATTAATAGCCACTTTCACCTATTACATGACACAACGGAATGCCATACTACTCGAGTGCCATCTAGCGGCTGAAAATGGTAGTGTTAAATATTTTCAGTCAGAATGAATGAAAACGGTCATATCTCAGCCAAAAATTGGTTTTTAAATTTGGGGGAAATATCCATAAATAAGTCGCTTCAGGGGCATTCAAATTATGCAAAAAAAAGTGACTTATAGGGAAAAATACTTGGTACCTCCCAGCCACACTGTTCAAAGAATACAGAATAAAATCATAAACAGCTCATCCATCCATTATTTTACCCACTTCTTCCTGTCTAGGTCAAGGGGATCACTGGTGCCAATATCCAGCAGTCACTGTGCAAGAAGCGTTGGACACCCTGGACAAGTCGCAAATCCATCACAGCGCCACATAGAGACAAACAACACAAACAACCATTCACACTCTCACTCACACCTAGGGACAATTTAGTTACCAATCAGTCTAACCTGCATGTTTTAGGTCTGTGGGAGGACACTGGAGTACCTGGAGAAAACCAACACATGTAAGGTCCCCAGCCAAGATTCGATCTGGTGACCTCACTGGAAGGTAACTCAATGCCAGCTGTGCCACCGTGCCATCCATAAACAGCCAATTTGAACATTATTTGATTTATGTAATTACAACAAAAGGCTCAATTTTAACACTTTTTTTGTTTTGAAGTGATTATGTTTGTAGGCCAAGTTTCTGCTCATTATAAAAAGGAACTCTAAAGCTTAATCTAAAAAAGGCTGTCTGGTCCTCTGGACATTCAAAAAACAAAACAAAACAAAGGCACTTTTCTCAGTTTGTTTTGTTTTTTGAATGTCCAGAGGACCAGACTTAGCTTTTTTAGATATTTCTACCTGGATTATTGAGCATGCATCAGGGTCTAAAGCTTAAATGTACAATTCTTCACCTGATGCAGCGCAAAATACATAGACTATTTCCACCATTAGACCATGGCAGTATACTATAGTTCTCATAAGATAATACTTCCTGTTTCTATCAGTGCTCTTTTATTCTGAGTTTTTCTGTTCAGTGTTGCAGAAGGCAGTTAAGTTTGCAAAGTGCATAAAAAATATCTTCCACGCAGTCTGGAGTGGGCGAATTTCTGGTTTTTCGTTCACTAAGAAACATCTTCAAGTTAAATGCCTCCCACAAAGAAAGAAGAAAGAACAGAGTCCATATTGTTCAGACTTTTCTGATACAGAAATATCACTGAGCTGTTGGATGAACCTGCCTTAAATTTTGTTAACGTGGTCTTAGATGATCTTGCATTATTGTTAATTAAAACCTGTTTATATGTTGAGTTAGGTTTGAGCTTTATTTGTGAGACTGTACTTCTTATGCTTAGATTCAATTTTGCAAAATATTTAAAGTAATTTTATATAACTTGTTTGTGTTACCGACAAGATTTACTAAACTATTATGCAATAAAGTAGCTACACTGTGTAATCCTACAACTGCAAAAAGACCCTGAGTCCCTCTTCATCTTAAAGCTAAAGCCCAAGTCACTGATCTCTGCAAGCTGTTTTCTCTTTTTGCAAACATTCAGACAAATAGTGCATCTCTGTAGAAGATGCACTGAGAGTATAGTGAGCATCGTCCTAATTATGTCACAACAAATTGTGCTCTTGCTTAATTCCTTTGGAGCAGAACACTAAGGGCAGTGTAATTACTTTGACTTGAAAAGGAGCTATCAGTGTATTTTCTCAGATAGCAACTTGTGTCCATATCACCCACATCATCCAGAAAATGCTTTCAAGGAGAGCCTGAGAGTAAAAAATAAAAAAATCATAATTTGCTGTATGTGATAAAAACGTGTGAGTGGGTATTTTTAGATTCTTCTTATACTTCGGCTGTTCCCTTCTTTAGGCATCGACACAGCAAGTCATCCTCCTCCATCTCAGTCAGTCTTCTGCATCCTCTATCCTTGTTAAAAAAATAAAAATAATAAAAATACTAACACTGTGATGATATGCAGTTTTGGGAATTAATCAGTCTGCTTGCCCCTTTGGAGTATTTATTGATATGATAATTGAGGAAAACATTATCATATGTAGGCTTGGAACAACAGGAAAACCTTGTTTTTGTAGTGACATGGAGTGTAAATATATTATTAATTATCAGTTATGAGTTAAGCTCATAAGATATGCATGTATTGTGCAAAATATCTTGTTTGGGCACCACCTCTCTCTTGGAGAGGGAAATCAGTCTCTATTTACCCCAAAATTAATGTAAATTGAACATTAGTTCTTTTCTCGTGTTTAAAGGGCATCAAATCAGTAATTCATACAGATATGCCAAAATAATCATAAATTCAGTTGAACTGTAAGCATTATATTATAAAAATAATATGTGATATATATGATGAAAATCATGCATGCCAAAGTTAACTGAACAGCAAATGGCTTTGAATCAAAGGTCTAATTGATGAGTAAAATTAGTGAAACTTAAAAGACAGACTTTGTACTGGTTTATTTTTAAACTGGAGTGGCTGGATATTTCTAAGGTGAGCTAAGTTTGTTTGATAAGATGCAATGTAGGGTCACCAGAAAGGCATTGAAAAGTATCTGCCCTACCAGGATGTACATGGTCAGAGCATGGTTCCGGCAGCTGCTAATGATACCAGCAAGACCTGAAATGTTCGGCGACTGAGAGGCTGAAGACTCCTCAAAGTTCACCTGTCATCAGTTGGAGGGACGAAGGTCCGGCCACTGGTTCTGGAAGTCAGCTGGATTTACCACTCGTCTGCTGTCCAATTCTGGTTGCCTGTTAGGCAGCTGGAGCCCAGGATTCAATGCCAGCCTGGTTCTGGTTATGGTCAGGTGCTGGGTAACTTTCTCTCGTCTTGAGACGTTTGCAGAAGAGTTGCTTCTCTCAATTCTTTCTTACTAGGATGTCTCGCTAGGAAGTGTTCTGCTCTCTCTGAAGTTTGTTAGTGTTCAAGTGTGAAGGCTTTTCTGAGATCCAGTGTGAAGTTGGGTTTCTTCCATCTCCAGTTCCGAGCTCCAGTGTGAAGTCTCTGGAGTTTTTCTTAAAAGTTCCAGTGAAGTGTGTAGGCTTTGGAGTGTCTCTTTGGAGTTTATTTTTTATTTTTATTTTTTCTAAAAGTGAAACTTAACTCTGTGTTAGAACAGAGATGAAGGTCCACCTCTCGGGAAGAGGTGGTTCTAATCTTGGCTTGTTTTCAAATCTAAAGTCCCCTTTTCTGCCTTAAAAGTTTCATTTTCAGGCAAATGTATTATCTTAAGGAAATATTACTTCAAACACACATTTTCATGAATAAACTTAATAACTAATGAACAACAACAACAAAAAAGGTCATTTGAAAACCATTCATCTGTTCAGAAAAAGCATGAGCTTTGTGATCTTGGCCATTCATTCTTAATAAAGCCTTAACTGCAGAGCTTCAGAGCTTAGTCTCTTGGACAGCTTGTTTATTTGCTTTCTAAGTGCAGCTGAAACCAACAGCAGGAAGACACT
>JARVGV010001030.1:13660848-13681669 GCA_031762435.1 Hypsolebias longignatus | reverse complement strand
CCTGTGTACATAATTTTGTTTCATCACATGTACCACATGTGGTGCAAATGACAATAAAGACTCTCTGACTCTGATATTGTCACCAGAAATCTCGTGAGCCAGGAAGGAAGAAGTGGGTAAATATAATGAATAGACAACAACCAAGTGAAACCCATTTTAATTCATGCCTTCATGTATGTGACCAAATCATCTATGTTATGTGCCAGGCAAACAAAGACCATGAGTACACTCAAATATGAGAGGTGTGCAAATCTATGACTTCACTGGATGGGATGCAACAAAATGTCTTCAGCTACAGAATAAAAGTCCAGCAGTGTCATTCTTTTCTTTTGTTATGTTTTTATTTTTATTTTTTTATTTGCTATGGCCTGGATGATGGAGAATTTACAGCAGTATATGCACCATCATTTAAAGATACAAATGAGAAAGACATGATAACATCCAAGACTTTGTAATACCATCCATCCATCCATTGTCGACTCGCTTTTCCTTTTTAGATTGTGGGGGTCACTGGTGCTCATATCCAGCAGTGGGGTACACCCTGGGCAGGTCTCCAGTCCATCACAGAAACACATAGAGACAAATGAGAAAAATAACCATTCACTCTCTCACTTGCATGTTTTTGGTCTGTGGGAGGAAACTGGAGTACCTGGAGAAAACCCATGCATGCATGGAGAAAGCGTGCAAACTCCACCCAGAAATGTCCCCCCAGCCAGGATTTTATCCAGAAACCTTCTCGCTAAGAGGCAAAGGCTGCCAACTGATCCTCCATGCTGCCCATTTTGTAATACCATTTGTTTCCGTGCATCTCAACAAAAGCATGAAACCCAATGCTTCCTCTTCTAAGTGGTTTTAATGACCAAATGGCCTAAATGGAGTTAATGTAATCCACATCTACCTCTTCATCCTTGCTCTTTAGCTGCATCTCAACAAAAATCAGACCTCTACACTTTTCATGGGAAAATGGGTTTATGGTATGGATGTCACATTATATTGTTAGACGTGTGTTTTCCCCTACTTTTAATTTAAATAACAAATCTCAATAAATTTGGTCAACGAGCCCAAAATGTATTCAAGCTAAACAATCTACTGTAAGGTAATGTGAAGGTTGATAAGAACATAAATGAGATGACAGACAAACAAAACACAGAACGATTGTTCTGCCATTTTAAACTGACAGCTGACATGAATGTTAGGTAAATGGTAAATGGACTGCACTTATATAGTGCCGTTCTATCTTATCAAGACATTTAAAGCTCTTTATTTACACTACAGTCTGTGTCGTCATTTACCTATCCATACAGCACTCTACTATATCTCTACAAAGCTAATTGAACAAATCATTCTAAAGAGACTAACCAGTGCTTTGTCACATTCATACACTGATGGGACACACATCGGAGGCAACGAGAGGTTCAGTCTTGGCCAGAGACACTTCGGCATGTGACTGCTGGCAGATTCGAACCCCCAACTCTTGCATTGGAGGATGACTGCTCTAACCACTCAGCTGCAGCTGCCCCAAGGTCAACAATATACAGCTTTTGTCATCTTAGATCATTGTATATTTACAGTGCATGAGAAGGTTTTGACTACTCATGAAAGTGTGTGTATGTGTGTTTGTATTTCTGACTGTCAGGGTTTGTCCTCCACCCTTAATGGTTTAATGGGCGCCCTGTGGTGCCTGTCAAGCCCCCCTGGAGCGGGACACACTCGGGGAGTAATGGAGCACAAAGGCGCAGCCATGTCTCTGGAGAAGAGTGTCTTTGTGGCAAGGGGCCACTACTCTGCTGACTGTTGCTGGCCTCATGGTGATTACACTTCCCAGGGGGTCTGCATTGTGGCCAATAAAACCCAGAACTTCACCTTTACATCCCTCCTGCTGTGCCACTATAGGGGGTTGAAACATACCTTTGTCGGTCACCCCATTTTGGCGTTGTAGCATGTCCATCAGACTATTTCTCCTGTATTTTTCTATTTAAAACCGTTACATAAAAAAATCTCAAATTCACAAAACAGTTCAGTAGGTAAGTTTTTGTACATAGTGAAAAATTAAAAGTAATTTAAGAACTCCTAAGAACTCAGCATTAGAATACATGCTCTCTATTTTTATGACCTACTTATAAACAAATATATCGGGCATTTTAAAAAAAATAATATGCTCACACAATGAGTGCCAAGTGCAGTATGCAGATCCAGTCCCACACATTCTGCCCACTGGCTTCTGTCTTCCACACCAAACGCCCTCGACAAAGCTTTAATTATCATCTGCTGCATTCTTTAATAAAGCTACTTTAGATGTGTGTATTTTTTTTTTTTTTTTTTTTTGCTATGACAACATTTCTTTTAGAGCTCGGCTTGAGGGTCAAGGGCAAAGGCAGAAAGTAGCTTCATTACTCCACTCACTTCAATCTGGATCACAATGTTGGGGACTGTCACTGGTAAATAGCTGTTTTGCTGTCATAGACTGTCAAATTCTCCACATATCTGTTTTCATGTCTCCCTATACCTTTTGTTTAATATTATTTACATTTGATTATTACTGATACTGACAGAAACATGAAGCTTGTGCTGTTTGTACAAAAGCTGACCTATGGTGTCTATATTTCAACATCAAAACAGATGCAATAAAAAATCACTCAGCCTACCTCTTCATGCATACATCAATTAATTATCAGTAATAACATTAGTCAACTGTGCTGCTTCGAATGTAATTAGAAAGGACAGCAGAGTTTTCATGTATGGATGAAGACATGTTGCAATTAATGGAGTTGCATTTTTGTGCATTGTTTTTCCTATAGAAAATAATATTTGTAACTGTGATTATTGTTCTGTTGTCATTAGCTTTAATAATTGACATTGCATTCCTGCATGGTGTAACTAACAGACAAGCTTCTGTTATGTGTTGTATCGCCTCAAACACAAACTGAAAAGTACGTTATTCTGTCTATGAGAGCGAAGCATACGTTTTGTCTGATTTTCCACCACAATCAATACACTTTCAGAGATGCATCTGGGAACAATGCTAGCCTAATGGTCTGCTTAACACGCAGGAGTTTCTGGGAAAACGATGATGTGAAAATGGACACTTTTCTATTTTCTGTTTAGTTTGCGATCTTTGTTTTTATATTCCATCCCCAGAACTGTGCATGACATCACCTTGAAATGACACATTACACAAACAACAATAAGATGCAACAATGACAATACTTTTTAATGAAGCCTACGTGCATGAATGTGGTATGCATGTGTGTATATGTACAAGATAAGATAAGACGAGATAGAATTTTATTGGTCCCGCAGGAAATTGTGCAGCGGATCAGTGATTCTCTGGCCAGGCTTGACTTGAGCTTTAATGATGACCACAGGGCTAGTGGGGCTCACATCATGGTATAATAACCCTTTCACATGTCCACAGACAAAATAATTGAATGCGTCCAGCAACTAGTAGGTTTCTAGTAGCAGTCCATCGAAAACTCTTTGTGTTAATTGTAAGGTGTTAATAATTTATTATGCACACTGTGTTTGTAGCAGGTCTTTTTGTCCACTTGTCTGTCCAGCCTGTCTTTACAACATACAGGTTCGGCAGGCTGTATCCATCATACGCAAGCTTATTTTTATACCGCTGCATGTTCTCAGGTTTATGAGCTAATGCATAAAGAGAAAACACACTTAGTATCTGTATAAAACAAGCCCTATTTAGCAGTGGAATTAATGGGTTCAGATATTTAAACTTAAATAGAGAAAACGCAGATCGGAAGTGTTGTTGTCATACATCCAGAGCACATGCGTGTAGATGGCCAAAGTAAACAACAATTATGAACTCATGTATAGGTGTCAACATATGGATAAGAGAGGTTTCACTAACTTTGATTCCCATTTGCTTGCATCTGGTAATATGGGCTGAGGACAAATCATTGAATTTCTTTTGTTGGCTGTTTTAAATTAAATCTGACCTTACTGGAATGGTTGCATATGACTCACCTCACCTCCATAACAGCATCTGAGTTTCTGTTTACAGCCGTTAATAGTAGACAATAATAGCACCAACAAGGAGCAGTGAGTTGTGACGGGAGCAAGGTAGCCCCAGGAGCAACAGACCTTTACTTTTCAATTAACACTGTGAACACTCAACTGGGATTTTTCATTAGCATTTAGGAGCTCAAATGTATCTCTCCAGGTAATATCTAAATATAGATTTACTAAACGGGATATTTAGACTTGGGATGTTAGAGAAATATGTTCAAAAGAGCACTATTCCTTCACAAGCTTCATTTGGGTATAATATATAAAGTGTGATGTGTTCTGCCTAGTTAGCTTAAATGATATTATGGGTTCCAGTTACCGTTGAAAATAATACCATACATTTTCTTGCCTATACCAAAGCTAAAACAGAGCTCCAGTAAAAAAAAATGAATAGGCAGATATACTGCTATAAAGCTTTTCATTTATGACAGTGATTTTCATGCATGTATGTAACAGCACATGTAAGCATTGCGCTGTGGTTTTCTGTGACTAAAATATGTGAAAGCATAAAAACGAGCAATTTTATTGAGCGTAAACTCCATTATGTTGCAGCATTTTGGCAGACAGAGCAAAAATCTGACGCATTATGTAAGTTTGGAGGCGTTCCCAGTGAACAGTAAAGCCCAGCAGTATTCCAGAGGTGCCAAGGTATATGCTGCTGCCTTCAGGAAAACTGCTATGAACTATTCATGGCACTTCCATTACAGCCACAGTGTTTCTTCATGCATTTCCTACTTTTTAACAGCTGAGAAAACTTGCCATCGTGGCACAGATCAAAAAGAATTAGGATCATTTTTTTTGCCATCAGTGTATTTGTCTGTGTGCAAGTGTAGGTAAATCTATACTTTCTGGGTTGAAATCACATGGGGCACATTGCAGAAGTTCAATGTGACACCTCAGTCAATAAACAAATTCCTGTTTCCATTTTTTATATTTATTTATTTATTTATTTATTTGTGAATACAAAAATGGGGCATGGGGAGTAGTGGCGTAAAGGTTAAAGAAGGTGAGCCTGTGATCAGAAGGTCACCAGTTCAACTCCCTGGACCAACAACATCAAAATGTAGGTGGGAAAGGTGAAACATCCGTCTCCACCCTCATTTGCCTCACTCTGGGCCCTTGAGCAAGGTTTTAACCCTCACCATCTGCTCCCCCAGGCACCCTAGATGACAGCTCTCTGCTCCACACAGAGGGCTGTGGTAGCTCAGTGGACTGTGGTTGCATCACGAAGGGCATCCAGTGTAAAAATAATTGCCAATACTTGACGTGAGTTAATTCTCTGTGTGTGTGTTTTTTTTTTAAACAACGCAAGCAGAAAAGAAGCACAATAAAAATACACATGTGGGTAGCCTGCAAAATTAAAATAAACTTATTAGCCTGGAAATTTGTGCTAGAACAATGAATCAAACAGTAAGTAATTAAGAATTTGAGCGTTTGACTCTGTGATATGCAGAGAAAGAGCAAATGGTACTGTTAGAGCTAAACCACTGAGAATGGATTAGCTCTAACAGTTACAGGTTTCCTAAGGCTATAATGGCAGAAACAGTAAGGTTGAACGAGTGAGAGGAAAAGAAAGTGGTCAGAAAAGAGAAACCACTTTCTCTCTTCTGAATTCATCTTTGTTGTATTGCTCATGAAAAATCTTCAGTTTTCTTGTACTTTCATGTCAAAACAGAAAGCTCTGAATTTTATGAACATAGTGCAGGGGGGGTCATTATAACAGTCAACAACAATCCATGTAAAAAACACCACTTTAGGCACAACGCGGGTCATTTATGTGAGTTTAGAACATTTGACGTCTCCTCGCAGGCTTTCTAATTCACACGCCAAAGAGCATGGGTTTGGATAAAGAACTAGGTGCCGTCCAGTCACACCACGATGCAAGAAATGCGAGAAAGACATGCTGTGTTGTAATTACACGCAACTTGACTTGCCATGTTATTGAGTGCACGTTTTTTTCACACCATGTGGGCAAGTTTAATTCATTCACGCCATGCGACAAAGTGCAATGCTTTCAAAGTGTGACTGCATTTAATACACTGTCTCATACGACCACACAAGTCCTGATCAGTTCAGAAGAACTGAGTCAAATATTTAGTTAGTTAAAGAGATAGTTCAGAGGTTGCTTCATTTTTTCTGATGCAGGGTTCTGTTGAATGGCTTTAAACAATGAAAATCTCTCTTTGAGAAGCTTTAGTTTGAAAAGACAAATTGTGACCAGACTGAGAAGTCAAGACCAGATAAATTGCTGCCCTCTAACCAAACTAATCTCAAAACTCTTGCTGTTGTTCGTTTGTGTTCTTTTTCATAAACTTCACAGCTGTTACTATTACATTACACTGCTGTTTGGCTGGAAATGTGTATTTTCTGCTGGTGGTGCTGCAGGTTTCTCATGAACTCCTGCTCTTTGCTGCCACTGCTGCTGCCATTTAAACCTTCAAATTAAATCACATAAACTTCAATGAAACGTTTGAGTTTGGGAAATGTTGTAAGACAGGTGGCACTGTCGCCTCTCATTGAGAAAGTTGTCCAATCAAATCCTGACTAGGGACCTTTCTGGGTGGAGTTTGTATGTCCTTTCCAAGATTGCATTGGTTTTTCTTGGGTACTCCAGTTTCCTCTCACATATCAAAGACATTAATGTATGACTAATTGGTAACTCCATACCTCCAAACTGTCCCTAGATGTGAGTGAGCGTGTGAATGGTTATATGTCTTGTTTGTCTGTGTCCCTGTAATGGACTTGCAACTTATCTAGGTTGTCCAACTCGACCCCTCCTCTCAAACAGTGACTGCTGTACATGGGCACCAGCAACCTGGAAACGAAGAAGCAGGTAAAGATGGTGGATGGATGGATGGATGGATGGATGGATGATGGATGGATGGATGGATGGATGAATAGTTTAGCATATGTCTTAATTCATATCTTAGATCTAATTACTGTTTTTATTTTACAATTTATACTTTTCTTGGATGTTACTGGGACCCTATGTACACAATATCATCCCACCACATGTACCACATGCAATGTGAATAACAGTAAAGAAACTTGACCTTGACTTTGACCTTGATGGATAGATGGAATCCACTTTGATCTTGGCCGCTTTTCATCTAGCAGTTTGTTTATTGAAACAAACCTGTATGCCTTCATACCAAGGCCACTTAAACAAATATATTAATTCATCTTCAACTTTCACTACAGCCTTATTAAAAAATAAATAAACATTAAGATTCTGATTGATTTCCCTGGTACCCCTCTGAATATTTTGTGGTTAAGATTTTGGAATGCATGTCTGATACCAATGGGAACCTCAGTAATATCTATACACTGCTCAGTTTTTACCATGAGACCAGTTTGGACTCCCTTAAACTGAAATGGGAAGTGGACTTGGAACAATCCATATCAGACTCAATCTGGTGAAGGATCATTAAGAACATTTACTTAACCTCAATCTGTCTGAAACACACAGTTATTCAATTCAGTGTGGTGCACTAGCTGCACTGGTTCAAAAACAAGCTGTCCAAGATGGACCCCGCATATAATTATCGTAAACAAACTCCAGCTGCACACTTGCATACGTCCTGGACCTGTCCCAAACTGCAGACCTTTTGACAATCTATTTTTGACACATTCTCTGTGAAATGTGGCAAAACTGCACACCCATCACGTTTCATCTCACTGTTTGTGGTGGTCCCTGTGGATACTTCCTTCAGCAAGTGTAAGAAGGATGTGATTGCTTTTGACTCTCTTCTGGCCAGAAGACTTGCTTCATGCAATTGGAAGGACCCACACCACAACATATGTATGGTTAAGAGAAGTCATGTATCATATTCATTTAGAAAAAATCAGATATATCGGTACCCTGAAGCACCCGCTTTGAACGTTATCTGCCATTAAATGGCTGTTTTTAATTATCATCCCCATATGTAGCGGTCAGACTGCCCCTCCTGTACCTCCTACTGGGTTTAAAGCTATGTTGTTAGCGTTGGTAGTGATGATAATAGGCTCCGTTTTTAGTTTTCTTAGCGCTCATAATAGCTTCACATGGTTAGGTTTAGAATAAAGGGTCTAGCGTTAGTTTTGGGGTCTTGGTTAAGTTTAGGGTTGGTCCTCTAGGTCAGGTGTAAGGTTAGGTTTTGGAAAAGGGTTACATAAGCTGAAAAAAAAGACACTTCCTGGTTTACCCCGGTGAGACGCTGCCTATTATCATTGATAATAACGATAATAACGTACCTTTATACCTACTAGGATGTAGGTGGGACAGTTTCACCGCTCCATAACAACTACGGTAATAATGGCCATTTAGTGGACTGATAACATCCGAAGTCGCTCTCTGAAGGGTTCTGTATAAAGATTTTTGGACGCTTGGCAACCTTTTGTTTTGTACGTAGAAAACATGTCAATGCCTAGTTATTCATTTGTTTTTGTGTGACTGATCCAGTGTGGGAGGGAAAGGGTGGAATTTGTTCTATAGTTTGTCTTTTTTTGTTGTTGTTGTATGTTCAAAATGATTTAAATAAAAAGACTTTGATTAAAAAAATAAAACATTAAGATGTTTTTTTTTTTAATGTAGTGCACTCAAACAACGTCTGTAATTTCAAAGGGTTTTATTTTTATCTGCAAACTTTGTCCACTGTATAAATAAGAATAAAATGCAAAGATGCCAAACATGTAAAATTATTAGCCTGCAGGAGATCACTGAATATTTATTCAGGCTATTGTGCAAAATGGATAGGATAAATAGAAAAGGGCTGAACAGGGAAAAATTAAAAGTGCTTGGATTACATTTTGTAAATGCTGCTGAACTTTAAAGTGTAAGAAAAAACACTCAATACTGCCTGCTGTAAACCATACAATTACTTAAGCACTAATATTCATTTTTAGTTGGTATTTACAGAACATCGCTTAGAAATCATATGAAGTGTTGTGTCAAGTCTAAAGTTTTAGTATAACCAACAAAGTTCCGAAGAGTGTGTTCCAATTTCATGATAAGAAGCACTTCTCCAAATGCATCTTAGAGGGGTTATCATCGCGTCCTAGAAAACATGTAATAAGATGCATCCAGATGCAGAGGGCCTTCTCAGAGTTCCTCCCTGGTGAGCTGATGCAGACACATTTCTAACAATCAACAGAAAAGCCTACTGTCACTTGAGACCTGAGTTGCTGATTGCCATCCCTCTAATTATTGACAACTGTGCATCTCTGTGTAACAGCAGTGAGGTGTGTTTCTGTACTTGTGACTGGATTGTGTTGTGCACAATGAACATGTTCTGGAAAAGAAAATCTAAAATAAGTTGAGCTCTCGCTACAAAACAGTGTTACACAACTTTTTGCGTTCAGATGGTAACTTCTATCTTACAGGTTAAGGATGAATAATGGCTGCATGCACACTGTGCCATATGCTGTGTGCAGGGGTGTAGACAGAACAGGATGAGAAAGGGTCAAGCTCTGTAGGTGCAGTACGGTGTTGTGCATTAGGTGTCAGAAAGTCTGCAAATCTGCGGCCGGCCTGCCTGGGTTATGTAATGGATGAGCCTGTTCTGTGAAGCCTCAGCTGTTATCATTAATTCATGTGACCCAGGACAACGTGCACAGCAGCTAAGAAGCCACAGAGGGAAACACTGAGAAGGAGGTGGATCCTTTGGGGGGATCAGGCAGCACAGACAAAAAGTAGAGGAGTAGAGTCTGTAGTTTTGGGAGGGGTCCAATTTTTAAACTCTTAGAGAGTTATAGCTAAAATAGTGCATTTGAGCAGACTTTTGATTAACTTAACCCCAACTATTAAAATGATATATCTGTTTGTCACTGTGTTAAAATGTAACAGAATAAAATAAAATATGAACCCTTTTGTTCGTTTCTGCTGCAGCGTGTCAGTTCTCTAACAATAGATCTAATGTTCTGAGGGAAAACCATTTATTAAAAGAAAAATACATATTTTTTTTTAAAAGAAGAAGGATTTTAAAATCCATTCAAATATTTTTTTCTTAAATAAAGTAAACAGTGTTTTCTCTGTGCTGCAATGGTTACTACGCTGTACGGTTTATTACGAACATGTAAAGGATGAGGTTTGCCTCATCTGTCAATGCTGATCAGGCAGCCCTTCAGTCAAGGCGCCTGCTACAGTCACCGCTTTACGGGTGGAAATTTATGAAGCGGTAGCTGACACGGAGGCCTTTTAAGTTCTGTGGGGACAGACTGGAGCTCTGGTGCGGTTCTGCAACACATCACAGGGCAGCACCTCTTTCCTCTGCTCCCCTCTCTGAGCTGCTGTAACAGGCGATAAGCCTTTTGTCACAGTTGTACATCTATCAGAGGAGGCATAAAAAAGCCTCGACTCTTCTACACGGATTGATATTTTGCTTTCTCTGTGTAGTTCTGCTGGCTTCTTGTGATTTACTGTTGTGTCATGCGTGGCTTTAACCCTATCCTAACCTTTGACAGCACTTAACCCCAAACCTTTCCTGCTCCCAGGAGGCACAGCGTCATTAAGAGGACACAGTTGTGCCCATAAACACAACTCCTGAGGAACAAATGTGCCATAAACTCTGTTTTAAAATCTCAGGCTGGAAGAGTATCTTCTTTCAACTAGAAAATAGAAAAAAAGGTTATATAGGTTAAATATGTACCATTTTAAGGGAGCAACAATATTTTATCCTCTACATCATAATCACAAATCTTGTTATTGTTTGTTTTTCACACAGCTTTAGTAGCCAGATTTGTGTTTTTAACAACAAAAGATCAGAAAGTAAAGATCATTAAAATATCAGGCGGGAAAAAACCAATAAAATGAAAAGGAATAAAAAAAACTAACTTTAATATGTGGGCCATTTTAACTACATTTAACAGGCTTTGTAAAACAAACGATCAATACATTTTGGAAAACAGTTTTCTCTATTAGTCTAAAATGTGGGCTTTAAATGAAGTTACATATGTTTACCATTTGAAATATTAATGCCCACTGTTTTATTTAGTACGTATTTGCATATTCTAGTAATATTTCCAATGTTCCTTACAGCACTGCAAAGAGAGCATAATAAAGGTTTCCAGAGTTTCTAGGTGTGCAGAGATGCTGGCTTGTCCTGATGGTTTGGTCACAAATTTCTTTACATTCTTATTATGGTGGACACATCTGGGCTGCACGCAGGCTTGTTGATGACAAAGCTAACGTGAAGTTTCTGTTTCACATAAAAAACCCTCAGTGCTAACGTGAAAGCGTTCCCAGAATAATCACTTGACAGAAAACGTCAGCACTGAAGGATGACAGCTGGTTAGGGTTAGGGTTAGGGTTAGGGTTAGGGACTCAAATAGTTTAGTATGCACTAATATGAAAGAAAAAATATGCAAACCATTTTCAATGTTCCTGTGCAGAGCACTGATTTTAATCGTGTCATTAAGTTTCTCACACATTTTATAGACTAACTAAAGGTTCACTGCTCATCTTTTCTCCCGAAAGTCTTCCACAGATACGGCTTTCAACAAGTTACAAGTCAATAATTCATTGGAGGAAAGTGTCGCCCGCCATCTTTTATTCATTCAACCTTTATTTATACAAGCTAGCCTCATTGAGCCACGGGGACTCATTTGCAAGAGACCTGTTCCAGACAGAACTTATAAAGTGCAGACAACTAAACAGTAGACATTGACAACAATAAACTACAGTAAAAATGCAGTTAAAAATAATAAAAATGTTAATGTTAATTAATGTTTTTACATTTTTTTAAATTAACTTATGCCTGAATTGTTTGTGTTGTGGGACTCAGATACCGCCACACCAAATTCTAGCACCAAATGTGTCACATTGACGGAGTTAAATCCATTTTGTGTATGCAAAGTTCAGTTAGCAGCGGCAGCCATCTTGAATTGGGTTGACCCCAAAAGTTAATCAGTTTTAGACGTTACTTTCTGAGGATTTCTCATCAAGAGGTTCATCAGATCATTTGAAGACCAAACAGACAAACAAACATATAATGGAATTTTTAAAAAATAATTAATAAAAACCTTTACCTTTAGTTGTGAGTGGTAATAACCTGTATGCTGGTGAAGATTCTCAGTCATCCAGGACATGATAAAATAAAAAAAGGTTCAATACAGAAACAACTGGACTTTATTTGTTACAGAAAAACATTTCGATCCTCATCCGAGGACCTTTCTCAATTCAAAGAAAGATAAGGTAAAAGGTAATAACCTGATACTTGTTTGATATTATATTGCATTTAGTTTTTTTTTTTTTTCAAAGCCTCTTATTTGCATCATGCCAACTTTGTTTGCGTTGCAGATGTGAAACATCAAATACTATTTTCAATAAATTAAATAAAGTTGACAAGACTTAACAAACAGAACGTTCTTGTTGGAGGAAAATACTCTCTCTTATGTTGTTTGACCAAAAGGAACCACACTTGATGGGAGGAGACGTTTTTTTTAACTGGGATTTTACTTGCAAGGTCAGATTTTCTGGGCAGGTTACACAAATATACATAAAGTACACATGGAGACCAGTAATGAGAATTTTACTCAAGCTGCTCCCTCCTCTCACTTTTATATCCTTATCAGTTCAGCCGATTTCACAGAGCTCAGGGGGTGTCCTTGGCCACAGCTGCATCCTTCTCACCTGGTGCTCTCCGCTAACCCAAACATATGGTTCATGGGCAGAGATGGCGAAGTCCTGAGAGACAGCCTCAGTTGGGCTTCTTGTTCTCAGCCATAATAATAAAAACATCCATAACTTTTGACTAAAAATTATCTGACAAGTAAAATACATTTTAAAAAGCAAATGTATTTAAACTATTCATTTTGCCTTTTCTTTTGGTGCTGTAGCATTTGTTCAAAGAACACGTGAAAAATGCAGCAGGAATGAAACTTTGCAGCATCGAAGACCATTCTAGATTTATTTACCCTTAAGGAAATGGCTTAAAACCACAATTCAAAAAGTAAAAATCTCATTCAGATAGTTTTGGGATGTCAAAGCTGAAACTGATTGATGTCAAGCTGCAGATAAAGCTCTTTTCTCATAAACCTGCAACTTCTGTGAGCTTCTGAGCTCAGTCTTCTCCCAACTAAATGATGTTGATCGTTTTGATGAATTACGAATGCTTCTGAGGTTTCTTATGTGTGGGCGTATGCTGCTTCATGATCAAACTCTCGTTTTTGACAGTTCATTAATAAAGAACCAATCTGAGCGGAACACTGTTGATGTTTAATAGATCAGGAAGAAAAGAAGTGGGCCGAGGCGAGGCGATATGTCAAGATGACTTCTGCTAACAGCCACAGAGATGAACAGCAACGAGACGTCGCTCTCTTCCCTCGCTGAGAGGTGCGAATCGTTTTGTAAAAATATGTTACACTGTTTGTTTAGGGAGAACTGGGTTGGAAAAAAATGCAAGTTTAATCAAACAACAATGAGCATCAAGCTGCAGGGTTGATGTAAATGAATAGTGGCAGTAAAAAAATATATATCAGAGGACGCAGAAACAATATAAAAATTTAGGAGATGCTCATTGTTGTTTCTTTTTTCACTTGAAGGTTTGGCAGTTCAATCTACGAGGAGTAATCCACTTGACATCCTGTTAAGACTCCACTTTGCTTTAGACATTTTTATTTAAAAATATGTCTATGCATCGTAGAGATAAGGTGCAGAATGTTTTTTAAAAAGGCATAAACTAGCAATGCAAAAAACAACAATGGTTTAAATATGGACAACTATTACGTTTTATTTTTGAACATGTTTAAATGAAATTGTTTAAACATAATTGGAAACTGGGTTGTGTTCAAAAGTAAAAAAAAGTAAAAAATAAAATAAAATAAAAATAAAAAAAAGCTTTTAGAGAAATTAAATCACAAAGAGTTCAGTTTTGAGTTGCTGACGTGACAAAGCATGTATTTTTATGACAGAATTAATATCTTTGATGGAATAAAAAGCAGCAGCTCAAATTATAATCAATGTTTTTTTGTTGAGTATAAAAGCAGAAGAAGCATGGAGCCACTCAGCTTGTCTGCTGTGTCTTATCTCCTTCACAGGCTCTGGCGCCACCTCTACATGCGTCCGTCCATTTCTCAGCAAAACGCTCAGTTGTTCCTCTCACACCAACTTCACATCACCTCCACTGACTCAACACATTACTTTCCGTCTCGTTAGTTGTGTCATTTCAGCACAAATGTTCTGATTTTGCTATTTGGTGCAACACGAGCCAGCCACGGCCTGCATCAGTGCTTCAACAGAGAGGCTCGGGGTTAGCCCCCACAAGTGGAAACACTAGAGTTAAGACCTATCAGGCCAATCCACGTCACGCCGAACAGTCGTTTCCCAGCCTGTGTGATAAGATACACAAGCAAGTAAAGGCTCTTCAGGACTAAAAAGCCTCAGGGATCAAAGCTTCAACTTTCACTGATATGCTCTGATTGCTTCAAGTCACGGATTAGACAACTCTGCAGCAGAGAATCTGAACCATATAATTAAATAATGAAACATATTTATAGAATCCCCTGTTTGCTTGGCTTTGATATTTTAAAAAAGTATTTTTACTGGGAGAGGTGAGCAGAGAGCAGAGGTGGACATTGGAACAATCCCAGGAGCTTCATCAACACTTTCAGTCTTTATTATTGAAGATTAAATAAAACATATCTGCCAGCTGCATTATGATGAAAAGAAACATGGAACAAATAGGTGGATATAAATACATCAGGGTGATTATGATTTTTGTGACTTTTAATGTAATTCTTCTTGTTTCTGAAGTTATTTTACATACGATGCTGCCATCTGCTGACAAACACATCTAGTTCATGTTGAGATGCTTTTATAGTGCACTTCTTGCCTCTTTAATCCTTAAAATAATGTGTAGAAACTTCTAGCATACTGGTAAAATAGAGGAGTAGATTATCTCCAATTTAAATATGAATGTAAAAATACTTTAAAGCATAGTTAAAGAGGAAAAAAAACAGTATTTTAATGACGACTAGTGGGTGTGGGACACAGCTGCCGTGCGTTTAGATCAAAACAATCAGGTTGACATGTGTGGCTTTTTAACTTGTGTACTCAGGTTGGGTAAAAGCTTTCATGCTGTGATTAAGTTTCTGTTTGAAGGGTGTTTGGTGCCAAGTGAAGTTTGAAGTGTTGAGCGCCTCACAGGCTGTCTTTGAAATGTGCAAACTAAAATTACAGCAAATATATATACTGTATATATATATATATATATTGATGTCACCCCCATGACAGCTTGTCTCCTCTGCTCGCCTCCATCTCTCTAACCTCTGCGCACGTTACACTAACCTTATTTATATGCACTCCCCCAGTGAGAACTAAATTCCACTCTGGATGGCTTCGCTCCAGCATGAGGAGAGGAAGCCTTACAGAAATGTGAAATGGCAGCGTGACACTCCACTAACCACACGTTTCAAGCACGTTTTCCCTTGCATCATCCAGACCTACTGTACAAACAGCCCCTATAATCCATCAGCTCTCAAATGTTTACTGACCCAAATATAGAAAAGTCACTGGATTCTGATGCAACGATTTCCAAGCAAGGAAATAGTTTTTATAAATGTCCAACACTGTTCAGTCAGGTCATCTGGACGGTTTCTTTTTGTTGTTGTTGTTGTTGTTGAGAGACATTTCGTCCTTGGACTTCATCAGTCCAAGGAGCCACAAACAAACTGTGTCCCACAATCAGCAGTCAGTTTGCTGGTGATAAGATGGTTTCTGGGGGGGCGCCCTCTCCCCCATCGACTACTCCCAGGCAACCACAGCCAAAGTGAGTCAAAACATCAAAGTTCATGCTCGCTAATCCAGATAAAAAATAAAAATAAAAAAAACAATGTTCAGTCAGGCCATCTGGACAGTTTCTTTTTTTGTTGAGAGACGTTTTGTCCTTCCTCCAAAGGACTTCATCAATCTGAGGAGCCACAAACAAACTGTGTCCCACAAGCAGCACACTCACATTGTGGACCAACCAGTCTGTTGGTGATAAGATGTTTGGAGTGTTGCTTGTGGGAAACAGTTTGTTTCTGGCTCCTCCTCAGATTGATGAAGTCCTTTGGATGAAGGACGAAACATCTCAATTTAAAAAAAAGAAACCATCCAGATGGCCTGACTGAACATTGTTGTATTTTTTTTTTTTTTTTAACATGAACCTTGATGTTTTCATAAACCTGTAGATCAAATTGGACAAAAGAGGGAGAGCACAAAAAGATTGTTTTCCAGCCTCTTACTGTCCCTCACTAACACAGACTAAATTAAACGAGCACAATGAGCTCCTGATACGTGTGAAAACCTGGTGGGATTACATCATGGCAATTAATCAGAGTAGCTGAGATTACAAAGTGTTGTGTCTGGGTCTGCGTGTTTGTGCATGTTTGACCCCAAAGCAGGGAGGTCCAAGGGGTCTAGAGCCGAACATAACCCCCACTGGGATATGTCTCGCCGCTGACTCTTTTGGACAGATTTTCTACCATTCAGCATATTTGCCTTTCAGTCAAATGATGAATCTGTAGGATTCTCTGACATAATTTAGATCAAATCCAAAACTTCTTGATAATGGTGCATGTTGGGCTCTATGAATATTTTACTGTTTAAAAAGTGGC
This sequence comes from Hypsolebias longignatus, assembly GCA_031762435.1. Classification (NCBI taxonomy): domain Eukaryota; kingdom Metazoa; phylum Chordata; class Actinopteri; order Cyprinodontiformes; family Rivulidae; genus Hypsolebias; species Hypsolebias longignatus. The sequence goes on along the minus strand of JARVGV010001030.1, from coordinate 13,665,073 downwards.
AATTATGGATTGAAGTACACACTTTTAATTGTCTCTGCTTTCATCTTGCATTGCGAGGGAGCTTTCCTTATCACAGCACGTATAATGAAACAGACGCGGGAGACGTCAACTCTGACAGGAAACCATTTCATATTATTCATTGTCTCAGGACTGATAGACATGAAAACATCCTCGACAGGTGAGTAAATAACAAACATGTGATGTAGTGTTACGATGAAGATGCATGGAGAGAGGAACAGTTGCAATAAGACAGGAAGTCCCATCATGACGACTACTTAATTCTGTCTGAGTCCAGATGTAATGGATGTGCTCACAGATCTCTGGGAAGGAAGGCGGGGAGCGAACAGTTTGACATCAACACTTTCATGTCACCCCTTTCCTCTCTGTGATACAACATTTCATCAGCTGTGCCCTCCAAACATTCTTCTTCTTCATTTTTTTCTTTTTTTTTTCTTTTACCTCAGATAGCCTCAACAAATGATCAGAGGAGATGGTTTGGTTGCACAGAGGCACCCTCTTGTGGACAAAATGGATACTGCAACGCAGCAAACACCATGAGGCCCTATTTTATTCTCTGTTTGTGACAAGAAAATTACTTTGTATGATACAAAGCAAAAAACTGGAATGAAAAGACTAAGAATGGGCATAACAGTTAATCCTTTTGATCACACGCTTGATGACATTAAAATTTAAAGATATAAATGTGCAGTATAAAAAATAAAGTTGTGATTTTCCAGTAAGCGTTTCCCACCCATTTTATAAATAAATAAGATATTTAACATCTTGAGAAGCCAAGTCTGTCCCCCCTAGTGATCAGGGTCTATCCTTAATTACATAAGAGGATGAATTAATTGACTCCATTAATCCAGGTGACCATCTGTTGGCCAGTCTCCGTCCAGACAGTGTCCTCTGACCGTATAATCCGGTCCCTGCACGACCTGTTCATGCCAAGCATCATGGTCAAGCCATTACTGCACGTTACTGCCTCATTAGAAACCCCTTTGAATTACGAAGCACGCCATTCGGAAACTGAACTTCTTTCCTCTTTGGGTGGATTTTAAAAAGATAGTATGATAAAAATATGGTTTGAAGTGGCTTATTTTGACATGGGTGTCAGAAAAAGAGTGGCTGCTGGTATATATATACTCCCCCATACCATTTTTTTTTCCCCTTGCAGCTCGGCTGTCACATCGTAAAAAGAAACGAACAAAAGCAGGAACTTTGTGTCATGTCATTTCTGAATAGACAAAGCTGTGATTCTTTTTTCTTTCTTTCTTTCTGTAAACGCTTTATTTCTCTGGCTGCTTCTCCCTTCACTCACTCCAGGGATGTCACTCTGCCATGTAGTGTTCAGTGGGTGCAGGTTAGAGCTCAGCACACTTGTTCAGCAAGCTCAGAACAAAGGTACAACACCTCCTTCTGCAGCCTCTTAACCTCAAATCAGCCGCTTTATCACTTACCAGCAGAATAATTTCTTAAATGTGTTTTTTTCTTACTAGATCTGTTTAAATAGTAACAATAATGTGATATATTTTTTGCAAATAAATCTAAAATGAGCATTAGGCGAGGGAAAGAAGCAGCACATGGCAGCAGTTATTTACAGGCAACTTGCCAGAAAGAGTTTTATGCTTGTCCCCGATGATACCAGTCCATGGAGAAAGGATTAGTAAGGTCTTGGTGTAAATTTAACCCACTTCCTGTTTACTCTTAGCAGAAGATGCTTAAAAACTGTCTTGAGCGTCGTAATGTCAGTATGGAAGCAAAACACATGACAGCAAACATTTTGTTTAATTTAAACTTAACAGCAAACTGACAATCTTTTGTTATTTCAGGTACTTTAGTAAATAAAATCCATAAAGAGTCAATTATTAAAATAATAAACTGTAGTATTTGTATTCGAGCTTATAAATATGTCCAAAGTCCCAGCCTAGATGATGTTAAATTTTATGATGTGGAAGAACCTGAACAGATTTTGTCCAGTAGAGGGCAACACGATGCCTCTTCAAGATTTCTTCCAAGAGAGCTGACCTCAACTATCACTCCATCTTCAGATTTAGACAGTAATAATAATAGTTAGTCTTATTTTAGACTGCTTACCTAACATTAAAAAAGGGAATTTTAGGCACAACGTGTTTTCAAAAAGCCACATACTGTTCAGTTTTTGTGTAAAACTCCCAGGTCTCGGTTATTTTATGTTTAAAAAAAAAAAAAAAAAGGATTTGGAGGCAGAAATCAGTTTATAAAACTGGTGATTTTTACGGTTTGTGTTTTCAATTCTTTATCTGTGTTGCTGGCACGAAACCCCAAGCCAGTTTGCGTGCTTATGCTGCTTTGGGCTGCCTTTCTTTCTTTTTTTTAATGCTCTAAATAAATCATTTTTCTTTAAAAAAGAAAAGAGCCATAATGAGCAGGAGGCATATAAAACTCTAAAGAGGAGGGAGAATAGAGAGGCAATGAGATGAGACGGAAGAAGCGAGGGGAAGAGAAAAGAGACCTCATGGTTTGTGCCAGATCTGTGGTACAGGCAGCGGGAAATGGGAATCAGTGCTCCTGTAGTCTTATACCCCCATTTGAAACAGATGCTGTTTATAACCCAAAACCTTAATGGGGAGCTCTCTGGTCTGGCGTTGGCCTATGATCATGTTCCAGCCTAGCTCCAGTGCCCATCTTTTTTTTTTTCTTGTTTGGGGAAAAATGCCATAGGAAAAAAAGATATATCTCCTCTTCTCCTCTCAGGCAACTCCTCTGTGAAGTCCTAGATTTATCCAATCAAATCCAGCTCTCTGTGCACACTTCAAATACCCCCGTCCACCCCTACCCATGAATTTAGCCCCTGCACTAAAAGGAGCCCTCATCTTCCTTCTGACCACACGGCAATATGACCAAAGACATGCTTATTATTTTATAGGCTGTGATCTCTGTGCACATCTAAAAGCATAACCAAGGAGTCCACATTTCCAGGTAACATGCAATCTCTTCATAAATCTGCACCAGCGCCTGGCACTGCTTTCAGGTTGCTCCGTTGTCAACACCGTTATCATGATGTTTTGCATAAAACTATTTTTTTTTCTTCTTCTTCTTCCACCCTTTACTTTAGTGCATCACTAAAAACCAATTCAATGTTTATTTTGCATTCACAAACCTTTTAATCTGCCTCTTCCTGGCGAGCGCACAAGATCAAAGCGGGAGCCGTCCACGTCTCATCATGCAAGAAATAACATAATATCTGTTCTATTACAGAAAACACTGCTAAGATTATGACAGATGATTACTCATTTGTGTGCCATCTCAAGCAGAGAATTGCCTGGTGTTTAGGTTTTGTCCACTGGTCGCTGGAACAAAGTGGAATTTTAATTTTGGAATGTGCCTGTATAGTGCACCCAAATGAGGGAATCAAAATAAGCCAGTGAGGCTGTCTGCATTTGATCATTTATCTTGCTATGGGCGAGTTTTGCAGTGATTAAAGTAACGAGGGTCAGGCTGCGCCGCTCCAAACGTCTGCAGAAAGGTTTGCAGCATGAGAGCAAACACTCACTTAATGTTGGCAATTTAGAAGATGTCTGTGGGGTCAGAACTCACATTAAGATGGAGACATGTCTGAGCAGCCCTATGCTATATAAATGCTCTCCACACAACCCCAGGGCACACACATGCTCTGATTTACAGCTAACACGTTTGTAAATTCGAGCACGCAGCCCTTGGGTTGAACATGCAAACACCTTCCATCCAAATAAAGAGTTAACTTTGCCAGTGTTATTGTGCAGACTGAAGAACCTTTTGAGAGGAGAAGAATCTTAAATTCTCCTGGGTCTCCATTAAAGACAAGGGGAGTCTGTGCTGCAGTGACTGGAATGGGAAATAAAACAGTCAAATTGCATTTTACTGTTTAGCCTGTTCCCCACGACAGAAAAAAAGAGCCTAAGACAACCAGGTAGACACTGATGTCAACTTTACTCTCCAAAAAAAAGGTATTTTATTGTTGTTCCATTGCACATGAGGGAGAAAAGGTTGTTCGTCTGCTCGAGTAGAGCTCAAATTGTGTGATCAACTTGCTCAAATGTCTAAAGTGATAAATCTGATTTTCCAAATGTTCACTCATGCAAACTGGTTGTGCTGCGTGCAAGAAAATATTTAAAAAAAAAAAAAAAAACTGTGCCTATCACACAGTTCTGACATCCTTCTCCCCATAATTTACAATATAAATGTTGACTGTGTTTGTGTGTGC
>JARVGV010001030.1:13649263-13660482 GCA_031762435.1 Hypsolebias longignatus | reverse complement strand
AGTTAACTGCCAGAAGGAGAGCAAAAGCACGAATCTACAACCAAGTGTTTGTAATTGATTTCTCTCATGGACCCAGAACACAGACAAAGGCTCAAAAGGGGGTCCAAGTGGGAAAGGCCTGAAAAATGTGCCCAGCAAGCCCCTTCAGTATTTTCCAGCCGTCTTTTGTAGCCACAGCCACATTTCTTGGATTGTCAGTGACTCTCTGGCACCATCTATACTCATCAGTCACAGGGCCTGTCTTATTTATTTTAACCATTGTTCCTGGTCTTTCTCTTTGTTTTTGTCTCTTTTTGTACTGTCAGGTATTTAAGCAGCATGCCGGTTTTATATGGCCTGCTGAATGCTCTTGATGGACCGGAGGCTCAAAGGACAGCATGTGACCCATCTGACCAAAGCTCCTTCATGCACCGCCTCTCTTTGTTGTTTGTTTTTGTTTGTCTGTGAGAATGTGGACAAAAAGAAGCGCTTGGTTACATAGGAGGCAACGGACTTGCTTTTACTTTGTGTTTATTAGCCACGTGAGAATAAAGCCCTAAATGTAAAACTAACCTTACAGATGGAGAAATGGGAATATTTTTTATTTTTTTTTTCCAAGCTTGTCAAAGCTTTTAACCCGTTGAAGCTATCAAGAAGCAAACCGATCGCTATTGTTTTGGGATAATTTCACTCTGATGTTTAAAACTAATTTTTTCACAGTGATTGCAGCCAGTTGCTGAAGAACAGTCTCCAGCTTGGCAGCACGGGTCAGTGTGGCAGAGTGGAGGAAAGGAATTAAAACAAGGTTCATTACGAAGTGTGTGAGAAATGGTGCTTTCACGCTCCAGTACACATGTTTGCTCAGGGGTAAAGAGCTGCCCCCCCAAGAGGAAATGCTGTTTTACTTTAGTGTTTCTGAGAATGGGATGTTTGTAGAATAAAAAAAAGTTCAGCCTGAGTTTCGGCGTCAGATATAAGTGCCCTTATAACCACTTCAGATTTAGAGGTAAAGATCATTTATTTCTTTGTTTGTTTGTTTTTTTGCTTTAGATCAGCTGAGACAAACCCTGAGAGGTGTTTAATTAAAGAATAAAGAACAATACCCCCAAATCCCCGCAATCCATTCTAATTGTGTGTGACCTGACCAGGATGGGGCTTTATGCTGAATTTTCCCATACAAAGCCTTCGGGGAATTCACTGCTTTGGTTCAACAATTGAGTTTCCAAAGTCTCAGAGTCCCCTGCAATTCTGTACCACTTCCTGTAATCATCCCCATATGTGGTATTGGCATAGTCTTCTTTACTATGGCACACGTCATTAGGCCGAGCTTTAAGCAGGTCTACCTTGCTCCAGGCCATAGAGGAAACTTTCTTTATGTAGGTGGGGGGTATGCAGGCTGGATTGAGGTGGGGGTTAATGAACCACTGACTGAATCATACCACCTAGAGAGGTTTTGACATGCTGAGGTAGCAGCAGCCTACACACTGGCCAGCAGCGGGTTTTGGCCGGCGCTAAAGCTGAACTCACGGGACGAGTGTCTGCAAGGGTGTCGGGAGGGCAAAGGTCCAGCCAGTGAAAGCTGTAAATCCCAGAAGGGGACTGCCCTAAAGGTCAGTCAGTCATGGCGATTAGCGGAGCCATCTACAAGATGCAAGAGAATCAGGGGGTGGCACAGAAAAAAGTCCCCCACAGCCGCCTACGTTCGAGGACAGACACCATTGTTTTCCCAAAAAGAGCCACTTTGATGACATGTGTGATTTATTTTTCAGGGTAAGAGGGAGAACTTCCTCAAAAGAGAAAGAAGCACTTCAAGCAGCGTATGAGTAACACTCTGTTCTGCTGAGTGTTTGAGCACGTCTTTTATTGTTTCTGTATCTTAACTAACTTAACAAACAATGTGTTTTCTTTTTAACAATTTCTTCGTAAAACAGAACCACATTTCTTGACAGCGCACGTGTTTTAGATTGTTAATCACCAATATAAAATGTATAATTCAGTTCCCACTGATTAAATTATCAAATCAACTTGTTTTTCAGTAGCAGAAATGCAGATTTGACAGTTTGAAAGATAAAGTGGACAAATGCTTTAAAAAAAATGTTATTATAGTTAATAAATGTCTGCTTGTACAGCTGGTCAGTGAAATACCGTAATTTCTGGACTATAAGCCGCTACTTTTTCCACAGACTTTGAACCCCGCGGCTTATAGAATGCTGCAGCTAATTTATAGCTGCCACCAAAACATTTAGCCTCATCACACCCCGACACTCACATAACTGCCCAATACGCATCTCTCCTGGGAAGGGTTGGGGGGTGGAGTCCTCGTGACTAAATGAGACTACCTGTATAAGTAAAGGTTTAAAAAAAATCTGACTGAGGAAATTACCGAACAAGTCAAAGTGGACCAATGAAGCGAGGCGTGGAGGAGAAAATGAGGAGGGGAACTTGTGCCCCTCCCTGGGGGCACAAAGTATTTGCAGCCACTCGATATCAGTGGGAATTGTGTATTAATGTGACACTCGAAGCGTGGTGGGAGGCTTGGATGACTGGTGGCGAGAAATCATTTACCAAAACTGGCGGCATGCAAAGAGCAACTTCTGCTCCAGTTTGCCAGTGGAAGCTGACAGAGGAGCCGTTTTAAAAAAAATCCTCTGCAGGATGAAGATGATGATCGCGATCTATAGGCTATTGTATTTTTTTTTTAAACCAGCCGTGTTATTGGTACTGTTCAGAAAAAAACATTTTACTGTACGTATTTTTGTATTTTACTGATACGTATCCAACCAAAAGTTTAAAGAATCTTTCTGTGTAAATGTTTCACGTTACAACACGGACACCCGCGTCTTATACACAAGTGCAGCCTATACATGCACACAATTATTATTATTGTTTAAATTTAGTGGGTGTGGCTTATATTTGGGTGCACTCAATAGTCCAGAAATTACAGATAATTATTGCAAGGCATCGTTGTAACTTTTTGGGCATCAAGTCATTTTAACTTATTGCCTTTTAGGGAATTTTAACTCAGGTGGCACAAATTGATTGTTCAACAGTTTTAATTATTTTGTATTGTTTGTTATTTCAACATTAGGGGTGTGGTGGCGCAGTGGTTAGGGTGGGCCTGTGATCGGAAGGTCGCCAGTTCAACTCCCTGGACCGACAACATTAAAATGTGGGTGGTAAAGGTGAAACACTCGCACCTGCCTCCACCCTCATTTGCCCCACCCTGGGCTCTTGAGCAAGGCCCTTAACCCCCACCATCTGCTCCCCTGGATACCCTAGATGGCAGCTCTCTGCTCCACACACAGGGCTCTGGTAGCTCTGTGGTTGCATCAGGAAGGGCAACCGGCTTAAAAACAATTGTCAAGTCTTTATCGCTGTGGCGACCCCTGAGGAGCAGACCAAAGGAAAAAAAAAAAAATCAACATTCATTAGAAACCATTAAAAACCATTGCTTTGGACGTTATCTATGATATATTGTGGGTACAAATCCTACACTGTATGGAAAACATTCAGTTAAAAAAATACTTTTTTTAATGGAGTTCTGGGGAAATCCTAAACAAATGGGTACCTCTGGAGTGGTACACTAAAACCAATACAGTAGTCATAATAGAATTTCAGGAGTTTTATTATGCTGTTGTTATGCTATTTTATAAAACTGCACTGTGAGAGTTAGGGAACAAGTTACTGATGCAGGTCTGCTTCAGTTTTTTTACGTTACATTTAATGTTACACCTGCACAAGGGTTCTTCTCTGACAAAAATACGTCTAACTTTAAAACCTACACCAAGAATAAATGAAAACAACTGAAAAAGTTGCCTGAATCTGCCTGTCTTCATTGCATAAGCAAACTCCAGTTGATTAGATCATAAATATGTGGGCAAAGGTGAATACTAAGCAGTTAGGCAGAAGGCAACAAATATCTAGAATAACTTTTTGCAAGACATGCACATAAACAACTGTTCAAATTGTGCATGGCTTGTTGCTCAAAAATCAAACTGAATGGTTGTGATTTTAAAGCTCAAGTCTCAAAAATTCCATAGTGCTTATACAAATTTAATTTATAAACATTTACATTACACTCACTTTTGCATTATAATGTTATTTACATAAAACTGGTTATTTCTTAAGAGAGCTAGCTTTAGCACATCCAATTTAACCTAGGCCACTTCCTGAAGGCGTTTTATTGATATCCTGATACAGTAAAAGATAAATCTAACAAAGTTGAGTCAGGTCCGCTGGACGGATTCTTCATGTTGATTTTTCTTGTTCAACAAGAAGAATCTGTCCAGAGAACATGACTCAACCTTGTTAGAGTTTATTTATATTTATTTTATAAAATGGCATTAGCATGGAGTGCATTTTTTATTGAAGTTGTTTTAAGACGGCAGCAATCTGCTTTGGTCTTGGCCTCACTCAGATTAAACATTAGCTCATCAATTTAGGCCAAAATTAACTTCTGTTTCTCCAAACTGAAGCTCTTCAAAAAGCTATCAACAGGTGTGATATAAATTATTGATAACCTTTCCATGAAAAACAAAGGCTTGAACAAAATCTGAACTATCATTTTAAGGTATTTAAGCTGTGCCTTTTTTTTTTTTTTTGCTTGTTTGTTTAACTTTAGTTTGCATAGATATTGCTGTTCCATATTTATCCATATCCATGTATCCGTATTAGAGTTAGAAATATTAGAAAGAGTTACAGTATTAATTTTGTTCTGTTACTTGAAGATTATTATTGTTTGAACTAATTGTTTGAAAAAAAAAGCAGCAGATATAATAATGTTTTTTTTCATCTTTCTGCTACCTTTCATTTTCTTTTTTTGTATTCTGATCATTTATGGAATTGTTTTTTTTTTTTTTTTTTTTCAAACAAATAAAATTTATAAATTAAATAAATAAAAATAAACTATTTTCCTCACAGAGCACTTCGCTCTCAGGCTGCAGGTTTACTCACGGTTCCTAGAATTTACAAAACCAGAACGGGAGGCCGAGCTTTCAGTTATCAGGCTCCTCTCTTGTGGAACCAACTTCCAATCTCTGTTTGTGAGGCTGACACATTAATGTATTCAGTTTTAAAACTGGGCTTAAAACTTTCCTTTTTGATAAATCCTATAGTTAGGGTTGGCTTGGGGTTTCCTGAGCTGTCCCTTAGTTATGCAGCCATAGGCTTAGACTGCTGGAGGACAAACTGACCACACTTTTTCACTCTGCGACTGTTTTTACTTATTCTGCTCAACCTGTTTTGTATTTGTAATTATTTTTTTTCTATCCTTAACTTTTATTATTAATTAATTAATTAAGTAATTAATTAATTTATTTATTTATTCATTTATTTATTTATTTATTTATTTATTTATTTATTTATTTATTTATTTATTGTCTTTCAGGTACACCTGGACCTACATCTGGACCAACCATTATGTGTTTGTTTGTCTCTCCTTTCTGTCCTCTTAAACCAGTCGGTCAAAGCAGATGGCCGCTTGTCCTGAGCCTGGTACTGCTGGGGGGGTTTCTTCCTTTTAAAAGGGAGTTTTTCTTTCCACTGTTGCCACTGTGCTTGCTCAGGACGGGAAACTGCAACAAAGCCAAGATTCAACATGTCTGCTGGATTCCTTAAATAGAGAACTTTACTTATTGCCTTTTCTATGTATGTGAATGCTCCTGTAAAGTGCCCTGAGACAACTCTGTTGTGATTTGGCACTATGTAAATAAACTGAATTGAATTGAATAGGTAAAATCTGCATTGAGGAAATCTGTGCTATTCAACCTCGCACCTTGACCTCGTTCACCTCCAGACAAGTCAAGAGAACACTTGTTGTGCGCGACTTAAAACGAGCCGGTGAAAATAAAGGCGTAGCCATCACCTCCCCGCATTCACAACTGCCCCCTAAATGAGGAGAAGTCAAAGACAAGAATTCTAATCGCTTGCCTTCCCCTCCTTTTTTGTTGTTGAGGGAGATAAATAAGGAATAGAGTTCAATTTGAACGGAGTCCAAAGACAGGGGAGGCACTCAATGTATTGTTAGATGGTCTTCACTTTGCAAAGGCAAGGGCTGAAAAGGCTGCTGTCTTGTTAGTTGGTGTGTAATGAACAACTTTCACAAGCCAGTTGGTCAATTGGAATCACAATGTTCCGTTTCTATGCTCTTAGAAATTCACATTGAAATAGGCTGGCACAGCATGGACTTGCCTTTAAAACAAATGAATGAATTAATACTAATATCTTGATAAACAATTCATTTTCATCTGGTGTGTTTGTGTCAGATTGGTCGCCAGAGACTTGAGCCTTATCTTTCATGTAGCTGGTTTAAAAGAGTAAGAGTGGAGGCGTACAGAGGCTGAAAAGGACCGCCTCTGTTTAGTAATCGCTCTCTCTATCTTTTCATATGACCAGACCTTTTATTCCATCCTTTTCACCACAAAAAAAAAGAAAAAGAAAAAAAAAAGTTTGTCAGTTCCCTGTTTCTTTTGTTGTGCGCTTTCTTCTCTGTTCTCTTTCTACTTTTATCCTAATCCCAGCCATGCATGAGCGATCAGTTGTGTCCTGTTGTTTCTCTGTTTTGCCGGTTCTCAATCAGTAGGGTTCCTTCTTTGTTCCTTTTCTTTCCAAAACACAGAAAAGGTAAGGACAAGAACAAGGAATGAAATCCACTCTGTGGACTCAAGTCTTTGTAACCCCTCATGAAGATTTTTAGATATAGCTCTGACTGTAATTATGTAGGTGAGATGGTTGTGATGCTGCTGATTGCTGCTTTTTACTCTTTGGAGATGTAGCGGTTGGCTACATCAAAGCTTATATCCAGAAATCACAAAAACTGCACTGTTTTGATGTATGAATACAAGAAAGGGGATGTGTGCACATCAGAACTTATAGAAAACCACCAGCACAGACCGAGACGTGACCGTTTTAGTCGTTGAGTCACAAACAGACTGCTGAAATCAAAAACAGGAACGTCAACCAGGATTGCACTTTAAACACCTCAGGAGAAGCCCCAAACACCCTTTGAAAAAAAAATACATTTCAACTTCACATCACTTTTATTTGCAGTATAGCCTACACGTTCAGAGGAAGAAAGACTTTTGTGGATTTACAGAACATGAAGTCTGGAGAAAAGACCAGTGATTGCTGAAGCTGAAGTGATTATTATTAGTATGATCATATTCTCCATCTGTGCCCAGTGGAGACAGAAGGTGATGGCCCTTCAAAGGGACAGTCATTGTTACAGGCTGATCTCTAATCTCTGTGGTTGTCTGCCCTAATTAAAAGTCTTGTGGTTGTGCGGGGCGCCCGGGCTTCTGCACTGCAGGAAATTATGATCGCAAACGTCTTCCTGTTGAGTCCGGCGCTCGGCACTACAAAGTGACGAGGGCCGCCATTACCTGAATGGGCTGGAATCAGAGCAGACAGCCGCATCATCCCGGCTCTTAGTCTATCAGGGCCGTGCACAAGTGGCCATTGTTGACGCCAAAAACAGGATTAAGGAGGGTCTTCAAGGGAATTGATTTTCATGTGAGAACAATAGTGGGGTGCAGAACAGTGGGGCCTGGGTCTGAATCACACGGCCAAAGAGCTTTATGAAAAGGGGTGCGCCGCGAGCACTGAGATTAAAGCAATCAGGCTCTTTACCCCCACTCTTTTTTTTTTGGATAACCCTCCTTCCCTCCTCCCTTCCTCTGCCTTCGTCCGATCTGCACAGTAATTTTGGCCAGCACAATGACTACAGATGAACGCCTGATCAAGAACTAAAGACTGCGAAAGAAAAGGACACAAGTTGTTTATTTTTACCAAAATCGCTTATGTCACTTTGAGGTTAACGAGCTGTTGAACGGGTGGAGGTGTGTGAATCATGGTGCAGAGGGTGTGACCAGGTTCTGGACGCACAGTCCATTGCTCCTCAGAACCAAGCCAAAGGCTCATCTGTGTGCACGAAGAAAAGCTGTAGGGAGTGGGAATCCAGGCTTGGTGGTGACATGGTTCTTTGGCAAGGAACGGTGTTGGGGTGAACATGACGTGTCACTGCGAGGGGATCAGAGGTTACGGATGAAAGGGATGGCCGCCTTGTCTTCTGTCTTTGACCGACTGTGTGCAGCTGTGAGCGCCATTGTGGAAATGCTCATTTACATACGTTTGGCAGGAGCTCCAGGAGGCAAACCGGGCCAAGAGGAGCGGCCACGTTTAAACTGGAGGCAAAAGGGCAGGCGAGTAAACAGCCAGTGCATGAAGATACGTGCCCATACATTATACAGTGCACACAACGCTGACGGCAAAGAGAGAAAGAGAAAAACTCTTTTCTCATTGTCGACATGTAAATATAAACAGTTGTGTAAAGAGTGGTTGATACTGGGATGTCATGAAGACAGGACGGCTGACGACTGAAGGAGTGTGCGGTGTGAGTCTCTTGGCCAGCGGCAGAGGGGAGTGTCCCACCCTGACTAGAGACAGGTTTATTGGGTCTGATGAGTGCTAAGCTCCTGTGCCTAGCCACAATGGAGGCTGTGATCTCCCTTTGTGGCTCATTGGGAAGCACTGGTGCGCTCTGCAGCCCCCTCTCTGTCATTAGACAGATTGTGAACAGGCTGCACAAGGCCCAGCCAGGGATGACGGAGCCACCAGCCACTTCATTAGGGGCATTATGAAGAGAACTGACGCTTTCTTCTTTCCGCCTGTGTCCAGAATTCACAGGTCTGTTTAATCACATAATTCTCCTCAAGTGCCCCAAGGAGCCTGCAGCACAGCAAGGGCCTTTTAGGCCCATGACAACTTGGAGAGATTAATTATACTCATCTCTTGGAATATCTGCAGAATAAGAGTGAATTTGATATTGGCTCGCTTTTATTTATTTATTTTCCTCACATCTTTCTCCAACAAGGTCCTTGATGTCCTCCTGTTATTGTTGGGGGACGGCTGTGCAACTCGGCTGCCCGGGCTTTGATATGCTCTCACAGGGGTTAGGGGTGAGTGTCCAGAGGTCTGAGGCCAGGACGTTCTAACTTCTTTCTTGGCGAGAGATGACCCCCGGACCTTAGAGTTGGTCAGAGAGCCTCCAAATCCCGCCTCCCTTTGATGCACACTCTTTCACAGCAGTTAATGAGCCTGGGTGGCTAAACGTTTAGCCTGGGTGTGAAAGCGTCTGGGATAGCATGGGTGTCCAAGACACTGCCTGCTTTTTTTTTTTTTTTTTGCATGTCACAAGGTCTTTTGAAACAATGTGGTACTTGGAAAACTTGTTTGCATCGCATGGTGGGTGAACGCTCCAACCCATTCACAAAAGCTCATTCAGAAAGAAGAGTTTTCAGAAGGCCTTTCTGCCAATGAAAGCAAGTCCTTGACATTTCACTCATTTCAGCTAATCAACAACATCATTTCCTTCTTTTCCTGTCTTTGCTGGTTACAAAAATCTATCTAAGAAGGAGTAAAATCTCTTATCTCGCAGGAGTCGGTTGCAGCCTGTGAAAGATTTCAAGCCACTGCAACGTATCTTTCTCTCATCTTCTCTGGGAGCATTAATACAAATTTCTCAGCAAATGGCTTTCATCAAGTATCCAGTGAGGAGCCATGGTTTCAAGCAGGATCCAATTTTCTCTTTATTCTGTTCTTATCAGCCAGATTGGGAGCCTCAGCTGTAACACGCTGGATCCATCACTGCTTATGTATCAGGTCTTTACCGCTGCACGTAAGGAATAATAATTTCCCCGTGTGACAGTTTGAAATAGTAAAAAGAGCCTGTTTGTTCAATTCAGGAGAGGCAGTAAAACTCTTTTTTCACCGCCTGGCCTTTAATGCACCAGCCTCAAATAACAAGGTGCTGCAGCTGAGCAGCGTTCGAGCTAAGTTTGGACGCGGTTGTACTTACGATAAACACATCTGTTCTTTTCACCGTAGACACAGTAATTTATAAAGCACAAGGGATGCATTTATTTCTCCTCATCCAAAGGCAAACTTCAGTCATTTGCAAATTGAGTAGCGTTAAATTAAATTTCATCCAGTGTAGTGAGTTTCTTAGCAAGTGTAAGGAGGGCACTTGGCTGGATATGGGCTGACATTGAAGAGATAGCAGATATTGACTACACACAGTTCCTAATGGGACCAAACAAACCAATCAGTCTCGTTTTAAGTGAACTTGTACATCTGCAGAGCCGCCCAACTTGTCAGGGTAGACCAAATTTAAAGTAAAACACATTCTTCCTGTTCAACTGTTTGTTCTCCTCTATTCGCTCCTCAGTTTAGCATCTATCTCACCGCTGTGCCCTATAGGGATTCAAACATATCAGCTGCCATTGCAAACTAAATTCAAATACATGTTCCCAAACAAGGTTCTTTTGTCTTAACAAGCATGAGAGGATTTTGGGAGATTTACACTCTGCTTGTGATTTAAACATCAAGGCTTAACCTATTTCTTTATGAATATGCAGTTGCAGGGGAGTTGCAGCTCTCACTGCATAACTTGATGATTCACTCATTTGTGGATACATGTGGGGGGAAAAAAATCGCTTTAACCGCTTTGTTGCCTCAATATGTGTTGCATGTGTATGAACACGCAGCGTGCTTCTTATTTGTGATGGTGATGTACTTTGGCCTGCAAAATGACGAGCGCAATCTCTAATCTCAATGTCATCACGTCTCCTGGTTGAAAGGGGACATTTTCTGAGCGGGTAATTACACACTTGCAAATAAGAATAAAGCATTTCCATTTGCCATGAATCACAGGCTGAGCTAAAGACCATTATTCACCCAAATAGTAAAGAGGTTCAAAATCTTTGTTGAACTTGTTGTGAGCGCTGTAGGGATGTTGCTTTGCTTTATATTAAGGGTGTTGTTCCATGACTTTTCCCCTGTCAACTATTTTTACTTTTTATGTGGTACATAACAAATTCAGAATGAGTATTTTTCACAGCGACTTCAAATGTTTTCAACCGATGACCGTTGATGACCGTTACTAGTCGTTATCATCCCCATAGGTAGCGTTCAGGCTGTCCCTTCTACGTCCTATAGGTTTAAACGTTATTATTGCTGAGAAAATGCAGCTTCGCCTGCGCGTAAAACCTGATTTTTTTTTTAGCTTTATTTAACCCTTTTCCTCAACCTAACCTTACACCTGACCCAGAGCACTGACCCTAAACTTAACCTCTTGACCCTATTATTAGCGTTAAAGTATCTGTGACATGATGTTTGAGCTTTGCATAAAATGGCACAACATATATATCTTGTATCGTTGAATTATGTTCATTTTTGCAAACAAA
>JARVGV010001030.1:13627073-13640590 GCA_031762435.1 Hypsolebias longignatus | reverse complement strand
TGCATGTTTTTGGTCTGTGGGAGGAAACTGGAGTACCCAGAGAAAACCCACACATGCACGGAGAGAACATGCAAACTCCACCAAGAAGGGTCTTGGGACATGATTTGAATCGGCTATCTTCTCGCTGAGAGGTGGCAGCTCTACCAGCTGCGCCACCGTGCCACCCCCTCTTGATATTTAAGATTAGTAGAATCTGATCAACTTAAAAACATGGATCTTATTTAAAAAGAGACTAATAAAACGTCTAGTCTCTCTGATTAAGGTTTAAGATTACAACACAGGGTCTCAGAGGTTATATTCATAATATACAGTATTTTATAAATACAAATGTAGCATTGGTACCACTTCACAACAAGGCTCCCCATATTGATGGCTAATAAATAGTTTATAGATATGTTGTTAATTCCTCTATTAACATTTTATAAATAATTAATAACTGCTTATTATGCATTAATTAAGGGCGAGAAAAAGACAAAACTGACCAGTTTCTTGCCAAATAATGGACCAAATCTGTTCACCTCTATATTTCATTTAGAATTTGTATATTAATTGTTATCTCCTTGTAAGTACAATAAACATTTGTAAACCTATTTCTTTAGCATATAATATTGTACTTTATCACTGCATTATAAGTACCTACAACTAATATCATATCCTAAAAAATATAGTTTACAAATGCTTATTGTGCTTACAAGGTAGTCTTAGTTTGAAATGTTTAATATAACTCTCTAGATTAAATATATAGCTAGCAGATTTGTCTCACTATTTGGCAAGAAACTGGTCAGTTTTGTCTCTCTGCCATCCTTAATTAATGCTTAATAAACAATTATTAATGATATATAAAGTGTTTATAGAGGAATTAATAACATCTCTATAAACAATTCATTAGCATAAGGGGGGTCTTATTGTAAAGTGGCTGTATGTGTCTTGATTCCCAGTTTTAGACATTTATAAAACTCCTGTTTTGCTCTAAAACTAACACACACACACACAAAATAAAAAATAAAAGAAACACTGAGAAGCCTGAAAATAAAAACATTAAGAAAAAAATTAGAAGTGTCTTTAAACTTAAAAAAGTTTTTTTTTCTCCCCTAAATGTTTTATTCAATGTTCATATTAAAACAGTACTTTGAACTTTTTAGGGTAAATGACAAAAAGCCCAACATAAGGACAATTTATGGCGTTACATGCATTTGTAAAGATGGAGAGCAGGTTAAAACTGGTTAAACTGGTTGAACTGGTGATCGTTCTGGTCTCTGCTCATCGTAGAATCAGTCAAACTTGTAAAATAAACTGAGCTGCATCACTTCTCAACTATAATTCTCATAATGACAAAGTTTTCAAATCACCATTTTATAAGAAAATGAAAATAACATTTCTGAACTTCTGCTCTTTGAGTGTTGGTGTCAGGGCCAGATTAACACAGCGCTGTACCCTGGGCAACAATCTTCAAGGGCCCCATCATTGCAACCCCAGAATTACCATAATCTGGCAAATTACAGAATAAATTACCATAATATACAGTAAATACTTAAAATTCTAACCATCAAGTGTATTTTATGTATAAAAATACAAATGCTACAGTGTCCTCTTGTTGACACAAATCATCAAAACTGAGTTAAGTTGAGCACACTTTGAACGTGCTTGTTCAGCAACGTGTTGGTCATTGGTGTCAGAAGCATTTGTAATGTTGGGGGAGGGGGTCTGGAGAAAATTTTGAATAAAGTAGATGCCATTTTCTACATTTTGGTGTATTTTAATGGTTGTTTAACATCTAGTTTTACCTACATAAGAAAACTTGATTTAACAACTATGTTAGAGTTAATGGCGCAACAAGAAGTAACCTGACCAACAGCTGATTCAATTAGTTAAAAATATCATTATATATTCAAAGGTGATGGTTTGATGTCCACATTAAAATTAAATGACTGTAACTTAGTTGACTTCAAATGCAACAAGATGATCAATGAATGTTTGTGACAAAGGCTTTACTGATTATAACAAAGATTCTTCCAAGTAACCTCCCAATTTAAATCATAAAACCAGTATGGAGTCTGATCATTCTAAATTTGTCAAATGGCCTAAATCTCATGGTGAATCATTTTAAAATAATAATTAAGATATATCCTGTAGCCATGTTTCTTTAAAGAAGATTTAAATTTGAGGTTGGTTTGTGTGTCTTCTGTAAATCAGAAGATTAATCCATCAAGTATTTTTTTTTCCATGTCAATACAAAGCGTTTGGTCAGACATCAGAAACTGGATTAATCTCAAACTTAATATTCCTTCTTTTCATGCTGATGCCATTTTACTTTGTGGATAACTTAAGCTCTGCTTTTTCTGATGCCATAAATATACAGTAGTCATATTTATAGCAAAGTACCACAGTCACTGTCGTCCTCCTTCCTGTTTTATGAACAATTTTAAGTCACACTATTCTTCATTAAGTGGATTAAAACTGCAAGAATCATCTCACAACAGATAAAAACTTATTGATTTAATTAAAACAAGTTTCTCAAGAAAAAAACTGATGGGCTTGTCAGCAAGTAAGGAGTGTTCACCTTCGGGACAAAATGAGGTTATCGATTGGTCAGTTACTGACATGCCTTCTGGTTTGATTGACAGGTCGCACCATCAAGGATCCGACTTTAAAAAAATAAAATAAATAAAAACATGAGAGCTGCAGTGGCCACACTGGGAGGAGGCGGGGCTGTCCAAATGCAACGGGAGCGCAGCAGTCTCTCTGTGCAGCACAGGGCTCCAAGATGACCAGATATTTTGCTTATGCTCTCACTGTCCTGAGCCCCTTAGAGATTGTGGGCCCCTGGGCACTTGCCCAGTTGCCCATAAGGTTAATCCGGCCTTGCTGCCTGCCTGGGAGGAGTCAACGAGGGACAGGACAGCCCCCAGAAACCATTTTATCATCAGCAAACTGGTTGGTCCGCTAAAAGAGTGTACTGCTTAGTGGGAAAACAGTTTACTTGAGACTCTTGTGGCTGACGAAGCCCTCTGGATAGAGGGCGAAACGTCTTTCCACAAAAAATAAACTGTCCACATGACCTGATTGACCATTATCGGATTTTGCACCTGGATGAGCATGAACTTTGATATACACAGATATGCAGGAAGTAAATACAAACATACAGGAAATGTACACAGATATACAGGAAGTACACATGAAATGCAGTCATGAGAATCTGCCCCGAGCTGTCTGTGAAGTTTGTTTTTACACCCTTATCAGTTCAGCCGAGCTCACAGACTCTGGTAGTTAAAAACATCCATAAACTTTGACCAAAAATCCCCCAACAGTCAATCTTGTCGATTAAATTTTAAACAATTCAAAACATTTACTGTACCTAAAAATAATTGCAGAATTATCACAGATATCTCAACTCTTTTCTTAAGTTAGTTGTTGTAAATTTTAGCAAACTAGTGATGAATTTTAACACCAGCGCAGAACGTGCAACAATTGTCTAATGTGTGAAATGTGTTAATGTGAAAACACTTGTGTTTATTGTAGTGCTGGATTAATTTTATTGTGTAGAAAGGGGGAGGAGTTGAAATGTTTGATAGTCACAGGGAGGACTGTGGTGTTCTGTGGAGCACCTCGGTGGTCTCTGTCTATGACTGAATGTGCTGCAGTCAGAGTCCAGTGTGTCATGCAGTGGGTGAGACATGTTGTTCAGGATCTGGAGCAGTTTCCTCAGCATCCTCTGCTCAGACACCTCTGTCAGAGACTGCAGGTCCACTCCCAGCTCTCCTGATGAGTTCATTGAGTCTGTTGGCATCAGCTTTCCTCACCCAGCTGCCCCAGCACACCACAGCATAGAAGAAGACGCTGGAGACCACCGCGTGGTAAAACATCTGCAGCATGGTCCTGCAGATGTTGTACTAAGAAGATAAAGGTGACTCTGCCCTTTCTTGTAGAGGGTGTTGGTGTTAGCTCTCCAGTCCAGTGTAGCTTGTTGATGTGTTGATATGTGATGATGGCACTTTTCCATCTTTACTGTAGAAAAAGAGAAGTTAATGCTTGGAGGATGGGTGGGTTTTTCCTGCAGGACTCTGATTTTCTCTTACATTTCAGGAACATGCATGTTGTCGAGGTGTGTCCCGCGTCACCCGTGGACCACTGGATATAGGTGCCGGCTCCTCGTGAGCCTGAACAGGAACAAGTCAGGAAGACAAAAAAGATGAATGGATGAACGTGTCTTTTATTTAATGTCAAGAAACAGAAGAGTTTGACCAGTTGATAAGAAGAAAAAAAAAGTTGAGGGTTTATTTATTTATCATTTTTGTTGAGATGATAAACTTTGATGTTTTGAACCACTTTGGCTATGGCTGCCTCAGAGGAGTTGACAGGGGAGAGGGCGGACTCCAGAAACCATCTTATCGCCAGTAAACTGTTTGGTTTACTATGGGAGTGTGCTGCTTGTGTGACTGAGTTTGTTTGTGGCTCCTCGGATTGATGAAGTCCTTTGGATGAAGGACGAAACATCTCAACAAAAAAATAATAACAATAATAAGAAAAAGAAAAAAAAAAGCATCCAGATGACCTGACTGAACTTTGTTGGATTGTAAAATGTTTTTGTGACCCATTTGTTCCTTCACTTCTCATTTTGTGGGTTTGTTTGAAGCAACATGAATGAAATTAAAAACAGTCACAATGCATCAAGAATAAATGCTTTGTTGATTTAATTTATTTTGTTTATTTAAAACTAAATATATTTATGTTTTCTACACATTCTGGTATGTGAGCGCCAACTCTACAAATACAAACACATTTTGAAGCTTCTTGTAAAAAGTGAGCTCTGTGAATAGGGTCTTGTTCTTTCTGACCGTTTACCTCATAAACATTGTGATTTAAAATAAACATTTTTCACACGATTTTATTCATATGAATACCTGATGACTTTGCTGGGATGAAAAATACAATATATAGTGCAAAAATACTCTTCTTTTGTGTAATTATTAACACTATGTGCCAGTTTTGCAACTTTAGTGATTACCCATTACTTTTTCAGACAGGTACAGGTAGTCCTCGACTTACGAACGGGTTCCGTTCCTACGGACCGTTCTTAAGTCGATTTTGCTGTAAGTCGGAACTCATTACACGTGGCGCCGCACCCGTTCGTAAGTCCGGATTTTTTGCCGTAAGTCGAGGAAATACATGTAAAATGTATGCTAACGCTGCGCTGCACACCCGTTCTTAAGTCCGAGTTGCCATAAGTCGAGGACTACCTGTAGTTTGTTACTGGTAGATTGTTAACATATTTTATTGTTACTTTTGTAGTCACAAAACAAACAAACAAATAAAAATCCCAAATGCATTCACGCTGTTTGTTTCTCCCCGTACTTCTTGGAAGGTAGCTGAGTGCTGGTGGAAGGTGTCCAATCCCGCCGGTTTGTCTGTGCATATGTGTAGCTCAGCTAGCGAGATGGTAGAGGAGACAAGCCTTTACTGTCAATAGGGAAATAATTTTATTTTTTGCCTCTGTGGATAAAACATATGTGATTAACACTGCAAGAAAAATGCAGTTTAGGGGTTAAGCTATTGTATGCACAAAATGCTATTTTAAACATATGAACAAACCTGTCCAGCTCGACACTGATACCATATTAGATTCAAATGGAAATGTTAGAAAGTCAGATGGCATTTCCAAAACAATTGTTAGACTTTAGTTCAGTTAATGCTAACTGAATTAGCAGCCTTCACCTTATCATGTGGTGGTAAAGTTATAAAACCCCACCATCACAGACAGCTGCACCTCTAGATCACCTGCTTCGAACGTTATCAACCATTAAATGGCCATTATTACTTATTATCATCCCCATAAGTAGCGGTCAGACTGCCCCTCCTGTACCTCCTATTAGGTTTAAAGGTATGTTGTTAGCATTGGTAGTGATGATAATAGGCTCCATTTTTAGCTACGTCTTTAGGTTTACAGTAAAGGGTCTGGCGTTAGGTTTACGGTCTTGGTTAGGTTTAGGTACAAGGGTAAGGGGGTTAAGTTTAGGGTTGGTCCTCTGGGTCAGGTGTCACATTACGTTTAGGAAAAGGGTTATATAAGGTCAAAATAAAAACATAAAAAGACACTTCCTGGTTTACTCTGGCGACACGCTGCCTATTATCAGCGATGAAAACGCTAATAACGTACCTTTACACCTGCGAACAGGTGGGGCAGTTTCACCGCTACACATGGGGATGATAACTACTAATAACGTCCATTAAATGGACTGATAACATCCGAAGCCGCTCTCTAGATGCAGGAAGAGGACCACTTGCATCATGAAGGATCCCACTCACCCAGCACACACATTTTTGCCTCGCTCCATTAAGTGTGGAACCACTACTAGACTGAGGAACAGCTTCTACCCTGAGGCTGTTAGACTCATGAATCTCTAACAAGGACAATCACCATGGAAGAAAAAAAAACACATCATGTTGCTGCTGATCTGTTTCATGTTGCTGTGTTCATACATACCTACTCATCTGCTCACACAGACTCATCATGTTTGTGCTGCTATTCAGCATATAGTTTTTACATTACTTGTGCTTAGTGTATTTTTAGTTCATGTTTTTTCTTAGTTCATGTCTTAGATCTTATTACTGTTTTTCTTTTGCATTTTAGTGTTGGATGTAACTGGGACCCTGTGTACACAATCTCGTTCCACCACATGTACCACATGTGATGTGGATGACAAATAAAGAAACTCTGACTCTGATAAAAGCAGATGGAACATCACCTGAGCTGAAAAGCAGTTTTAATCTGTATTTATTGAAAATTAGCACTAATTTCTTATGAGTTGCCAATTAAGTTACAAGTCTCTCTATACAAATGTAAAAAAAAAATATATGGTCGTATGAGATTCGTCCTTAAGTATTCAGGGGTTTGGTTAACCTTCAGGGCAAATTTTGATTCTGCTAACATAAAAATTAAAATAATTTCTTGTTAAGAAGCTTTCAGACGTTCAAAACCATTTACTTGAAAGCATCAGAATCTATTTGAATTACTTTTACACTTTTCAAAACACCAATAACTTCTTAAACCCCCAATTGATTCAAAATTTGGTGTCGTTTATGTTTGAGCCTTTTATATCCTCAAAAAAAAAGCATCCATTATTTTATGCTTTAAGAAATTGTTTAAAACCAAACAAGTGTAAAATTATTCCTCAAATCCAAACCTCTCAAACGCACCAAACGTGTAAAACGAATTCAACTTTAGCAATACGTTCACTTGAAAGTGCTGATTCGTTTAAATTCGATGCGCCCATTTCCATACAGGATTAAGGTAGGCGGCTGAGACGAACACATTTTGTGTTCACAGTAGATTTGTTGGACCCTTTGCCACAAAACTACAGAAGTTAAATTTGCAGTGTTGATATCCTGTAATTTACAAAATGACAAAATGCTAGTCTGATGCACTAAGCAGCGCCAATTGCAGCTCTTTAACTCAGTCAGGGGGAAGCGTTCGACAGGCACCCAGGGAAACTATTAAAATACTTGTATTAAATAGAAGAATAAATATCCGGTTGCAGCTCAAAGTGTCTTCATTTTGGCTCAAATGTGAGATATGCCGTTGCCATGGTAATGTGGTAATTGCTGTGGCCCTCCTCCCAGCTGTTGGTGGGTTTTGTGTGAGAGAGGGCAAAAGAAAAAGGGAGACTGTGTGTTTGTGTGCGTGCACACATGCATTGATGCTGCCTCCGTGCTGCGTTCCCCCTTTCACTCCTCAGAATAGTGTCTCTAATCCATGAAAGTTGCAGTGCTCTGAACCAGTGGCCAAGGCTTTTCCCACTGAACCAAGGCCCAAGGTCTGTGCTCTGCTTCACACTTGATTGGTCCCTCCTGTGGCAGAACTCTCCTCCCCGCTGGGCGTGGGCCCGTCCCCCTCGTTGGGTAGCCCAGAGCTGCTGATTTGCCTCTCCTCTCCATAATTACCAGCACTGAGCCCAGGACTCACCAACAAGCCATGAAAGTCTGGCCAGCCTTGTCCTCAACAGCCCTCACACATCCAGCACTTAGCACGGTCCTAGAGACAGGCCCAAGACCAGGCCTGACTCCTCCAACAGAGAACCTGTTCATGCCTGGGATGCCCCGCAGCACTGTGGACTTGGCTGCTGCCGTAGACCAGTATAAAGAGCGGGAATTGGCAGCTGTGCTGTTGTCCTCCTCCCCCTGCAGTGGAGGTGATGTGTTTATTTGGCCTGCATTGAGAAGCTGTGAGAAGTACCTATCTCCTTTTTTTGCTGTACAAAGAAGCAAAGAATTTACCCTGCAGACATAATTCCTTGATAAGTGACCACTTCAAACCTGCAGGAACAATGAAGGCAATCAACTGTGGAAATAAACTTAGCTGACGTGTGTGAACCTACACTTTACTTTTCCTCCACCACATGGCTTTTAGGTTGAACAGAAACACCACCTGCTATAAATCACAAGGCGTGACAGTAATCCAGTGAGTGAGAAACATGAACTAGAAATAACCACCACTTTTGTTTCTGGTGTGCCCACAAAGTTCTTAGAATTCCTTTTTTTTTTTTTTTTTTTGCAGCACTCAGTGTAAGGGACCGTGCAGGTTAAATGCAATGACCTGGAAAACAGTCCAAAAACTGATGAGAGTCGGGTACACGTCTGAAGGCGATGGGTGTGCTGGCACAAATTTCGCCCAGAATGTGGATCAGACGGACACACAGCACTCGTTAGTTTATTGCTCTCTTATTAGGAACATTTTTGCCTTGCATGGATTGGCAGAGTCTTGCGAGCCACCCTCTTCACATGGCCCAGGCTCTGTCATAGCTGATCAAAAGACGTTTCTTCACATCTCCAGACGCCAGGGAAAAAGGAGAAGAAAAGAGGGAGAGAAGAAAAGAGCCAGAAGGGGGCATACTGCTCTCTCTTTACTCTGGTCTTTTGGTGAATAAGGACTTTTCACAATACCCTCTCCTTTTTTCCCCCCCATTCTTTCTTTGGTAAAGAGAGAGAGAAAGAGGGAAAGAGAGAGAAAGACATAGCACGCCCCAGTGCGTTTCACCAAATTGTTCTTGCCATATCAAAAACAATTATCCTCAGGTGAAGAATGTGCCTGCAGAATTACAACCATTCCAGGGGGAGAAAGAGGTCTTCACAAATTTGACTGGCTTCCAGGCAGCCAAGACCCCCTCGAAGTGGTAATGAAAAGTGTAACTTTAGCCTCCCAGCTGTACGTCTCAATCCATAATCCTTCCCCAAAAGCCCTTACGGTAGAGCCGCCTACCACTCCCATGGCGTTCCCAGCTTTGCCGGGCAGGGCCTGCACTGATTTATGTGGCAGTCCTGAGTCATACTCTCAACCTGAAAAGGATTTGCTCTCCTATATTTACCAGGGTAGTTAGGACAGCTCTTTGGAAACACAGAAAACCCTGTCCCCAGCCTCACTCCCACTCCATTTACATCTCTGTCTCAGTAACATGGACATTTAGGACCTTACCAGAATCAGAGGAGACTCCAGTGTTTTTATGATGGAGTCTTTCTGCAGAACAGAGGTGAGTGTATGTGTCTTTGTGTGTCTACACAGGTGTATGTGACAAATTACAGTAGGTTACCACCTAACTGAAACCCTATAAAAAGATGTGGAGTTTATGGTTGAAATTTTGGCCTGTACATGGCAATGAGCCCAGGAACCTCTTTAAATCCAAAAGCAGAGAACTCTTGAGCTGGTTTTAGTTGTAAAAATGCATTTATTGATCTTTGTGTGGTTGCATTGCAGCTCATTTTATAAGTCGTTCTTTTTTTTTCAAGACATAAAGCTGTTCAATGCTATCTCAGGCCTTGTACCAGAATTGGAATCAAGTTTCTCTAACTGCTACAGTAAAATGCGAGATTGAAACGTATTGATTTCCTGTAAAGAATTCACTGAAATTCTAAAAAGAAGTTATTGGTAAATTGACAACTTGTTATTACATGACGTGAAATGTCATTATTTTAAAGACTTTGAAGAAAATATAACGAGCAATGTAAAAAGAACTGTCTATCACAGTTTCTCTTCTTTTTGTGCTGTTAATGAAAAGTACAGATTTTGCAACTTACCCTCAAAGCTTGACTGAGGTTAGACTTGAGAACTGAATCCTTATCGGCAGAGAAGCTGGTGAGGATGGTCCACTTTGCTTCTGCTGAATCCACTCTGGTGAAGTAAACAAACCAAGGTGACCTCTGGCCAGCTGAGCTTATACATCCTGTGGTCTGGTGTCTACGCAGTCTGATGGAGAGCAGCGGGTGGCTGAAGCAGGCTCTAAGAAAAGGATAAACTCATCTCACTCATATGTGTGTGTGTGTGGCGGTGTGTGTGTGTGCGTGCACAGACAATGTGCATGCACACAAATGTATTGTACGTATGTGTCTTTGTGCAGCAGTCATGTGGTTAATGCTAAATACCATTTGGCACCTTCAGAGCGCAAAATGAAAGCATGGATGCTCAGGACATGCACAGCGCATGCCTCAAATAATTCCTGCTTTCCTCCTAATGTCTTGTCTAAAGGTTGAAATTAAAACCTCTTGAGGCTGCAAATTTTCAAAACAAATTTGCGGTGCCATTTTCTGATGAGAATCTCAAAGAAATGTGGCGTAACCCGAGAAAGAAATCTCGGCCAACGTAAGCGCAGACAAAATGGCTGCTGTTGCTAGGCTAACAGAGAGGAAGGAAGATGGAGCTGGTGCACAAAACTTTCGTGAGGATGTTAAATTCAATTATATTAGGGTATTTATCCTGCTGAGACCTTTTGAATCTTTACATTTGCCTGTTTTGCTGTTTATTTGTGCGGCTAAATGTTGTTCTAATCACAATTATTTTAGGTTTGCGGTAAATTTCCAAAAGTGACCAACTCTTCCAATAGTTTTCTAAAGATTTGCGCTAATCTCAAACTTGTTTTACGACGGGATACAATTTACAGATTTCACAATGAATATTGTAACTGTAGTAAGGGTGCGCGCTTCAAATGAGTTTAGTTTGAGAAAAAGGGACTATATAAATATTTTCAGCTCGAATTTAAAGTTTTGAGATGAGTAAAATGTGACAGCTTCATACGTAAGTCTGTTTGAGTTGTTTCAGTTAAAAGCTTTTGGAGTACGACACAAGGAAGTCTTTGATTTTTATTTTTTATTTTCTTTTTTTTTTATCTTTCGTTGCTTTCAATGCAGTGGACTAACTTTGGGAAGTCATGTGAAAAAATACTTTTAATTGAGATTCAAAGGATAAGATTGGTAAAGTTTTTTTTTGTTGTTGTTGTTTTTACCCCCCCTTCAGCACAAATTCCCATTGATCAGTTTAACATGAATTGGAATAACAATATTTTGAAGGTTTTACAGTATCTTCATGTATAAGAGAGAAAGAAAGAAAAAAAGAAAGAATGAAAGAAAGAAAGAAAAAGAAAGAAAGAAAGAACAAAAGAATAAAAAAGAATATTGTATTAAAACTTTTTTCTCCATAAACACTACTTCAAATCAGCACTTTAATCAAAATTTCCATCAAAAATTCAATTTTAAAATAACATTAAAGCCCGAATGTTGAATAAAACAACTGAAAGAAACTGCATTTCCATCAAAAAGGGAATATTTATTGTTGCACTTTGACCACAGTTGACCTACAGCTGTAAATACAATTCAAAAGATCCTTAAAGAAATAAAGATTTGTGTTGTCAGGATATCTAAGAGTCTTGATTAGTAGGAGGGACGCCGCTGACAGTTCAATGTCCTCTCTACAGACAGACATATAAAAAACAGATGGTGGCCTTTTATTTCACAAACTCAGAGAAGTTTCACACTTAGAGAAGAGTCTGGGCGTCTCATAGACAAACATCCGATTTGACTCAGAGCGTTTGATCAAAAACTGCGATTCTTATTTATCATAGCATTTTATTTGATTGTGATGAGAGCTTCCTATTCCAGACAATGTCCCTTGAAGAACTAAAGACTTGAAATAAGAGAATCTTGCCAATTAGAGAGAACCTTGAAAGCACGAGCTGATGGAGTTCGGTCTCTTTTGATGCGGCACGTTAAGTTGTGCAAATGTTAAAACAATAGAAAACATTTACAAAGAAACACATAAGCAGATGGCTCCCCGACAAACCGCTAAACTAACAGAAAAGTATGAAGAAAGTAATTACTTGGTTGTTCTTGCACCTTCTATTTGTCTGACATAAGCCGAAAAACTTCTTCTTGAAAGTTTTACTTCGTAACTTGCTGCGTTTTATTTATGGAATTAATTATCAAAGCCACAATAAAGATTTGTGTTTGTTGGTCAAATAAAAATTCCCCGTTGTCGGGGAAACTCTGTAAAATCTGTATTTTATTTTTTTGCAAATACTGTTAAAGTTCTTCTCTTTTGGCCTTGTGAAAATAAGACAATTATGCATTTGAATAAAAATAAACAAATAAATAAATAAATAAAATAGCATTTTAGTTTAGGGGGGAAAAATATTTGATTGTCGTATTTTCAAAAATAAAATTTCAGTTTAAAATAATTTAATTAAAACATGCTTTTAAATTATAACAACAAGGTTAAATTAATTCATAGCTGCCTTATTATATTTTTATCGCACTACACAACCTATGATTTTGACAAAAGTTTAAAAATGAACAAACGTTTGGCGAAATTTCATTTTTTTCTTTCGTCGCAAATATTTTCCATTTTAAATTGGTAAAAGCAATATTATCATAAATGGATCATCAACTATTTTAAATCACTGTTCATTATTGCAAGTTTACATTTAAAGTTGAAATTAACTGTGATCGATTCGTTTTTTTATTTACGTAGGTTTTTGGATGCAAATATTTATATTTCGTTTTGTTTTGCTCAAATATGTTCATAGGATTTTGAGTAACAATGATGAATATAATAATAATAATAATAATAATAATAATTATTATTATTATTATTATTATTATTATTATTATTATTATTATTATAAGTCAGAGCTTCCTGGCTTTCTTTTAAACACTCAGCCACTTCTCACATCACATCAATGAGCACATCAAAGCTACAGTGTTAGATTATCTTTTTTCTTCTGTAATTTTAAGGGGAAATGCTTGTAGTTTGAATTTTCATTGTTTGTTTTTTAAGTTGTTTTGCGCTAAAATGAAGCCTCCTATTTAGAAAATTTCCATTAAACCTTTCTGATTGATGAATAATTTTACATAAAAACTCTGAACAAAAGGCTTTTTATTAATATTGGATCAAAGGTTGACCAGATCAGATTATTCTTATTTCCTCCTTGTATAATCAAGTTAGAGCCCTGAGTTCAAAGGTCCCCTGGCTTTAATGAGATGTTAGAAAGTCAAGTTCAAGTCAATTTTATTGTCATTTCCATCACATGTGGTACATGAGGTGGAACAAAATTAAATCCTCAGGGTCCCAGTTACATCCAAAATTAGAAAATGTATAAAGTATAAAAAGAAACATTAAATAAGGATCTAAGATATACACTAAACAAATACCAAACAGTATGATAAAAGATCTAAGATATACACTAAACAAATACCAAACA
>JARVGV010001030.1:13500489-13510992 GCA_031762435.1 Hypsolebias longignatus | reverse complement strand
TGGCTATGTTTGCATCGCTATGCACAACAAAGATTAGTGAAGAGAATTCCTGCAGATGCTACAACCAACCCCTCAATGACACTTGGAGGCAAAACATCAGCCTCAGAAAACCTGTTATATGAAAGAGCTGCTCTGCTGCACATGACCACGTTCATTTTCATAGAAACACACATCAAAACACCTCCTCAAGTTCAATGCTCTTGTCAGGCTCCAGAGAAGTCCACCCAAAACCCCACCACGTCTCTTCAGCCAATATTACGGCGCAATTTGAAACAGAGAAGAACAACCCCTCTGGCGGAGTAAATTACGTTGCCATGACGACCTGGAGAGGTATGAACAACTCCTGACAAGAAGGTGCGGATGACGTGCTGATCGTGTGCGAGAGCTTGTGTTGGTTGAGGTGGTCCTCCTGGTATCCATCCTCACCCAAGCCTAACCCCCTTCTGTCGGACAGTTGTGGATTTTAAAACGAGATTTTTCGAACCAAACAAAAACGTCGGCCGAGCTCGCCGCCGCTCCTGTGCCGCCCCGGCAGGGAGCAAGGGCTTTGAGGCGGCCGTTAATTGGAAGTGGCGCAGTGATCTGATGACACTGCGGGGACACTCTTGGTTTGTCGAAACGTGTAAAGGCCTTCACATTTCAAGGTTGGCTGCATTTGTGCACGGAGCGAGCCGACGCTTTACACAGACTGGCCAGGACAGAGCGCAGTCGTTGACCATGGAGCGAAGAATCAGTGCAAAACATTGAAAAAAACTCTTTGTTCCTCTGCTGACTTTAAAGCCAGCTCAACACTGAAGATTTACATGCATCAACGCATCACCAAAGAAAATCAGTGAGATATGAAGACCGTGATCTAAAGCAGACACAGAAGCTCATGATTATGGTGCATTACCTCATACGCTGTTAGCAGACTGCATCCCTTTTCCAGCAAACAGCCAGGATGGAGAGTCTAAAATAGAAAATAAAGTTGAATGAGCTCAGAGCACTAAACAAAGTCAGAAAATAGTGCTTTATGTGATATCTGTTATAAAAATGTAGTATGTTCGCTCTTTACAGTTAATTTTTTTTTTATTCAAGTTAATCTCATTGAGCCTCAGGCACTCATTTACAAGAGAGACCTGAAATGATAGTTCAAAACATCAAAGTCCATGCTCAACAATCCAAGTAAAAAAATCCAACAAAGTTAAGTCAGGTCATCTAGACGGTTTCTTTTGTAGTTGAGATGTTTCGTCCTTCATCCAAAGGACTTCATCAGCCCGAGGAGCCACAACAAACTCAGTCCCATAAAGTAGTGCACTCACATAGTGGGCCAACCAGAGTGTTTCTGGAGTCCACCCTCTCCCCCGTCGACTCCTCTGAGGCAGCCATGGCCAAAGTGGGTCAAAACATCAAAGTTCATGCTCAATATAAAATTATACAAGGTTAAGTCAGGTCCTCTGGACGTTTATTTTTATTTATTTATTTATTTTAACATTCCATCTTTCATCCAAAGGACTTCTGGATTATTGAGCATGAACATTGATGTTCTGAAACACTTTAGAGGAGTCGACGGGGGAGAGGGCGGGCTCCAGAAACCATCTTATCACCAAACTATTTGGCCCACTATGCGAGTGTGCTGCTTGCGGGACTGGGTTTGTTGTGGCTCCTCAGGCTGATGAAGTCCTTTGGATGAAGCACGAAACGTCTCAACAACAAAAGAAACAGTCCAGATGACACGACTTAACTTTGCTGGAGTAAATGAGTGTTTCCCCTAAATACTGTATGTTCTCTACGTGATCGTGAAGCTATTTAAGATGTATAAGAACTGAAAGAAGAAACAAAGATGTCCTGTCTTTTGCCGTATCATATGTTCACATTTGTGTTCTTTTAAAGAACAAAACACATCAGATTTAAGAGATTTTTTTATTTTTATTTTATCTTATTTCTAAATCAACTCTCCTCTCACTTTTTCCCTTAACTTTCACGACCGTGCACATTAACAGCCTTCCTTTACAGTGCTCTGCGCTAACTTGTAAACTTGTGACTTACACTTGTATACTAAAAACAGCTTGAGACAAACGAACACGTTCAAAGAACAAACGCAGAAGTCTTCGACGTGGGCTTCAGTGCTTGGACTCACTGTGAAGGCTTCCTCCGTGTGATACGGGGGTAAAAACCTGTGATACGGGGGTAAAAACCTTGCTTTTATTTAACGTGCTGAACTTCGGCTGTGAGGTGCAATTTGAGTTACGCTATCAAATGACACTTTGTTACACACACACAAAAAAAAACTTGTTGCTCGTATACTCTGAAGACCACCACTGGTGTTTCTGTGGGTTCAATTAAGATCTTTAGAAACTAATTTACTCTGCAAACACCCCATGCAAATTTTGTTTGCTGTGTTGGGGGTCTGCAGCCCCGCGGTGTGGGGGGGTTAGCACAAACACACCCTGCACCCACTGACTTTTGTCACTCACACACACATCCCCACGCCCACCACCCCTGGAGAGATCGCCCACCTGCTGACCTACTACATCATGGGGGTCAAAGGGAATTTAACACAAGGGTCCCACATTCATTCAAGGTGATAATTGCTGTAGCTGCTGGCAGGGGGCCATCAGGAGCAGGGTAAACAAGTGATGACTCCACGCACCTTTCATTCCCACCAAGCTCACTGTGACTTGCGTAAATTATGTCATCAAGCCCGGCCTGACAGTGCGTCAACCATCGCAGAGTCTGTTTGGTGCCAGAGCACCCAGGTGTTGCAGTAAACCGTCAGCAAGACCAGACACTTCACACATCCTGTCAGCCTGAGACTAAAGGCTAGCTCATTTGAACAGACTGTTGGCTACGAGCTAAGCAAAGCAAAGGAAGCACTCAGAGTAACAGCTCAGCGACAACAAATCTCTTCGGCTTAATCCCACCTCGCCACGTCTCCTTCAGCTGCACAGACCTGGAGCAGGTAATGAGAGGGGACGTATGGAAATACAGAAACAGTCAAATCGGATTTGTCCCACCTCTGTGTTTGTTTCCCCACTCCTGCAGGCTGTTACAAACTGCTAATTCAATCAAATATAACTTGAAAATGGTGCAACCAATGTGTATTTCTAAACAGCAATGAAATTTTAAAAATTTAAGTCTGCTAGTACATTTTTATTAAGTATGTTCTATTATAGATTACGACGGCAAACCAGTTGTCTCAAAAAGCCAAACCCAGTGTAGAAGTAGAGAAATTGCATTTCCTGCAAAAATAGTGTGGATGCTTACAGCAGAAGAACTTGCTGAAAAAAAACAGCTGAAATTGGCAAAAACAAAGTGCTGAATTTTAAATGAAAATGAAGAACAAGCTTTAGTTAACAGAAGAAAGTAGAAATAACACATATTTGCTGAATTAGGTTTAAATAAGCAGAAATTAGCACAAAAATTGTGAAATTATCCAAAAAAAGATAAAATTTGAAATAAAAAATTGCTGAAAAGTAGCTGAAAAGGCAGAAAGAAGCTTAAACTATCAGAAGGAAGCAGAAAGAGCTGTAATGTGGTTAAAAATAGCATAAACCGCTAAATAGTAGCAGAAAGAGCTGAAAGGTTATGCTAAAATTAGCAGCAAGAAGTTAATTAGGCTGAAAGCAGCAGGTTTCCACAAAAAACTTGAATTTATTTGAGAACAGCTGAAATTAGCTAAAAATTGCTGAAAAGTAGCTAAAAAAGCAGAGACAATCTAAAATTAGCAGGAGGAAGTAGAGAGCACATTTTGCTGAATTAGGCTGGGAAAATGTTGAAATGAGTACAAAAAACGTTGAATTGGGTTAAAAAAATTAAAAGAGTAGCTATATAGTAGCTATAGAAATAGTAGAAAAAGCTGACACTTGCAGAAATCAGCTGAAAGGACCAGAACAAGCTGAAATTAACAGAAAGAAGTTAGAAGCAGCACAACAATGTTGTAGTTAGCAGAAATAATCTGAAAGGAGCACAAAACAGCTGAATTAAAAAAAAAATGCACAAGGAAGCTGAAAGAAGCTGAACCAGAACAAAATGTGAAAGGAGTAGTAAAAGGTAAACAGATCTAAAGATTTGAAGGATGTAAGATGAGCTCAATTAATTTTCTTTGAGAAAAATAATGGCAGAAAAGGCTAAACATTTGAAAAGCTAAAGTTGCACTAATACCAGAGGTCATAGAATTGTCCTGAAAGAGCTGAATGTTTTCGATATATGATTTGTTGAAATAGCTCCAAAACTGAGACTCGTGCCGAAAATCATATAGAAGAAAAAAAAAAAAAGGGATCACAACGCTTCGGAAGCGTTCACACAATAAAGTCATGCACGTCACCACCTTTCATGCCAGAGTTTTAAACTAAGACCGTCTTATGTTGAGAAATGGTGAAGTTGTTTTGGTCAAACTTAGAAAAACTCATCATGTGTGATGTGCAATCTGTCACTCAGAGTTTTTGTTGTGAATGACTCTCTGCCGCCACATCAAACTTTATCTTCATATCTGTCACATTAACTGACTAACATTATGATGGCTTATATATACCATATATAGCTGTGGCAGCCATCTTGAGTAAGACTATCTCCAAAAATTAATTATTTGTCCATGTCCATCCAAAGACTACAATCTGAACGTCTTATTGACATTTGTGCAGTGGCTTGTGGGATATTTTACTGATGGACGAACAAGTGGAAGAGTTAATTCTACAGTTTTAGGCTCAATGAGTAGCACTGAGTATGTTGTAAATGACTGTCAGCTACAACCACAGCAGCATAATATTCCTACACTGAACTTACTTAATATTTGTTTTGTCCAGTCAGTTAGTCTGTGGTGGCCGTCTTGGCTTGGATTGGCTCCAAAATGGATTGGTTACTTTTTACTAGTTACTTTTTTCAATATAATACTGAGCTATTTTGCCAAAATACAAATGCACAAACACACACAAACATGGGAACAACTTTTTAATGGTGGGAGATTAACATAGGCCATACACACTTTTGTAATTACCCTTAAAACATTCATCTTTTTGGTTAAGCCCATTCCTTTGTATATTGAACTGATGTGCCGTATTTTTCGGATTATAAGGCGCACGTAAAATCCTTCAATTTTCTCAAAAATCAACAGTGAGCCTTTTAATACGGTGCCTTGTGTATCAATTCTGGTTGTGCTTACTGACCTCGAAACGATTTTATGTGGTACACAGTGCTCAAGAATTTGTCAAAATGTTTTAATTTAGCTTAATGCGCCTTATAATCCGGTGCACCTTATAGTCTGAAAAATACGGTACTGCATAAAATAAATTGAACTGAAAAAATTTATTGAGCTAAAGAAAGTAAAATGTGTCAACAAATCAAAATCCTTTTCTTTAACTACTGAAATAAATGTAAATTACTCTGAGAAGTGTGTTTTACTTTTTTTTAAACAAAAACTGCTGTCATTTATTTAAAAAATTACACAAATAAATAAAAAATAAAAAACTTACTGGGTTCGAAATGTTTTTAAAATTGGCAAAAATTAAAACACAATTCTGCTCCAAAGCATTGCAGGGTGATTTAAAAGTGAAATTTAGACAATAGAGAAAAGGCTTGTAAGATAATTTTTTTGATTTCAAGCGATGCCCGATTTATTTGTTTGTTTGTGCTTTAATTTTGTCAGCCCTGATACGAGAAAATACAAAACAATACATAAACCAGTGGGACTTCAAATTAGCTATTCAAAACCAAACAAGTGCTCTTTTGTTGAGTGGTAACAAACAAGCAGCTTTTATTCTGACAGAATCTTTGATTTACCATTTCAGCTGCATAATTCAATGAGAAGAAATATGAGAAATGGTTTTTCAGTCGTATGTTTAGTTGTAAGACTGTATGAGAATATTTGCTTTTATCCACACAGTGGTAAAAAAAAAACAAGACTTTTTGGCAGTTTAGTAAATGCAAGCCCAGCTCTCCACCTACACATGGTCCCCTTAGCCACACACTAAGGCTCGGGGAGGTTATAAAAGCCAAAAGGGTGATTAAAAAGCAGGAATAATGGCCTCCACAAAACTAGGAATGCATTTAACTGCTACAGCGGCTCCTGTATTGTTCAAAATGCAGCCATTAATATAAGGGACGATTCTGCCTCCTCTTGAAGTAGCCACATTACGAAGGGGTTCACGATTACTTTCAAAGGAACTAACCCTGGGAAACATGAGAAGAGCCGGCAGGATGTGCTCTTGATTTATGATTTATGTCTCGAGACGACCCTGGAGGATTCGAGTCATGCATTTCTAAAGCTGTGCTGACCAACCCACCACTTTAACATTGTTAGAGTGCGACAGATCCCTCCAAATCCAGGATTAGAAAAGCCAAATATACAAACACCTTCACCTCTCCTCTCTTGCTCAGCCTGCTAAGCGTGCGCAAACCCCAAACTCCATCACTTCCCTCATTACGGGAGCTTCATGGCTTTCAGGGCTGTGTGCTTTATCTGGGATTTCACATTTCCCAGCCTGCCACTTGACATCGCTCACCAAGTCTGCCAGTAATCAAGCAGCGGAGGGCAGCAGTGTTAGAAAACCAGCTGTAACAGCCTTGAATTGAGAGCTGCACATCACAGCCACTGGCCCCACTAAGATTCAGTAATTACAGGCCACACATCCCATTATGTCTCCCAACTCTAAACCCGACATCATACCCTGACCTGGCAGTGGAGGCGGAAGGGAGGGTGCACGTATCAGAGGTGGATCTGCACCTTAAACGGCCTTCTGTGGAGAACAGAGATGCAATACTCGTTCAGTTTGGAGCATCCTATTCTGTTTGCATGCTCAGTGGCGGTAATTTCTTTGTGTGGGCGCGTGCACAAACAGTGCACGCATTGTATTTGTGTGTACCTAATTGAGAGGTAAGCAAAAAAAAAAGTTGCCTTTAAAGTTGCCAATAAATATCCTGCCAGTAATGCTAAACACCTGCCCGTAAAGCTCAGAGGAATGCTAAATGAAACCAAGTTGCAGAGCCTGTCTCCTGTCTGGGGTCTAAAGTCAAGGCAGCAGGATTTGTAATGGCTGTAACCAGGATTATGGAGTTCAAGCATTACAGGCAGGAAGCGAGAAAAAACACGACACGGAGCGCGCCGCTGCCTTTTCTTCCATCTGACGGCCGACACAATGAACCGTGTGTTCCCCTTTTTTACAGTACAGATCCACTCAAGATTACTCCTCAGCTTAGCTCAAGAGCAGACTCGTGGCATCAAAACATGCCAAAGCATATCATGGTAAGGTTTTCCTTTAATTTTCTTTTTTTTTTTTTTTTTTTTTAGCATTGCCGTTGCAGCCGTATGATCAAAGTCCCTCTAGGAGCGTTGCATAATATTAATGGACACATGGGTGTTTACCTAAAAAGTGTTCCCAGTTTCTTCTCGTGCAAGCCAGATGAGAAAAGGCAGGTGATTACTGAAACTCTAAATATTCTCTTATGATCTTCTCATCACTGTCTAACACACCACAAACTATCTAATATACTTCCAGGACACAGATAAAGATTTACGAACAGTTAAAAGGTCTAAAATTCATGCCAGTATTTACATTTTTTGGCACCACTTTACAATAAGGCTCCCCATATAGATGATTAATAAATATTTCATAGATACATTATTAATTCCTCTTAATAACTGCTTATTATGCATTAATTAAGGGTGACAGAAACTAAACTGACCAGTTTCTTGCCAAACAGTGAGATGCTTCGTCTGGAGTTGTTATATTAAACATTTCAAACTAAGTTAATACTTTGTAAGCACAATAAGCATTTGTTAAACTAATTTTTATTCAGAATATAATACACTGTATTGTACTTTATCGCTGCATTGTTCATTCATTCAACCTTTAATTATACAGATTAGTCCCATTGAGTCTCAGGGAGTCATTTACAAGAGAGACCTGATTATGATTAATTATCAGACCTGATCAATTACAAGTATCTACAACTAATATATCATAAAGAAATTAGGTTTACAAATGTTTATTGTGCTCACAAGGTAGTAACTTATCATGAAATGTTTAACATAACAACTGAAATATATAGGTGGCAGATTTGGTTCATGAAGATGGTCAGTTTTGCCCCTCTGTTACCCCTAATTAATGCATAATAAGCAGTTATTAATGATTTATAAAGTTTATGGAGGAATTAATAATGTATCTATAAAC
The DNA here is from genome assembly GCA_031762435.1 of Hypsolebias longignatus. Lineage (NCBI taxonomy): Eukaryota > Metazoa > Chordata > Actinopteri > Cyprinodontiformes > Rivulidae > Hypsolebias > Hypsolebias longignatus. Next base: position 13,502,845 of record JARVGV010001030.1, on the reverse strand, counting down.
TATTTATTAACCATCTATAAGGGGAGTCTTATTATAACAATTTTTTTTCATCTTATGTTAAAAAATGTTAATAATAAAGCTATTCTGGACAAACCTTGGATAATGGATATGATGATTACAAAAATCACGTTAACTGATCTGATTTAAACTTCTTATTCAAGACTGTGTTGAGTCGAGTGAGCCGCACTGGCACAGGAAGAAAACTTCGGCTGTGCTTTGGAGAATTTAAAAAGGGTGAAAGCGAGGGCCTGACCCCACAGTAGCCAGAACTGTCATTTGGCCTCAGCTCTGGTTTCGATTCTCCTAACGCCTTTCTCACGCTGCACCTGTCGAACAGCAAAAGACCCCCTGCCTCGGTCTTTTCACCACCGAGAATATACGTCTCCTCTCACGCGTCCAAGTCTGGCTAATTACCCCTGGCCTCACACTGTCTCCCAAATGCTACAACTGGATGCGTATGTTTAGCTGCTGTTGCCTTCTTTAGCCGCAGGCCCCTCCTTCTGGTGGATTCCTGCTCCTTGAGCGAGAGGCTGACCGTGCAGGAGCATTTTACCTCCAGAGTCTCAGGGAGCTCCCCTTAACCCAGAGATTAAGCACTGCTGTCTACACGCAACCATGAATAATGAAGCTATCACTGCAGACAGGCAGGCAGCAGCGGCGTGAGTTATATTCACCAGGAGGCTGCTCCACACACGCGCCAGATGTGTACAGTTGTAGCTCTACTGTAGAGCTTAGTTCACATCGCAGAGGCACTTACAACTGCTTTTTTGTGTGTTTTTGTTGTTTTGTTTTATAGATGACATTGAACTTAGCTTTCCTCATACTTTATATTAGCTACACTGATTTGAAAGGATGGTGCAGGTGCCAAGAGATGTCTATAGATCCCATTGAGAAATACTTGTACATAACAAGGTGGCACTTTCATTCATACGGGAAATAAATCAGATTAATACCAGCAATGTGACAACAGACCAAAATGTGCTCATTTTAACTCCTTTAGAAAAGTGTTGACTGTTAAGTAAAGGCAACAACCAGCAGGGCTGGCAGCAGGAGCTAAAACTGATTTGACATTAACTTTTCACAGTGCACGTTTGAAGCTTCGTGCAGTTTACTTTATGTCCTGTACATCTCACGACAGGCTGGACGTGCACAAACAGCCTGGTCAACACCTGTCCATCAGCCCATCTGTCTTGGAAATGCTGCTTTTACCAGAACATGGGAATTATTTTTATTAAATTACTTTGTTCTTTCAGGGTGTCTTTTAATACATGTTTAAACTGAAAGTCTTTTTGGACAAGCATCAACCTGTGCATTATGTGTAGACGTAATAATGCGAAACTTTATGTGATTAAAGTATGTTTGAATGGATTGGCAACAAAAAAAATGAAATCAATCAGTACAAAATCACCTAAAACTTTTACTTTTGTGACGTCATGCTCCAGACCAACGAAAATAATTACAGGAAAATCTGGTTCCTAAAACGCCAACTGCAAATACAGTATAGGGGACTCCTGCGCAGTTGTGCACATTTCTCCATGGAGTGGTCCTTTTTGTATAATTTTTAATTGGTTTCTTTCCTTCAGATGTAAGGAGGCACCCATGCGGTGTCTTCTGGCAGCACCTGACGTCACGATGGATAACAGCAGGCACCACGTGACTGCTGCGCTCTGTCTGGACCCAGCAGGGTCTGTCAGAGCCTCCTCGGTGAGGACACACACACACAAACACACACACACACACTGGGCGGATAACAACGCGTACGCGTCTTCTCATCTCAGAGTTGCTTTTAACGTCGCACCCGCACTTTGTGGCACCGAAACGCGCGCGGGACAGCATCGCGCCGTCGTGCATTTTATACGCTCCAGTTCCGCGCATGCAACTCAAAACATGCTTATCTTGTTGCGCATTTTAAGAGCAACGGCGACTGAGTTCCTCAGTGCGCGCATGCAGAGCGCGAGTCCTTCGCCACGCGCTGCGTCACCGTCCGGCTCAGACATGGTGCCAACGGCTCCACAGCTGAACTTGCACGGATGAGAGTGACGACATGACAGCACACAGTCAGCAGGCGACTCACTCAGTCTGTCGCGCCTGTGTGGTGCGCTCCTGCATCCCCTCAGAGGGCATCGCTCAGTGGAGCCGGTGGGAGGCATCCTCCTTCAGAAAAAAAAATAATAAATCAAAAATCATAATGAGAGCAGTGACATAACCTGGACATCCCAGACAGCTCATCCTGCGACATATTTCACTTTGGACCCGCTGATGTCACTTCCTGCCTGAGTAAGCCAGCGCAAAGGAGCGCGGGGATGCGCAGGGGTGTTCCGAATGTTGCCAAGTTCACAAGGTCACGTCGAAGTGC
>JARVGV010001030.1:13393566-13405754 GCA_031762435.1 Hypsolebias longignatus | reverse complement strand
GAGCTTGTCGTCCCACACGCTGACAGCTCTGTTGTGCAGAGTTCTCTTGTTCAGGATCTTAACATAAGTCTTATAAAGTACTTTTTGACCCATTCTGCACAAGTCCATCTTTGGGTCTATCTTGTTTAGCAGAGGACCACTGTCTTTTGCAAAAAAGAAAGTATCTTCAATACTTGTAGGTTCATCTGTTTTGGGCTGGAGACCTTTAATTTGCCTAACAAAGCTCTTAGCAGGCGAGAGCTTCATCAGTTCATGTCCAGACAGAAAATTTAAATAGACGGTCAAGTACGGTGTTAAGCACCTGAGCTCTTCGTAGCTCTGGACTATGGTCATCCACTGCTAATGTGTGTCACATTTGAGCCTTTGAGTTTTGTCTGCGCCTTGGGTTCTACTCCACACCAACACATTATAGAAAATGATTAGCAAAAATCAACTCACCATACTTATGTAAATCCCAAAACATGCACTGGACCTTGTCTTCTGGCTGTAAACAATGACAATTATTAAAGTTGTAAGAGCTATCACATGGCAAGGTTTTGTTACAGCTGCTACAATGAAAACAAAAATCCTCACCTGTTTGGGATTTACATGGTTGAGGGTCACCACCACTCGTTTCTCCAAGTTGATGACTTGGCTGTTGTTGATGCTGGCAGAGACTATGTAAGAGTTTAATGTCCAGTTGCTTTGTGTTGCATTGCCTATATGTGAGTCCTGTTCAAAAAAAAAAAAAAAAAGTAAAAACAGCAGGGCAAAAATATGCTGCAGATTGCACATCCTTCACATGTACTGAAAGCTGGTCCTAATAGCGTAATGTTATCTGAACTGTTATGAAAAAAATATTATTTTGTGGAAATGTTCTTAATTATCTTCTACTGGTGTGAAGATCTGACTCCCTTCTTAAGTCTGAATATATAAAAAGTCAGCTAAGAAAGACTGAAATCAAGAAATAAGCTTCTGTCTGAAAGTATTTTTCAATTTTCCTCCCTTTTTTCAGAGAAAAAAAGTCATAATCCGCAGATTTAAGTCAGAATCCGCAGATTAAAGTCAGAATCCTCAGATTAAAGTCAGAATGCTCAGATTAAAATCAGAATCCTCAGATTAAAGTCAGAATGCACAGATTAAAGTCATAATCCTCAGATTAAAGTCAGAATGCTCAGATTAAAATCAGAATCCTCAGATTAAAGTCAGAATGCTCAGATTAAAATCAGAATACTCAGATTAAAATTGGAATCCTCATATTAAATCAGAATCCTCAGATTAAAATCAGAATTCTCAGATTAAAATCAGAATCCTCAGATTAAAATCACCTCAGATTAAAGTCAGAATCTTCAGATTAAAATCAGAATCCTCAGATTAAATCAGAATCCTCATATTAAAGTCAACATCCTCAGACTAAAGTCAGAAGACAGAATCATCAGATTAAATCAGAATCCTCAGATTAAAGTCAGATTCCGCAGATTAAAGTCAGAATCCTCAGATTAAAGTCAGAATCCTCAGATTAAAATCAGAATTCAATTTTTTGTTGAAATCAGGTCTCTCTTGTAAATGAGTCATCGAGGCTCAATGGGATTAACCTGCCTAATAAAGGTTGAATGAATGAATGAAAAAAATTGAGTTCCCATTTCTTGTTTGTCCCATCTGTAAAGTGACGTGTAAAACACGTTGCCTGGCAGCATCAGGCTTCATCACGACACTTGACCAGAGAGATATGACTAAACATAATAAAACCCAGCAAAATAACAAGCCTGGTCAGGTGTTTTCTCTGTTTTAAGCACATTTTCCCAAACCTTGACGTAATCCTTTGATGATCACACAAGTGGCATTCTGATTCATAAAAGTGGCTGATTCAAACAGCTTAAAGGAGTGATGAACTAGTGAGAGCAACAAACTGAAACTTATATTTTGAAGAAAATACCTGAAAAAGGTCGGGAGTTCCATAAAACTGAAACTGGACACGTGTGGTGTTTTTATCTCCAGTGGGTAAAAAGGGATTGAGTTCAGAGGGCAGAGAGATGGTGGCGTTTGTGTCGGGGAACGGTTTGTTCACAAAACTCTGGTTGACAAAAACCTGAGAAAAAAAATAAATTAAATTGAAAGTTGATCTGTCAATCACTTGTAAAAACATGTTTCAGCTTTAATGGCTATTTGTTTTCCTGAAGCCATAATGTCTTGTTCTTTTATCATTGACTTAAATTTCACATTTATTGAAACATTGTTTCTGTACGTGTTTCTAATCATACAAGAACTGCAGTGTACGGGAATTATTTTGTAGTATTTTTAATAGTTAGATGGATTTATTATTTTTAATTCACTGTTTTTTTTTCTCAATCTGTTTCATTTTTCTTTGTTTTTCTTCTTAGTCAATTAGTTCAGTTCTTGTTGTGTCGTTGCTTTGTCGTTTTTTATCCTTTGGTTTCTTGATATTGTTACTAGAACTTCTGTTTCTTTTTCCAGTGAATTGATCGACATGTCATCACCTCCGCAGGTCACTGCATCTTGTTTTCTCATTATCCCAAGTATTATTTAAAGCTCAGATCTTTTGACGTGGGGTTCTGTGGAGACATTATAAAACATTAGTACTCTACCTGTTGAATGACTGCAGTTTGAAGAAATATGTAGTCCTAGAGTTTTGTTCCTACAGCTTTCTCCACCAGATGCTGCCATTGGAGACACACCTGCAGATCTATACCCTGATGAGCTGCAGGTGTATAAAGGGCGTTTGACGACACCACTCCAACACTGGTGCATTGTCTGCCTGGTGGTAGTGTGTTCCTGGTCCTTCGTTGTATTCTCTAGACTAGAGTTTTGCTTCTTCTGACTCCTTGCTCCCATACCTCACAGAATCTCCTGAGCTCCTTCAACACCTAGGATCCTCCTTCGTTCCTGCCTTGCCTTCTCCACTTAAGCAAGTACCAAGCCTTGATTGTCCTGGGACCTCATTGGACTGACCCTGCTGGAACCTTGGACTCTCATGCCCCAGAGTTTACCAACTTCTCAATATGCTGGTGAAGATTCTCAGTCATCCAGGACATGATAAAATCAAAAAAGGTTCAATACAGAAACAACGGCCGAGTCACCCTTTCTTTACCTGTTAGCCACTGTTGTGACATCAGTTTCAGAGAGCAGGATATTGGCAACGATACTGACAATATCCCCTCCAATGTCTGGCTCGATGGGGCTTACATCAACCATTTCACTGAGCTTATCCACCACTGACCATTAACCCTAACCCTAACCACTAACCCTAACCCTAACCACTAACCCTAACCTTCTCAAGTAAGAGGTCTGTTTGTTCTTGTTGTCATCATCTGCAGACTGGCTTGGCTCCTACTAACTGTTCCCTTGTCTTCAGGGTTCCAGCCCCTTCTTCCAGAGGTCGCAGTTCAAGGGTTTCCTCATCACTCACTTGTAAATGAACTGTTCAAACTGTTCCTGATCTTGTGGTTACTGTTACTGCTCATGACTATTCTGTGTACTTGGTAAATCATTACAAAATAGGGTTTAATTCCAACTTTGTTTTTCCCAAAGAGAAGCTATTCTCTTTTGTTAGTCAAACATTTCAATAACCCTAAAGACTCAGTTATCACGTGAGTCTATCTGTTGCCCTTGGACTGGACTTGATCTGCAGTATGTTCCCATCGTGGCGTCTTACCTCGGGGTTCATTGTGGTTGTCAGAGAAGCTCCGAAGGTGAGGCCACTGAATTCATCTGGATCTACATCAATCATGGAAAGGGCGAGGGCTGGAGCTTTTATACTTGCGATTTCACCCTGGAACTCCATGCTGTTCCCCATCCGGTCCGTCAGATCAAGAACACTTTGCAAAAGATGACAGGAAAAAACATGATGAAAGCAACAAATTGCTTTTTAAAACAATGCAGATTTTAATGCCGAGTCACCTTTTCTTTACCTGTTAGCCACTGGTGTGACATCAGTTTCAGAGAGCAGGATATTGGCAACGATACTGACAATATCCCCTCCAATGTCTGGCTCAATGGGGCTCACATCAACCACTTCACTGAGCTTATCCACCACTGATCCCAGCTCAGAATGAGAGAGCTGGGAACTGTTCCCCAACTGAACATCTACCAACTCCTGGATCATGTCCACAACCTCAGCTGCATTATCTGGAGATCATCATTATTGACTATTAACGGATGTCATGCTGCAAAGCTTTGACGTGGGATTAAAAACTAGAACGATGGAATGAGAAGTCTCCTCTTACCAGGGGTGACGGTGATGTTGGTGAGGTCTGATATTGTTAAAAGCTGGTGGCAGTTAGTCATATCAGGATCAGCCCAGTGGGTCGTGTCCGTTTCAATGTCCAACTTACTGAAAGGAAAAAGATCAGTGAGTGGAAAAGCTGAAAAACTTTGGTGTTTGTGTCTGGATCCTTGACGCAGCCTGTTTCTGAACCAAAGGGATATAACTCGTAATAAATGCTGCCATCAAATGATTAACTTAATATGCATCAACTAAATGTTTTTAATACGGCCATAAAACAGATTGCACAGTCATTTGTCTTTATAAAATTTATTGCTTGACAGAGTGAAATAATTGCATTGATTATTAGCATGCGGGAAATCCTTTATTTATTTTTTTAACTACAGGATGGCAGGGATCCAAGCAGCAGTGATACATGTTATCAGCTTTAACAACTGGATGCTGTAACTGAGAGAGTTATCTTGTAGTTTTGAGACAATCTCTGTGGAAACAATGTTAAATACGATCAACAAAAGAGAAGTCCACACAGAAACAAGTGTTCTGAACGTCACAACTGTGTAAATGGATCAGCTTCAGTCCATCTCCATTGATACCAGCAGTAATTTAAATGGGCTGTACTGATTTTGTAATTTAAAGCTGGTTATGTCTCACCAAAGTCTGTAGGCTCTGTTTGTTATCGGCTTATTGCAGATCATTTCTTGGAGGACTTGTGGAAACGTTTCTTGCCAAATGTATCGCCCATAAATCGTTGACATGTCTTCGTCCGCACAATTTTCTGGTTCTAAAAACAAAAAGGCAATTTGTGGTCAGTATTCGTCTCCCTCGCTCTCTTTACTTATGTTATGAATCCGGCTCACCTATGTGTTTGATGGTCACAGTCAGAGTTTGAATGGTAAGTGTGCCGTTTTCATACTTTTTTGTCAAAGCGGCGCGGATGGCCGATTCGATTTCCGCCACATTGTTGGTGCGAAATTCCTGCACATGGAAGGTGCAATAATACCTGCTGAAGAGATCAATAAAATCATGCCGCAGTTTGATGAGACAGATAGGCTTTTTACATTTGTGAAGTAAAATTATACCACAAAATCGAAAAACAACAATAACACAAAAATAAACTGATAAAGCAACAATAAAATCAAAAAGATGCAAAATAAATGTTATCATATTGACACCTACTGTTTTTGTTGGCTGTTAAAAGTCTGGAAAACAGGAAAACAGAGCATATTGAGTAAAAAGTTGCAGGTATTTGTCATAAACTGAACTTTATGTATAAACCTGCACATCCAACTTGTTCTATGTAAATCAACCCACTTACCATCAAACTATTGTCGTTTTTCACGCTCCTGTTAGAAAACAAAAGGTTCTTACTTGACAGGTAATGGGGGAACAAATGCCAATTACTGAGGGCACTCACCTGTCAACACTTTCTTTTATGATGACATTCAGGACAATCATTGTCCTGTTCACCTGAAGCTCTTCTTTCAACTTTCAGAAGCAGAAAAAAAGAAAATGTAATTTTTATTTTTTTTTTTTTTTTTATACACAACATACAAATGTGGTTGTGTTTGTTTCTTACCCATCTCTCAATGACAATACTTGGATTTGCCGGGGCCCCCGTCATACTTAAAGTCAAATTAACTCTGAAGAATTTATCTGAATCGACTGCAAATAAAAGAGAAAGCCCAACGGGAAGCAGACAACAAAACAAGAATGAGAAAAAAAATTAAAAGCTTTTATTTTTATGGGATCTGTGTTATTTTTGATTGGCCTGCAACTTAAGAAGTATGGGCGGGTAGGTGGACATAGTCAGAAACACAAATTAGTTGAAATGACCTGTTATGAGCAGTTTTCAAACTCAAAGTTATAGTTATTAACTTCCAGCATCTTGGGCCTTCATTCATGGAGAAGAAGTTTAAAAGTATCATGAGCATATCATCAGCATAGTGTTGAACCCAGATGCAAACAAAAGAATAAACTTTTTTCTTCTTCTTTCGGCTGCTCCCTTCTTTAGTTGTTGTCATAGTGAACTAAGTCACATGAAGACTTGGCAATTATTTTTTATGCCTGATGCCCTGGTGCAACCACAGACCACTGAGCTACCACAGCCCTCAGTGTGGAGCAGAGAGTTGCTATCTGGGGCACCTGGGGGAGCAGATGGTGGGGGTTGAGAGCCTTTCTCAAGGGCCCAGGGTGGGGTAATTGAGGATGGAGGCAGGTGTGGGTGCTTCACCTACCCCACCCACATTTTTGATGTTGTCAGTACCGGGAGTTGAACCAGTGATCTTATCACAGGCCCACCTTCTCTAACCTCTATGCCACCACCCCTAGAATAAACAACTTATTTATTGTTCTTGGACATGCTCGCCACCCTTGTCATCTCTCCTCCCCTGCAGAATGTCTGTGTCACTGTGCTTATGTGCAAGGTGTTTTTTTTTTTTCAATTTCAGGCTCTCTCTCCTCGGCCAAGGAACGAGAGTCTGTCAGGAATTTTTGTTTGCCTCCAAATTCTAAACATGTTGTCACTTTCCTTACTTTTTGTCTGTCCAAACAGGTCTCACTTGTAAATGAGCCTTCAAAGCTCAATGTAATTTATCTGTTTAAATAAAGGTTCAATTAATTATTGAACTTAAAACACAAAATCAAAGAGCCGACGTGGCAAACCAAGAACATGGGGAGACACAGAGGAAGCTGAGCATGACGAGCGGGAAGCACAATCCATGGACAAGGGGGAAAACAAAATGAGACATCATTCAAAGACCAAAACTAACGAGAGGCAGTGACAAACACCTGGGGAGGATAATCAGGAGCAAGTGAGAGTGGGAGGAGCAGGAGGTGGCAACAAGAGAGGAGAAACACTGGGGAGGCTGGAAACACAGGGAAAACAGACAGAGAAGTAAATAAAATAATCACAAGTTGACACAAACACCACAAAACACACAGATCATGACAAAAAGCTGAAGGTGCCTTTTTAACGCTGATAAGGCAACAGAACAGAACAAAAATGTTACAAAATGGTGAAATTCTGATGCTGACAGGAACCTTGGGATGTTTGATTATAATAGATCCACAGATATGCCAAGACCTGAGCAGCATCAAATTAAGAGCCCAGATTGTATTTATTATCACAAACTACCACGAGAGGTTGGAGATCATGTAAATGCTAACACCTGTTGGTTGTATGTGTTTGCTTATTAACAGAATATCTTATTTTGTGGAGGGATTTTATTTGAACTCCCAGAAGTTAAACATTGGATGTATATCTACAACTTATTGATGTCGGCAATAAATCCAATTCAAGATGGCTGCCATAAAAATGACTAAAACACAATAATTTTTAGAGAAATTAAGCTAAAAATGTGGTATGGTAGGAACTGAGACTGATCCCGACCACATATTCTAAATGCTTACAGATCTAAATGATCTATGATAAAAACTTACCTCATCTGTTAACTATTTGGAGACAACTCTGCCCACCCGCTTGCAAAATACTGTATCTCATAAACTGCACAAATTTTAATGAAACTCTGAGAAAGGAATCATTTTATATTAGCATCTACCGTAATTCATTTTTGCAGTCAATCCAGTTGAAGACAACCAGCACCACAAAAGGTTACGATTTAATCAGTTTTACAGATATTGAGTTTAAACTGATGGGGTAGGAGAGAGTCATCCCCAACACCTACTCTGGGCATGATCTTAATTAGTGCATGAAACTCTACTTTTATGTGTGAAGTTTGACCAAAATGACCACAACTTTGTTATTTCTCAACAAAAAGTTATTAAACACTGACTGGAATAGAGAACAAAAATACATTTTTGTTCAAACTGTCAGATTTTAAATCTGCTTTCCGTCTTTATGGTTTAAAAAACTATGCTAACTTGTTAGCTTAGCTCAAGCTGCTTTGGATGTTCCCCCTGTTCACACGGTCAATCACAAAGATTTTAAATATTTAAAATTTATATAGAGGGCCAAGAAAATTACAAAAGGGCTGTATCTGGCATGCAGACTACTTGTTGAATAGGCCTGTTTTAGTTTTACAGAATCTAACAGCTCAATAACATTAAAACAAACTAAGGGTGTTCCCCAAGGTTCAGTGCTTGGTCTCTCCTTTTTATTACTTAAATCCTCCCCAAATATCATCCGTCATCATGGCCTCCATTTCCTCGCTGATGACATACAGATTTACATTTCTACTACATCCATAATCCCCAGTATCCACTCCACACCCATTGTTTAAATTGCATCAAAATCTGAATGAAGCACAATTTTCTCAAATTAAATACTGACAAAACTGACACATTGGTCCAAAGAACCAAGTCCACTAAAATCTTCTGCCTCAACTTTGACAACATCACTCTCACTCCATCCTCACTCATTTGTAATCTTGGTATTCTTCTCGACTCTTTCATTCGAATCACACGTCAAACAGATAAACTCGAACTGCATTCTTCCATCTCAGAAACGACTCCACCCGTCACTCACTTTCTCCACTGCTGAAATCCTAATACAGTACAAGCCTTTGTCACATCCACAATCGGCTATCACAGTAACATTTTGTACGGTACATCATCCAAAACTCTCAACAAACTGCAATATATTCAAAACTCTGCTGCCCGCCTTCTCACCCACACCCACTCCCGTGAACATATTACTCCTGTCCTGCAGAAACTCCACTGGCTCCTCGTCACTCAGCGCATCCATTTCAAGATCCTCCTCGACACATTCAAAGCCCTCCATAATCTGGCCCCTCCATACCTGACCGACCTACTTTTCGTTCCCTCCGCTCCTCCGATGCCAACCTTCTGTCTCTCCCCTGTAGGACCAAGCTCTGAACCTGGGGAGACAGAGCCTTCTCCATCGCTGGCCCCACCCTCTGGAACTCACTGCCCCAACAGCTTCGTGCCTGCACTGATCTCCCCACTTTCAAGAAAGAACTCAAAACCCACCTGTTTAAAATTGCTTTGAATGTTTAAATTTGCCCTTTTTAAATGTTTTATTGTGTTTTTGTGATGCATGTTTGATTTTATTTACATTTTTAACTCATGTAAAGCTTCTTTGAGTATTCAGAAAAGCGCTTATTGAACTATTATTATTAATTATAAAGGAGACCTAAGAATAATAATCAAAGACATGAAGAGGACTGACCGACAGCTAACGTGAGGTCTGATTTCCTGGTCGTTGACGCGTCAGCAGGAGTTGTTTCTGTAAAACAATGTTCATATTTTTAATCATAAAATCTTTTCAGCCTCTTCGTAAAACAGAACAATCCATTAGGTGGTTGTCTGACGGATCAACGGTCTTCGTTCTCAGCGGCATGCTCACTTGGTGGAAACAAGTCGGTGCTGTTGGTCGTTGGAGGTTCTGTTGTTTGTGGAAGAACTTCTGACAGAAAGAAAGAGAGAAAGTCACATTTTTCTCTGACACAGTGGCTAAAAATAAACATGTTGGTGTTTTTAGAGATGCAGAAATGTTCTTGTTGGTAACGTTTGATGTGTCAGTTTAAATTTATATCTTGTCTTTACTGAAAGGGCGCATGCAGAAGTTAATAGATAACGTGTTTATCCACATGCACATTCTTGTGAACTGGACACAAATTTGGTTATGTCTTCAATCCAGTTTATGTCTGTAGAGTTGATCTTAATTCCCGTTTGGTGTGACTTGCACGCTGCAGCACAGACTCACCCACAGGAAGTATGACGATGCTGCCAGTGAAAACTGTGATGGTGGAGAAGTTGTGAGAGAAAGACAAACTGAGTAACGTCGTCACTTCTGCCTGAACCGTTTTCACATCAGTAGCAGGGTTCACGTTCACGTCGACCGCACAGCTGAAACTACAGAAGCACAATCACACATAAAACAGCTGCTCAGCTGAATATATGAACAGGTTTGGGCGATAGCTCCTTGTTGAGCAGCTTTTTGAAATGTAACTTTATTTAGAGCCGTCTTACCATTTGTCACACGTTACGTTTGATTTTCTTAAACCCTGTGAATGTAGATAAACAAGAATGTATGCAGTTTTATTAAAATGCTCACTAGCAGATGATTACAAATAAAAAAGGAATAGCTACTTTTAACTTACAGCTAAAACTTTGAGGTTTTTTGCAACAAGCTTTTTAAATTATACCTTTAAGTTAGCATTTTGGCTTTTCTGCACCTTTTTTCAGCAAACTTATTCAGAACTCATATTTTTAATTGTTTGTTTTTGTTTTAAGGTTAAGTAAATGCACTTTAGTCTAAATTTGCTGTGTCCTTCTGTTGCCTTTCGCAGTGGAAAATTCAACTCATCGGTGTACCTGAGGTTGTTGCGCCTTCAAGGCTGCAGAATTATTACCCATGAGGCACGTCGGCCTGGAAGGGTACACAAAAAACAGAAATGGAAATCAACTGTGTTTCTTAGGTGCTGTTATGATTGTGAAACATCTGCTATAAGTTCCTCAGACACACATCCTCTTAATAAAGAAAGTACTAGAGAAAAAACAAACAGAGAATTTGCATTTCCTGCAAAAATGCAGTGCGAATGCTTATTGCTGAAAAACAGCTGAAATTAGCTAAAACATACAGACATGTAGCTGAAAAGGAAAAACAAGCCTAAGTTAGCAGAAGAAAGCAGACGTGGAAATTATCTTTAAAAAGCTTAAATTTCCCCAAAACAGCTGTACAGTAACTAAAGAAATGTAGAAAAAAGCTTAAATTTCCAAAAGGAAGTGAAGTGAGCTTAATTATGCCAACTAAGGCTGAAAGAGGCAAAAATTAGTACAATAAAGTTATCTGCAAAAAGCTGAAATTTGCCAAAAACAGCTGAATAACAGCTAAAACATGCAGAAAGATGCTTAAGGAAGTGGATAGAGCATGATTTTGCTGAATTAGGCTGAAAAAAGTTGAACTGATTGCCCAAAAAAGGCAGAATTAGCTGAAAAAACAGAAATTTGAACAAAAACAATTAAATAGCTGAAATACCAGAAATAGCTGAATTTAGCACAAATAAGATGAAAGGAGCATAACAATGTGGACACATCAGATTGCAACAATAATTAATCAATGGATCTAATCTATGCAACTGATAAATTAGTTGCAGGATTGGAAAGAATAATCTATTCTGTATAGCTGCTTTGTACATACAAAAAGAAAGAAAAAAAAAAAGAAAAATGTTTTACCTTAGAGATGACACGAAAATATTTTGGACAGAAATGCTTTTAGGGAAAATACTCTCCAGCTAAAAACAAACAAAAAAATAAAGGAAGATGACAATTATAAATAAGAAATTTGATTAATAAATTTAAACATTTCTGAGGAACTTTGTGTACCCATTTTCTTGTGATTTCCTCCAACGGGACTGAGCAGCTATCAGGGCTCATGGAGTCATTCATAAAAACCCACATTTTGATTTTGTACTGCGACCATCCTGAAAAATGATCATTAAATATTATAAGGGCTAAAAATGTACAAATATCATATAAGAACTATTAAAGAATGGCTGCTTTTAAGAATATTTATGAGGATTTTTATAAAGTTCAAGTTCAAGGCTCTTTATTGTCATTCGCATCACATGTGGTACATGAGGTGAAATGAAATTATGTACTCAAGATTCCAGTTACACCCAAAAATAGCAAAAATATAAAGTAAAGTAAATTTTGCTGTATAAGTCACAGTTTTTTGCATAAATTAGAATGCCTGCGACTTATACAGCTAAGCAATGTATTTATGTCCCCCCCCCCTCCCCATTTTTATAACCAAAGTTTTGGCTGAGGATCTGATGATTTCATTCATTCTGACATGAAAAATACTCAACACTACCATTTTCAGCCACTAGAGGGCCCTCGACTAATATGGCAAGCCAAGTGTCTCATTAATATGTAAAAGTGGATATCAATGAGACACTTGGTTTGCCATACAAAGCCGTCTTCCTCTCGCTCTGGAACTCCTGGAGCAAACGTCAAATCAGCTGCCTTTTGGTTGGGGCGCGGC
>JARVGV010001030.1:13347000-13368043 GCA_031762435.1 Hypsolebias longignatus | reverse complement strand
CGCCATGTGCGTGCGGCTCCGACCTACGGCAGAATCGAGCTACGAACGGTCCTTAGGTCCGGAACCCGTTCGTATCTCGGGGACCACCTGTATTTAATATTAAAGCAAAATAACAAATTACTAATGCTTTTAAAAAGAAGCACTGACTCAATTTTCAAACCTCCATACTGCTGTATTTTCCCTCAGTGTTTGTTTTAGGTTATGGCGTTTATTGACAGGCCATTATGAATCCATTAACAGCTATGGATCCTCAGCTAAGTATAGCTTCAGCTGAAACCTGACTCATCCATGGAGCTTGTGACGGGCTCATATAGTCATCGCTGCGGCTCACTGCTCAGTCGGATTGAATTACAGAGCACATTGGTTTAGCAGGAAGAGTTGTTTATGTTTCTGGATTATGAGGGTTAATCTCTCAATCTGACACAGCAAAACAGAACACGATTTCCTCTACTACTTATTTACATAACATACCGGTAGCTACCACTTTTATTGTTAAAGTAGAAGCGTGTAAATCTCAGCAACTTTTCTGCCAAATATGAAACGGTTGCGTAATCGTGGCAGGAAGTGCTAAAGGCTCCATATTACAATTTTTTATTTTAAATTTTTTAGAAAAACAAGAAGTGACATATTATGTGTTCTGTGTACTAATACATCATTGTGCTGTAATATGTGTGTTCAGTGTTGGTGTTCGGTGTGCTGGTGTTCAGATTTATGTTTTGTGCACAATTTGGTAAAAGAAGGGTGTTTTTTTAAAAATATATATATGCATATATTTATATAAGACTGTTGCTTTCGGCTCAAGTTTTCTGCCAAGTCAAAGCTTTTAGGAATCGACCTTCCTGCATAAAGTGCTATATCTAACAAAGTGCTTTTTGTGTGCTCTTTCCCCTCTCACAAAAACACTCCTACATTTGTTTCCTACCATCATCTACCCTCTCCCGCCCTCTTTAATTTTTCTCTCCTACTCTCTTTGTTTTTCTATCGATCCTTTTCATTCTCCCTATGCTTTTTGCTGCCTTGCTGCCCATCTCGGACGCTTCTCACCCCGCCCGTTGGTTGTGCTACCCTGGCCCTGCGATGACTGTGTCCTTTACCAGAGTATCACCTGTGTCCTCGTTCAGCCTCTGCCAGCCTCCTGCACCCACCGCGGGGACCCGTGCGCAGCCGCAGCACCGACCGTCAGAAAAGCGCCATGACATCGTCAAAGTCGGCCAGCGAGGCCCTCGACACTTCTCTGGTGAGGTCTTCTTAAACTTAATGTTGCTAATGCCACTAATCAACAAATAAAACTATTTCAGTCAGATTTACCAATAAAAGACTAATTTAAAAAAATATATATATTTTAGCTGCAAAAATTACATCTTGTAGTTGTAGTAATGACATCTGTGTCTGTTAGTTTGTGCTTCCTGATGGAAATTACCTGGATGAGATTTTTTTAGGTGATAGAACTAATCTCAACTGTATTCAAAATAGGGATTTATTACGGTTGTATGTGTGTATGATAATCTATCCATATGAAATATACCTTTGGAAATGGGGGAAAAACTATCAAAAATGCAACAAATTGTTAAAATTACTTGTTTTACTGGAACCATTTGCTTTTATTTCTTGCAGTCTTTAAAATTTTGACAAAATGCATTTAATCTGTAGTTGTAAAAAGAGCTATTATTTTTTTTAGAAGCTGCCCTAAAACCCAGTTGTTTTATCGTATTTGATAAAATGAGGTTTTTTTTTTTTAACACTGAAATTGGATGAAGAAGAAACAAATGCAGGGCAGCCTCTGATTTATCCTCTTCTTTCTACATTTGCCTGTCAAATTACTTCAATGGGACGCTGACCATAGGGAAATGTAGTTCCTGTTGTTTTTTAAACTTTTCAGGTCACTCGCATGTTAATTTAGTTTTTACAATGGAAGAAGCTTGTGCTTACTGCTACTGCAAGTCTGCCTCCATGTTCTCAGTTGGTGGCCTGTTGTGCCTGGCTCTCATAATCTGCTCCTCCTCATCCTCCTCCGGGCTTGTGAAGGACTTCATTGTAACAGCATGCAACAAGGGTGGCCTGATTATGGACAGATGAGGCCATGCAAAGCAGACCCACCCTGACCCTACAGCATGCTTTTTAAAGTCTCACTGTCTTTTACAGTTTAGTAGGAGATGCATCGTCATGTGTAACAGAAGAATTTACAGCACTCTGCTGTTTTAAACCTCACAGTTACCATATGTTTCAGCCTATAAGTCACAGTTTTTTTTTTTTTCATAATTAACATGCCCTGCGTCTTATAGGCTGAAGCAACATATTTATGGATTTTTTCCCCCCATATTTATAAACCAATTTTTGGCTGAGATATGACTGTTTTCGTTCAATCTGACTAAAAAAAAGAGTTGAGTATAATTTTCAGCCATTAGATGGCAGCAGAGTAGTAGTATTTATGGCATGCTGTTGTATCGTGTAATAAATAAAAGTGGCTACAATGACAAATTCAAAAAGTTCAAGACAAAAACAACTAGACTTTATTTATTATACTTTTGTTTTTGTCTTGAACTTTTTTTTTAATTTACCATGTCATGGATGACTGAGAATCTTCACCAGCTATTAATGACACAATCGGCTTGCCTTAGTCCCCCCCACCTTCGTTCTGCTTGCTGCTTGGAACCATCAAACCAGTTGCACCACCCCAGTGAAAAGCAGCTAATTTGACCCTGGGACACACCTTTTTATAATTTCGAGAAACAAATGATTGTTTTAGGTGCTTTTCTTGGTAAATTTCAAAGAAACGAGCGGCGTTCCTCATTATTTTTTCTCCCTCTGTGTGCTCCCAGAGCACCGAGGCAGTGATTACAGTTGATTTGACCGTTAAAAGTCCTTTTATTAAGCCAACGCTGGACTGAGACACATCTTTATTGTATTTTCGAGCAAATAAATAATTGTTTTTAAGTGTTAATCTTGTTAAAGTCCTCATGTGCACACTCCCACGGCTGCCATTTGGCAGTCCCATCAATTTTTGCCACAACACCGGCCCACATTTCTGGGTTGTCAGTGGTGACACATAATAGATGCAACATAAACGGCGAAGCGACATTTATGGATTTTTCCACTTTTTTAAACATATTTGGACTGATGCGACTTATAGGGTGGTGCAATGGTTACGGTGGAAAATACTGTGTACAGTTGTAGCTGTAAAATATTTTGATGAATTCACAGATAGTCCAGTTCCAAGCAGGGTGACTTCTGCTGATTTCATCTGATCATAAAGAAACAGAGCTCGGCTTTGTCTATTTTAATTTGTTTTTCACACTAAATGTTTTTAAAAACAATATGTATTTTTAAGTGATTGACATTGCTATAAAATATACATTTAACTATATTCTTGTCTACAAACACTATTTGTAGATGTTAAACAATCACTGCACTCAGATGATCTGTGTTGATTAATTCTTCGTGTTACAATATTTAATTGATACACCTGAGTAAGAAATTAATTTTGCTCCACATAATACGACTTTCTGTTTCTTGTTCCACTTATTATTGCTCAAAGAACATAGGTATTCAGATCATATGTCTAAGGATAAAACAGTTGCTCATAAAAACAGTGTTGTAACAAACACTGTTTTCCATTATGTACAAATTGTGCCTGTTTTAGAGTCACACAAGTGATTGATCTTTGTCGGTATATTTACATGGCTAAAGATAGTGCAGTGACTTAAAAATTCATTAGGCATTAGCAATGTGTTACTTACATGTTTGAAGAACCAGTTCCTTTTCATGGCCTCGAGACTTAAAAACATTTGTTTCCACTTTTTGCCCCTTTTCCCTACACTTAAGCACAAAATGCAAATATATGATTTCTTAACTAAACTGTTTGTTTACAGGTACTTCTGTCCACAGCAGACTCATAAATGACCCCACAATAACATTAATCTCTGTAGAGGAGTAAATCCTTTATAAAACCTGTCCATTTAGGATTTTTGGAGTTATTGTTTATTTATTTACTGTGCTGTACTTATAAATAACATTTACAACATTTAAGCTAATTTGGCTGATTTTTGAAGCGATTGTGTTCCTAAAATGATCTTAATTCGTGTTGTTTTTTTTCTACTTCTGTTTTTTGTGTATGTAATAAACATAATAACAAAAAACTACAGAAAGACAAGCCGTTAACATCACCTCAGGGGCAGCGTCCTGCCTCCCCATCCACCACTCTGGTACGCAACCGCTCCCCTTCCCCGGCCCACAATCCAGTTCCTAAAAGGACCCCCTCTCCAGCTGCTAACAAGTAAGTCTTTACACTGGTTCTCTCACTCATTATTTTATATTTCTGTTGTTAGTGAGATGGTTGTAGCCTTGAACGTACTGTAAATCAAAATGTATGACACCCAATTTGTCCTTAAACAGGCAGAGTCCCAGGATGCGTCCTCCTTCACCATCGTCAATGAAACAGCGCCCTCCATCCCCCCAAACCACATCAGCTAAGCCCCCTCCTATCCAGAAACCAGCTCTCACTCCAACAGGACCCCCAACCCTGAGGAAGAGGGACTCCAAGTCCAAGGATTTAGGTCCTGTTCAGGCTGTGGCTCCACAGTCCTCTGATCTAAGCAAGACCAAAGAGAAAGACGGTGAGTTTGTGAACAGTGATGAGAAGTACAAACACTTTACGGATATGACGCAAATTCTTTAAAAACACACTAAATATTATTCAGACACAACATCAATGTTCTGGTTTATTTAATAGAATTTCAGCAAATCAGCTGAACTAGCTGAAATTTTACACATCTCAGCTGTTGCTATCAGAAGCTTTAAGTTACATTGGTCCAAACGTACTTCTACTCTGACAGACGATTAAAGTAACATACCGGTACCTTTATTATTATTATTTGGCACGTCTTGTTCAAAGCAATTACCCATGATTAATCAGGTCTCTTAATGTTTAATAAGTAATTTGTTGTTTCTACAGAATGGCATCTTGCTACTCCTACCATTGTGTAGCTATTCTCCACCTGTTATGTTTACACTAAATTGATGTTCTGAAGTAAAACAAATAAGCTCTTAGATTCAGGTCTTCAGAGATTTGAAGATGTTTGAATGATGACAAATTGTTGCATTCAGAGTTGACAAGCATTTCATGTTTTGATTTGTAATAGTGAATGTGTTTGATATTAAAAAATGTTGCAGCCGTTGGAACAATTTGTTTCATCTAAAAAAAAATTTTATTTTTGAAAATCACCTGGTGAGCTGAGTGTGGAGTTGCTTCAAAAGGGAGTCACTTTGAAGATGAGCTGCTGTGCAGCTTCTCTAACAGAATAAACATTTTAAAAATGTTTTGTGTGTGTTGCACTCTGACGTGGCAGCAGCAGCTTTGGCTGCGATAAATCCCAGTGGAGCAGGACATCCATTAAGTCCCAGCTGGAGTCACATCCTGTTGTAGATCTGGATTTGTGATTGCTTCTGCCACCCTGTGGACAGAACAGTTTGCAGCTAAATGAATTAGTTTTTGTGCAGGTGAAACTTTACAGATGCTCTGTGACTGTATACATCAGGGGTGTCCAAACATTTTCATATGTGGACCAAAACTATCAAGATTAAAGAACTCATGGGCCACAAAAATGTGAATTTCAACGTGAGTAATGTTTTGGAGAAAGGACAAAAGGTTACTAATTTTGGTGGAGAAAGAGTTTTAATTTGTTGTAGATTCAAAACATGAAAAGCCTCATTAACACTAAGCTTTTTTTTTTTTTTTTAATTATTAAAAAGGATTTGATTTATTTGATTTGTTGGGTCTATGTTGCTTTCTTGTGTTTGGAAAGTTCAGTTTAGTCTGTTCTCATGAGTAAGTGTCCTTTTAAAAGGGGGTCAATCAGCCTTTTGGGCCGTCTATGGTCCAAATTGCTGATCGAAGTTCTGAAAAAATTGTCCAGCTGTCAGTCGCTACAACAGATTCATAGAAGCTTTGGTAAAGTTGATCAACTCGTTTGTAGAGGATACCATGTTATTCATTTAAAAGTGTCCAGCTTCCCTCTGGGTTATTTTATCAGTTGCTATATTTAGCAAGTTTTATGAATCATTATCCAGAAGTCCTTTCTGGTAGAACTCAGTAAAGGGTTTTGATGCTCTGTACCATGTAGTAAAAATGAAAAAAATAATAGCCAAAGGTTTGTATTTTTCTTAATATTGCTCACTTTGAGAAAATTGTTTTTCATCAGTTTTGCTGTTAAAAATAAACATATAAAAAAGGATTACCAACTAATTTGCAGAAAGTCTGCATCAACCTCTTAGGTTTGCTGCCAAAATGATACCAACTGCAGTTGTGGGCCACACAAAATCACTCCAAGGGCTGCAAATGGCCTTTGGGCCACACTTTGAACACCCATGGTATACATGAAAGATACAAAAACAAGATGATTAGATATGATGATCTTTGTGTGTTGCTGGGAATGTTTTTATTTATTTTGTCAAATAGTTTAGTTGTTAATATGAGCAATCAATAATCACAGTGAGTCCAGTAATAACGTTTATGAATTACCTAGTATAAAGTAAATAACTATACAAAAAGTTGGATATTGAAAGAAGCAATATATTATATAAACCATGTTTATTTGTCTTATTGCATATTTTATTACATTTTCTGAATTTGTGTTTTGAAAATAGTTTCAATCAATTATCTTGGGTATAATCCAAAGATCATTATCAAAGATAATCATGGGAATGCTGTAAAACGCTGCACAAGACCAATTTCCTGATTTCTTCATGACAGAAAGCCTCCCTAACCCATCAGTTCCTCTCTCCTCTTGGTTATTATTTATTGAGTAAAAGGGAGGTGCTGGGCCTGCACGGCGTTGATATAAGGATGACTTGATGACAGGAGGTGCCAAACTTATTTCCTGTGTTGGCTTCTTTACCTACCAGACTCAAAACCTGCAAGTGGCACAAACTCAGCCGCTGAGGCCGCCAAGATCCTGGCTGAAAACCGCAGACTGATGAGAGAGCAGAAGGAGCGAGAGGAGCAGCTCAGAATACAAAAAGAAGAGGAGGAGAGGTGAATATTGAAGCATTTTGGCAAATCTTTTTCTCCTTGAGGAAATGTGTTTTTTGTTGTTTTTGTCTATAAAATATTGGATCTGCCAGGCATAGCAATGTATGAAGAATACTGTTGATCTAAACTTTTTTTACTGGTACAGTATTTTTTTAAGCATTTCCAAACACAGCAGACACAATTAAAAACAAGAAAAAAATATATTCTTAACCTAACAAACCACAGGTATTTGTCATTTATGTGCCTCAGAAGTATAACTGAATTTCTAAGGACGCAGTCAAACTTGATGAGCATTAGAATCAGAACTAGCTTTATTGCCATTGCACCCGAGCACAACAAAATTACATTTCAGTTATAGCTGTCTAAGAAAACGTAAAACAAGACAACAACAGCCTTGGGAGGTGCAGCCCTTTTTTACAGGTAAGAAAGAAGAAACACGGGTGGAGAGAAGGTTAAAAAAATCTAATCTCACATTGCGTCCTACAGGACACATTGTGAAAGGGGGGTGGGGGGGGGGAGAGACCAAAGCTCGTGAAATAGCACATAAAAAGCACATCAATAGGCATAATACATATGTGTGGAGGGGTTGGGGGGGTCCCAGCATGGCCGCCAGGTGATTGACTCAGCCCTTTGGCGCCTTCGCATCTCCTAGGTTGCTGCACCGAGGGAGGCAATGAGGGAGGCCAGGAAAGGCATGAGTTTGAGAGGAAGTCGTAGCCAGCACAGTCCAGAGCCTCCACACCCTAGCCATAGTCCTGATAAGAGGTGTTTGTTTATCAACCGTCTCGGATGAGCTCTGACACAGGTCCACGTCCTTGGGGAGGGGAGCAGAGCGTCTTGTTTCCATAACATCCAAGGAGAAATTGAGATAGTGAACCTTCCAAGGCCAGGTCCAGATTCAGATTTCAACATTGTTTTGGGTCAGGCTGAGCTCGTTAATTTCCGCATCTGCCTTTACAGTCTCGCTAGTACATCTCATGGTGTCTCCAAACACCTGAATTGTGATTACTTACGCCGAAGTCGAGCTTACAACTTCTTCAAGATTGATTCCTTCCAACCCTCCGTGAACACTGTCACAAAGTTCCACAGTCCGGATATTATCAACCTGCTCAGCTTTGATACAGGTCCACAGATAGTTCGCACAGAGTTTGAGTGTTGCCAAGCACGGCACACACATTCCAAGCAGCTTAAACAGCTGCTGACGTTTCTGAATTTGTCGATAATCCAAATTTCCACCAACTCCAAAAAGCAGAATCCAGTTATCGTAAATCCAATTGTGTTTCCATCAAGGTAAAAGGGCTCTCCTTCACGCTGTCTTCTTGTTGAGAAAATTTGATCAAGTGTGCTGAGAGACCAGCTGAACAAATCTATAGTTTACAATTCGGAAGATATGAAAAAAGCACTGAAAAAGGTTCACAAGACAAAGAGCAAAGTGGTGACGGAGCCAAAAAGAAAGCGTGAGAGCAAGCAAGCAAAAAATAAATAAATACCTGTATACAGATTTAGATTTTCTAAATTTAATTTAATTCAAGAATTTCTGTTTTTTGATCATCTCAGACAAAGGAAAGAAGAAGAGGAGCGTTTAGCAGAAGAGGCCCGACAGAAACGCCTAGAGGAGGAGAAGAGGCTGGCTGAAGAAAGAAGAGTTAAAGAAGAAGAAGAAGCTCGCATCGCTGAGGAGGAAAGAGCGAGAATGGAAGAAGAAGAAGTAAAAAGGCAGGCCGAGCTCCAGAAGGAACGAGAGGAGGCTGAGGCAAAGGCCCAGGAGGACGCGGAGAGAGTCCGACAAGAACGGGACCGTATTATGCAGCAGAGCCAGCAGGAGCGCATGGAAAGGAAAAAGGTATGGTGAACACACACTTTATGTATTGTAAATAAATCTTTATTTTTTATGTCAAGTATTTGTGGTGGTTGAAGCAATTATTTTTAAAGAACTACAAATTATAGGTACAACAATAGTTTAAAACTTTTAAAAATGTCTCTTTGGCTCAGTCATCTTGTAAAGAACCTTCAACTCGTGACTGCATAAATATTGGGTGAACCTGAATGAATTAAAACTTTTATTACAAAGGTCTTTCTTTTTCCGGTTTCAGAGAATCGATGAAATAATGAAAAGAACCAGAAAGGGGGACCAGAATGCCTTAAAGGTGAGCTCCTCTTGAATCAGCTCACACAGTGTTTGTGCTGGTACACTGAGAGCTGACTGTTCATTTTCTCATGTGTAGAAAGATGAAGATAAATGTTCAGAGGAAAATGGAGATGAAAGTGTGGACCAGATGATGGGTGACACCAGAAGTAGGTGTCTCCCTCCTTTACCACATAAATGAAAGATGTATTTTCCTTTTAAAATTTAATGTCAGGATGGTTTTATGTGTTTATGTTCTCATTTATTGCACCAATATTATGTTTGAGTGTGCTTTCGCAGTTAAAAGGTTTTATTTTTCTAACACACTATTTTTTAACTTTATAGTGTCATGTAGATATGATTTCTTTATGTTCACATCAATGGTTTGTTATATTTTGCTCACGACTTGATGATATTGGTAACCTGATTAATGAAAGCAGATTTTTTTCCCCATTTTGTATTATTTACTCTTCGTTAATGTTTATATATTATCCGTGTCCTTTATTGCTGTAGCTGAACTGGATGACCTTACAATGGAGGACGATAAAGATCTGTCCTCTGGTGAGCCTTTGATGGCCAGAGAAGAACCCCTGGGCAGTGTGAATGGACAGTTGGAGACAGAAGACAAGGAGAACTCCAACGGCACAGATGAGACTCAGGCAGAGAGGTATGCAGACCACAAACACCTTTTGTAAATAATGGCTACGGTTTTGTCCCAGTATAAGTGTGGAATGGTCCTTTTAGACTGCAATAAATGTTATTTTGATTTATATCAAACACCAACAGCCGCATCAAAATCCTACTAACACAAAAAAAGAAAGTAAAGTTCAAATCTTAATATTTATTTTCAATGCTTAGGGGTAAAATTTTAGAGTTGGGCCTTTATTTCTAATTCCTGATGTAGGAGTAATGTCATTTTTCTACAGGGCCTCATTTTGGTGCAAAACGTTCAATTCAACCATTATTTATACAGGTTAGTCTCATTGAACCTTGAGGACTTATTTACAAGAGACTTGATTTTAACAAAGAACGGTAACAACAGTAGAAAATCTTAAAAGAAAGCATGGTCGGCTGCTCTTTGTCACCTGCCAGCGCTCTCGGCCACGCTCACTTCTCCACTGCTGAGCAGAGATCATGGCTGCAGGAGGAAGCTTTTCCCTGCACATGTGGGCTGCACAAAGGTGCAGCAGGTACTAAATAATTTATTTTAAATTAAAAAATTCCATGCCTATCGTGCAGCTCATCCACCAGTCAGACAATTGTGTGTCATGTCCGATCTTACTTTGAAAAACCACAAAAGAGCGAGTTCGCAAAAGTCGGACCGCTAAGTAGCGAGGGACTACTGAAATGAAAAGCTCACGTCACATAAACCTAAACGTAGAAAAACAGCTAATTAGCCTTTTCATTGGCTGTTATAAATGTAATGTATTTTCATTGTACTTTTTGTGAAGAGTTCTCAGACCTTGGAAAGATGTGAGAAGTGTCTGTACTTGACTCTTCAGTGGGACTGATTGAGACCAAGTACCACATGAAGGAAACTTTTAGTCCACTCATCATGTCTGACTCGTGACTCTGCAGCCTACTGTCAGGTGTTTGTCTCACAGTTTTTCATTCTCTCATTAAATGTCTCTTCCCCCCTGCAGCCCAGTCCCTAAAGGCCACATTGTTGAGGACTCGGAGTTCCTGAACGAGCAGGACTCCACCAAGGCGGAGCTGGTCTCAAGTCTCAACGGGAAGTCAAACCAGTGGAGCTTCGAGGAGCTCATTGACGTCAACGTTCATTCCAAAACTCGGCCTCTTGTAGAATCTGAGGATTGTAACCAGGTTTTAATCAACTGTGATGGGAGCGTAGATGGAACCAGGGTAGTCTTTGAGGACAACGCCCTGCATTCCTCTAATCAACCCAAAGAAGCCATGCCAGGTGAGGAACCACATTCACTCCTGGGCTTCGTCTAAGTCTCCTTTGGACTCACGTTCTTTAGTTCTGGTCTTTGCAGAAATTTGATGCTGCAGTCATTGCTGAGAAGCTTCAGAAAGTTGCACTCCAAAAAGTTCCTGTCCAACTGAGATACTTTAAAGTTCTTCTATTCGTTCCAAACAGCTTCCTCCTCCTCCTCTTCCTGTGGAAGCTGCACAAGGTGAAGTGGAAAGACCACCCTAAGTGCTACGTTTGCATCCAACACGTCAAAGAACCATAAATTGTATATATGAGAAAATGCCACGCTTTAGGGAACTTGTTCGTATTCTTCCACCACTCTTGCTTCAGGTATCTTTCATCTTCCTCTTGTGTTCTTTGTATTTTTTGATTTTTTTTTTATTTTTTTTTTTTTTCAGTTTTGTGTTCAAACTTAACGTTTTGTAAGAATTTTGCCTTTGATAGGGGTGCATTGTTTTAATTTATTAAAAAAAAGTTTTGCTTTGTTTGTTATTGTAATTATTTTCTTATATGTTTACCGTAGTTTTTTTGTTCTCTGATAATATTCTAGGACAAACTCACATCAGGTCATGTCATGTCAGTTACTGAAAATGTCTGTTAACAATTTCTGTTCTGATTTTGGTGGGACATGGCAACAGCCTTTTTTTTTTTTTTTTTTGCATGCGGTTCATCTAAATTTACTTGACTAGCTGCTTTTTTTTGCAGCATCCAGCAACATGGCCTTACCGTCTATTCCCAACTTTGATGTGCAGATATGCTAAACTATTAATGATGACGCTCCCTTGCACACTGTTCAGCAATTTCCTTCATGCACGTGTGCTTAGGAGTGGATTTTGTTCTGCTCGTTTTCATCTTTCAGAGCTGCATTCTTCCCAAATTTCCACCCAAATTTCCACCCAGTGTGTTTTCTTCTTCTGGCCACTAGATGGCCTCGTTAACAAGAAAAGTTCAGTGAAGTTCCAGCTGTGTGTGGAAATAGGGTTTGTGATCAATTTAGATTTTTTTTTTTTTCTTTACATCTGTGAATAGATTTTTTTGGGATCAAACAACTAATTTAGAGTTTTATCCTCATGTTACTCCTCTCCACCTCCTCTGGGTCACCCAATTGTTTGAATACCGGTAACTACCGTAATATATCTTTAACACACAGGTGAAGTTAGTTTCAGTCAAAACTTCTCTCCAGCTTCATAACTGGACTATTTTACTTTATTTTATGTATTTTTTTTTCTAAAACAAGGAATCAGATTTAAGTGATGTGGTTTTTCATCCAGTCATCCGCTTGTGTGACTTCTCCTCTTTTGCTCCTCACCTCAGCTGCGTCATCTGACAAAATGCATTTCAGCTTTGTATAGAGTGGGAATGAGCTGTTTGTTTGTATATGAGAATGCATTTCTACATTTATTTAAGTGTTACCGTGTTGCGTATTTAATCAGTATTAGGCCGTTTAAGCCATGTTTGGGATGAAGCGGCTCAGGTTGTGGATTAATGAAGTCTCCTTTTTGGTTTCCGTTTGATTGGTGACCTGTTTTAGGTTGGCTGCATTCAGCTGGTTTACTCTGGGACCCATAACATTTGCATCAGCCTCTGTAGCCCATGTGCTCTGCAAAGCAAAATGCAGAACCATTATATTAGCTAAACATGAAGTGTAACAGTAGACTGTTTGAAGGGCATGTAGAGCCATGTTTGAACTATGATACGAGTCATGGTTGTTCCTCATGGTGCTTTTAATGTCAAAATGTGTTTTATGTGTGTCCTTAACTTAAGGTGTGAGTGTTTAATGATTGGCACGTCAGCTCAGGTTTCAGCTGATCTACTGTAGTAACGATTTATCAAAGAAAACGCGTGGGTCTCAGGCTTGACGTCTCTTGTGTCTCGCAGTTTGTTTTTTTATGTTGAAATGTTCAGGTTCCCTCTGCTTGACTAGTCGATGACGATGAGGTTTGAAGACTTCTGCCTCTTTTTTTTTTTTTTTATAACTAAAATCTCTTTCTACAGAAAGAATCTGAGCTTAAATTATCTCTGCTTTGATCATAAGCTCAGTGAATGTAACAGCCTCCATAAACTGTCCTTTAGCTATATCTCTTAAGAGCCGCTCACGTTCAGCCATTTGTATATACTTTTATCAAACTTTTATGAGACTCTGCTCTATCAAAGGTGAAAGATTACTGAGGAGTAGCTTTACTGTACAGACAAATTAGATGAGCTGTGATATTTAGAGACAAAAACACCCATGGTTCTGTCTTAGTTTAAACTTTAAATGACATCTACCCAAACGTTCCTTCCTGTTCCACTGTCCACCCGTGGGGAGCTCTCGTGGGGAGCTGCTGCTTAAACTCATATTGTGTGTATTTTTCAGATCCTCCTGCATCTTTCAGGTCTCAGTGACAGAACGGATAGCTTTTTGCCCTCAAAATTGACTAGTGATAAAATAGAACAGTGCCTTAGATCGAGATTTAGTTTTGTTTTTATTGCATTAGTCAACTAAGCGTGTCTTTACCTCAGCCTCGACAATCAACCAGGGTGACTGTGAAGATTTGGTATCAAACCCCTGTCCTCAAATGAAATCTGTACTGTAAATATATCTAAAGAGAGCAAATATTATTCAGACTGTTAAAACAATAAAGTCTTGCAAAAATAATAATTTTGTCAATTTCAGTTTCTTGGAAAAAAAAACGTGAAGCTTGTCACGTTCGTTTATTTTG
Source organism: Hypsolebias longignatus (assembly GCA_031762435.1). Lineage (NCBI taxonomy): Eukaryota > Metazoa > Chordata > Actinopteri > Cyprinodontiformes > Rivulidae > Hypsolebias > Hypsolebias longignatus. The sequence goes on along the minus strand of JARVGV010001030.1, from coordinate 13,354,253 downwards.
CATCAAACATCAAGCTTGAATACATGCTTTTTTTTTTTTTTTTTGCAACATCAGTCACAAAGACTATATGTGTCTTAAATGTACTCTAAAATCATTTCAAACATTCGGAGATGGGGCAGATTACTCATCAAAGCTGTTTGAGCAGCAGCCAGCATTTAATCTGGGAAACCATTCCAGTAAGGCACTTAAAAAAAAAAAAGTGTGCTCAGTTAGAAACTAACATTTAAAACTGAAACAAACTGTAGACAAGTGGAAGCTACAGCTAAATTGAAAAACTAGTTTTTCAGCAAAACTTTGCATGCATGCTTATACAGAAATAAATTCTTATTTTCTAATCAAAGCTGAACTTGATTGACTCTATAAAGAGGCACTTTTTCCATGACTACTTCAAACTCATTTTGGCTAATTGTGCCATTTACAGCTTCTTAGCGCAGTCGGGGCAGTAGATGTGATCTCCGTTGATGACGAAGCGCTTGTTGGCCAGTGAGAGGGAGCATTTCTTGCAGTTGAAGCAATACTCATGCCAGGCCAATCCCTCATAATTCACCACGTTGGTTCCATGGCCAAACCCTGCAGAAACAAACATAATGGGGCATCTGTGTTTATATTAAGGTCAGTGTTCAGGTTTGTTTTCCTGCGCACAAGGTGTTTAAACTTGCAACACAACCAGAATACTCATAAAAAATACAGGGGGATGGTAACAATCTAAAAACTGTATTAATAATTTCAAAAACACAAAGTTTGTTTTCTCAGTCATCCAGGTATAAAACAACAAAAAAGGTTGAATCATGTCATCTGGACTTCGTTCGGACAACAAAAAAAACGAAGTCCAGATGACATGATTCAACCTTTTTTGTTGTATTAATAATGGAAGAATTATTTTACATGGAGAAGTCGGAGTTAAAATCTACAGCCATCCATTTAGCTTGTACTTTGCGGCCTCAACAATTAGGTATACATAATTCTCATGTGACATCACACATCCAAGCACTGCGTCACAAGCCGCCATCTCGATAGGCAAACGAGTTTCCCAACATAAAACTAAGGTTTCATGTTGGGTTAAAGGATGTTCTAACCTCGCAGGTGGTTCAGCCAACGTGTTTTCACTGCTTTCCAAAAATAAAAACGTGAAGGACCTCAGAGGAGTTGCTCATAAAACCAACACCGCAAGAATCCTTCGAAAAAGAGAATTGACATGCCCAATCCTGGTCCTCAAGGGCCACTTTGTTTCTCTGCTCCAAGTCACTTGATTAAGTGAATGGATCTTCAATTTCTGCAGAAGCAGGTGTGTTGGAGCAGAGAAACATTTAAAACGGGTAATAATAAATGCTGTGTTGTTAATGATGTTCCCGTTCAATGACGAAATTGGTTCTCTGCATTTAACCCATCACACCTGAGATACACCCAGGTGGCGCAGTGGACAGCTATGTGGGCACCCGAGGAGCAATTAGGGATTGGGTGTCTTGCTCAGGGACACCATGACATAGAAATGGCGAGGAGTCAAGCCAAGACTTTCGAACCAAGTCGGCTGCCCTACCTCAACCCATCTCGGCCTGTAAGTAGGTAAGTAGTCCTGCAGAACTAGGATCAGATGCCCCAGATCTAGAATTTGCTTAAATCACTTTTATTCAAGTAAGTTTTGTAAATAATATTGTGTGTGCGCAGAAACACATACAAAAATACTCCATAACAGTCCTGTTATGGACAGTCGGTCATGGTGAGGTTCTGCCACAAGTGGAGGAGTTCAAGTATCGGGGTTTTGTTCCCAAATGAGGGAATGGAGCGTGAGTTTAACAGACGGATTGGTGCATCGTCTACAGTCTTGTGGACTCAATGCTGGTCCATTGTGTTGAAGAGGGAGCTGAGCTGTTAGGCAAAGCTCACTGTTACCGGTCGGTCTACGTATCTGCCCTCACTTATGGTCACAAACTTTGGGTAGTGACCAAAAGAATGAGAATGTGGATACAGGCAGTTGAAATGAGTTTCCTGCGCAGGGTAGCTGGACTAGGGTGAGAAGTTCAGTTATCCAGGAGAGAGTCGGAGTAGAACCACTGCTCCTCCACATCGAAAATAGCCAGTTGAAGGTGGTTCGGGCATCTGATAAGGATGCTTCCTGGCGCCTCCCCAGGGAGGTGCTTTGGGTATGTCCATCTGGGAGGAGACCCCAGGGAAGGCCCAGGACATGCTGGAGAGACTACGTCTCTCTGTAGGTCTCGGAACACCTTGGGGTCCTCCCACAAGAGGTGGCTGTGGAAAGAGATGTCTGGGCCTCCCTGCTCAAAATGCTGCCCACGCAACCCAACTTCAGAACAAGTGGAGAACTACTTGGGTTAGGATTTAGAATTGGGATTAGATTAGAATTAGTTAGGGTTTTGTCTACTATAGATAGCCATGCTATGTACTAAACCCAAAACTGATTACTCTTGCTCTGCACAGGCAAATATCTAATGCTTAAATCTTGCTCTTGCACATTGGTCAAGAGTAGTTTTGAAGCCATCACTGTCTAGCACTTGCCTACCAAGATGGTGGTGACATGTTGTGCACATCCGGTCAAGATTTATGGGAACTGTATATGTATATATCAGTGGTCTATGGCCCAACCTGTGATGGGGTTCTTGCAGCCGTGGCACTTCTTGGCCACGTCAGTTTTGTAGCAGTCCACGCAGTAAACGTGATTCTCGTGGGAGGTGAAGCGAGTTCCTGCCAAAGGTTTACGGCAGGTCTGGCACACAAAACACTCCGAGTGCCAAGGCTGGTCCTGGTAGCTGACCCCTCCAGAGGTGATGGGCTGAACAAAGAAGCAAAGAGAACATGTCAGATGAAACAAGACAGAAATGTTCGTCATTCTGCTGAATCCTGAGGTCAACGTGCACCTGCTTGCAGTGGAAGCATTTCTTGGCAAACTTCTTTTCATGGCAAGGAGGGCAGTAGATGTCATCACCTTTGGTCACAAAACTCTGTGTGCGGATTGGCTGATTGCATTCAAAGCATTTGAAGCATTCCTCGTGCCACATCTTGTTCTTGTACTCCACATTCTGGGACCCTAAATCAAACAACAGCGTAAAGTATTTCCTTTCTTTTTTCATCTGTAGATGGTGTTTTTAAGTTAAAGAAAACCTTACTTTAACATTAAACTGTGGTAAAATATAATTCATCGGGGCTCTAACAAACAAAAATGTAACACAAAGACCCACCTGGCATCACCACCTTGTAGCAGCCCTGGCAGCGGTTTCCATCCTCCCTCGAGCCACACTTGCCACACATGATCTTGCCGTCGTCCCGGGCGTTGAACGGCTCGCTGGCCAGCGGCTTGTAGCATTTGGCGCAGCGGAAACAATCCTCGTGCCAGTAACGGTTCTTATGGTGCAACTCCTGAACACAAGGGTTTGAAGTTAAATATTTGCACAACGTCCTCAATGTGAAGTTTGTTTGCTCATCATGTGGACGGCCAGAGTCTAGAGATGCTGAGGATGCAAGAATTATTATCTAAAGTAGGATGAGGTATTTCATTTAGGAACACAGAAGCGTAAAAAATACTGATGCGTGACGTTTATCCACAAAATTGCACTGACAAGGATTTTACTCCAAACTGGTGTTTATCAGTCACATTTTATTGTCTTCCTTGCTTATTTTATTTTTTACCTTTGAGTCGGCTCCAATCGGGCGCCTGCACTCTGCGCAGGTGTTTGCGCAGAGTTTATCGAAGCACTTGGTGCACACGTGCTTCTCGTCCTTCTTCACGTACTTCTTCCCGTGCAGGTTGTCACGGCAGTAGTAGCAGTCGAAGCGATCAGTCATGGTGGAGGTGAGGTAACTCCTCGGTCCTGATGGGAGACAAAAAAAAAAAAATTTGTGGATTATGGTTTCTGTTGATTCTCAGCTACATTTAAGGAACAGGAACTTTTTTAAATCCAGCTTAGACTCAACAAACAATCCTGTTAAAATTTAAGAAATGGTAAGTAAAGAAGAAAATAGTTGTCCATGTTGAAGGTAACGTCTACAAGACTATCTCTAAGCAGCTTCCTGGTCCTCTGACTACAGCTCATTTAAAAGTATAAGGTTCCTGAGACTGTAGCCAACAAGGATGTGGACGCAAGAGGGAATGCAACCCCAGGTTAATCAGACAAAGTTGATGATGGTAAAAGAGCCAAGAAAGCAGTTCAAGATTTCTGACCATCAGACTTGGAATCATGATGGGCGTCAATGATTGAAATCTAAAAGGGCTCTGCTACAAACATAAACACAACAAAGCCAGACAGGAAGTTGCCAAAATTCGTGTTAAGAAGTCTTTGTTTCTGAGATTCAAGAGAAAACTGGAGCTTTTTGTCCTCTGTCCTGTCAGTTGGGGTTTTGATTATTGTGGAAGGCTACCAACAAATGTATCCATATCTGTATCTGTAAGGGTTGACACAACTCTGGTTCATCTCCTGATTCTTGTATATCCCCCAGTGATTCATGGGTCAAAGTTTAGTGGCTTCAACTAAAAGCATTCTTGTGAAAATATTCAGGGACTGGACTGAAAACAAGAGGAAAAAATAAGCCGAACCGTGAAGAAAAACTTTGAAAGACCCTCTGAGGAACTTAATCAGACTAGAAGTCTGGCTCCTTGGAAGCCAAATATTTGTGAAAATGAGCAATTCAATGCTTTTTCTCAGCTCTGTGTAAAAAAAAATTATTAAAATCTCAGTGGAAACATCTGTACCTTAAAATAAAGTCAGAAATTGAGTCTCTAACAAAGACCCCGTGTTTTTCTTCACGTTCTCATAAAGACACTGTTAGATCCAGCTCTCAGCAGCATACCAAACTGATGAGAGAAGTGTGGGTGAAGTGAAACAGCAGCTCACACGTCTGCTTGTTGTTGTCCCTCCTGCAGATTCTATAAAGTGTTTGGATCAGTCTCACACTATCTGTGTGCACTTTAAACGACCCACTGGATCAGAAATGTTTGTGGATAGAAACTGCAACTAGGGAAATTGCATTTCCTGCAAAAATGCAGAAGAACTTGCTGAGAGCTGAAATTAGCTAAAAAAAAAAAAAAAATGCTGAAATTTAGCTGAAATGGAAGAAATAAACTAGCTGAAGCAGAACATGCTGAAACTGGTTTAGATATTAAGAAATGAGCATATGAAAGAGGAAAGTAGCTTAAAAAGGGCTAAAATGAGCCAAAAAAAAAAAAGTCTGAAAAGTACATGAAACTCAGAAAGAAGCTTAAACTACTAGAAGGAAGCAGGAAGAGCTCAAATTAGCTTAAAACAAAAAAAATGGAATTAGCTGAAAATGCTAAAAGTAGCTGAAATAACTGAAACTAGCATAATTAAGCTGAAAGGCGCATAATAAGCTGAAATTAGCAGAAATGAGTTATTTCGTCTGAAAGTAACAAATTACAGTATGAAAAACTTGTATTCATCTGAAAGTAGCTAAAATTGGTTAAAAGGGGTAGCTGAAAGGTTAGAACGAGCTTAAACAAGCAGAAGAAAGCAGAAATAACACGTTCGCTCAAGTCAGCTGAAAGAAGCGGAAATGAGCACAAAAAGTATAAATATCTGAAAGCAGTAATTAGCAAACAGCTGAATAGAAGCTAAAAAGCAGAAAGAAGCTTAAGTTACCAGAAGGAAGTGGAGAGAGCACATTTTTTGCCAAATTAAGCTGAAAAGAGTTTAAATTAGTGCAAAAAAAAAAGTAGAATTAGTTGAAAAAAACTCAAATACCAAGTAGTAAAAAAAAATATTTAAAAAGCTAAATAGTAGCTGAAATACAGTAATAGAAAAATTTGAAACTTGCAGAAATAAGCTGAAAAGAGCATAACAAGCTAAAATTACTAGAAAAAAGTTAGAAAGAGCACGAAACAGCTGAAATTAGCTGAAAGGAGCTAAAAAAAAGTTTAAATTTGAAGCTGAAGCAGAACAAAATGTGAAAGGAGCAGTCAAAGGTTGTAAACAGATCTAAAGATTTGAAGGATGTAAAAGGAGCTCAATTCATTTTCTATGAAGGGGGGAAAATGTCAGAAAAGTCTAAACATTTCAAAAAGCTAAAGTTGCACCAATACCAAAAGTCATAGCAGGATTGTCCTGCAAGCTGAAAGTTTTATGATTTGTTGAATTAGCACAAAAATTGTGGAACGAGAAAGATGCTGAAAAGAAAAAAGTCTCACAATAGAGTGAATGCTTCATAAACATTCACACAAATAATCAGCATTTGATTTTCACCACATGTTGTGAAGGTGTGAGGTGGAGCGCAGACTAAATCAGGTTTATTGACATCCTCGTGAAGCAGCTGAACACAAACAGCACGGCAGGTATTTTAATCTAATCGCCAACAACAGGAGGAGGAAACCAAGTGTGGAATGAGTCCTGGTCGCCATAGCAACTAGCAAAACATTTATGAAATGGGGACCGCTGCTATTTATGAGGCATGTTGTAAACAGCCCTGTGAAGATGCCGAGCCTCCCACAGAGACATGAGCTTCTGTTGAGTGTGGAGGATGGATGGATGTGAGCTAATCAACAGGAAAAACCCTCTCAGTCCACCACAAGCCTGTCACATCACACACATAGCAGCTGTCAGTGGATTCTATTTTAAACTTTTTATTTAAAGAACACTGCTCCCCTCCGCAGAGTGATGCTCGTTGTGGCTCCGGCTGAAACTCATCCAGTATTTTAAGCTTTTGTTACAAACAGAGCATCACCTGTTAGGTGGTCTGTGTGGTATGCACTGACCCTCAGCTGTGCGGGGCAGGATTATTGGCCTCTTTGGGGAAAAGTCCTCTGCTGTGACAAAGGTCACGGTGGGACCAGTGACTCAGAAGTTGGCAAACCAAACTCCAGTTCCCTGCCTCCTTCAGTGATGCATCTAACTGAATACAGCCTCCTTCACATAAATGCTACAAACTGAGCTGGGACTAAAGGGCTATGGTGTTTTATTTTTATTTTTTTTTTATTTTAACAACGTTATAGATAAATTACAAATCAAATTCAATTCAAGCACATTTTACCACAGCACAAGTTAAAAACGTCTGTCTAAATAAAAACACATTATGTTAAACTAATTTTAGGCCCTTTATAGGAGACAAAATCAAGTGTTTTTGACATGTAAGACAACAGTCTTCATTCAATGTGTTTAATTTTGTTGCAGACTGACTATAGGATTTCAATTATTTATGAATGCATGTGTATATTCAATTCAGTTCAGTTTATTTATACAGTGCCGAGTCACAACAGGAGTCATCTCAGGGCACTGAACAGAAACATTATATAA
>JARVGV010001030.1:13269708-13282194 GCA_031762435.1 Hypsolebias longignatus | reverse complement strand
TATAAAATGTAAAAGAAAAACAGTAATAAGATCTAAAATATGAACTAAGAAAAACAAAATATGCTAACCACTAGTAGTACAAAAACAATACGCCGAACAGCAGCACGAACTGTGTGAGCAGATGAGTATGAATTTACAAGTGACCTGAGGACAAGTCTCGTTGGGGGGTTAGGGGTTAGGTTTAGGACTAAGATGTGAATTGTGGATGGGTTAGGGTCAGGGTTAGGCTATAGAAAATGAATTGAAGTCAATGTAAAGTCCCCAAAACATACATTTACAAGAACATGTGTGTGTGTGTTGTCATTTTTGCATTGGTTTGTGTGGAGCAGCTGTGATGGCTGCTCCAAACAATCATTTATAGATGTACATCCACTGATTAGTCTCTGAGATAAATAAGCAGGAAATAAATATAATTTATTTCTTGAAAGCCAAACAATTTCCTTTAAAGTGTGTGTACTTGGCCTCATTCTGAGTTACGCTGTTTTATTCAATTCTCAAAGGGCTTATTTCGTTCACATAAAAAAATGTAGACACAGACGAAAAGTTTGCCAAATACAAAGTTTTATTTCTGTACACAAAGAGTAGAAAGCAGCCAGTAACCCACTTGTTATTACAGTAAAAAGCCTTTCCTCAGAAAACTTCTTATACAGATTAAAAACTCCGGAGAACAGACAGACGGTGAGAAGTCTGGGACTAAAACAGAAAATCAAAACTAATAAACCAGAAACATTTAGGTGATTAACGAGGCGTATTAGTGGCGAGTTAAAAAAAACGAGACAACTCCGTTCATCAGTGTGTGTGTTCGATTCATTAACCTGGTTTATGTTGTGTGACGTGATGATTTCTTGTCGCCTGGTCAGACGCATCGTGGTATACGTAGAACGCCAAGTCAAGACCGTGATGGTGTTATTTTTTTAGGGAGACTCGCCTTCATCTTTAATGCCTCCGCCACCGGGAGCAGGGATGTGTTTATATGAGTGTGTGGTGGGTAATATAAGGTTCCTACAGCAGGATAAGAGCATGTTTATGGATCAGACTTCAGATGATGACAGATAAAAACCATTTCATGAGCATTTTTTTTTTTTTGTTGCCATTCTACCTCCTATACATCATCTGAAATAAACATGATGATAGTAGACACATGGGGAATGCCTCTGCATCGTTTTGTCACTGCTACATCTTTTGTGTGTACTCACAAGAGCACGGGGACAATATGCGTGATGGGTAATCATTGTTTAATGAGATGTGTAAATACCCAGAGATAAATGACAGCGAACAAACACTTCCTTTCTCCCACAAGCTGAGCTTCTGCTCATTGTTCTGGTTCGTGAATGCCCAGAAAATAAAAAATAAAAATAAAAATCTGGAGCTGCTGCTGATGCGCTAAAATATTTCACTAATAATAATAATGATTATCCTCAGCAGCTGAACAGCAGCGGGTTTCAGTGGAGGTGGAAGTGGAAAATTGGAGGGTTGGTTTTGAGGAAACGAGGTGCTCCCTCTCCCTCTCTCTCTCCTTCTCGCTTCCCTTAAGGCTATTAGCATTTGTAATATGAACGGCACATCACCTACCCATCTCACAAACCTGTGGAACTGCGTCCTTGGGGACAGTTCCCTAGCAACAGCATCCAAACTAACAGGCAGCAAAGCGCAGAGGAGGATGGTGTCAAATGTGAATGCTGGGAGCCCGTAATGAATGCAGTGCACGGGTTTCAAAACGCGTGTTTGTGAGGTCGGAGAGCCTTCTGCTCCAGGTTCAGGATGGTTCTCTCCTCTTTCTCTCAGAAAATGAGGTGGTATGATTCAGAGAAAACAAAAGCTTCATTGTCTCTGTTTTTTTTTTTTTCTGTGGTAGGCACATCAAAGCAAATCTCTCCCACCAGCCCTCAAGCTATAAACTCAATAAGTGATTTTTTTTCCCCTCCAACCTTCCTTTAATGCCTTTCAGAGCTTCATTCCCTCCGAGCATGCCCAGCGCCACGGGTTCACACATAAAACTGGCTTCAACCCGTGGACGTTCAACTATGCTGTGATCCCACTCTTCACTTCTCTTGTTCCATCACTTTCAATCAACCAGCGACCTGTGCAGGGACTAAACGCACTCCTTCGCCCTCTGTATGGAAAACGAACAAAGTTAAGCAAAACGAACTTCTCTCGTGTGGATTCGATTTGCTTTTAAGGCATTAATTGTGCTACGTTTACAACAAAATGTCTAATTCCACACAGGCTTGTGTAAATCTAATGCACATAGCTACCAATCTTTTTTAAAACCTGCATGAAATGAGGCGGTTATTTTGGATAATGTCTGTGGACAACATTATGTTGGTGTGCCTTGTGAGTCCCCTGCAGTGTCTGGAATTGGTATTGCACAGAGAAGGAGGGGATTCAGCCTGATGCTCCTTCTGTCAATTTGTCTTCAAACAGCAGGAGAACAATACGACCTCAGGGAGGAGGCATGCATGCTGTTATTTATCGGCGTATATTTCTTCAACAAGACACAAATCCAGTCGCAATACAAATTGGCTCAAACAGGCAACTTGTCTGAATTCAAATGAGAAAATAAACGGATCTCTGTTTGGCTGAAAGTAAGCGGGGTGTAGGTCTGCGTGATGCGGCACAGCATCTTAGCAATCGTGCAGGGAGCCTGTGTTTTTGTGCATAATGCGGGATTGTAAATAGAGTGTATGTATAGCAGCAGAAGTGTGTGTGCGCACATGAAGGGAAGCAATGAGGGCGGCACGCAGTTCGGCGCGCGCAAACGCAGCGCTAGCGGGCACTTTGGCTGTCGTAAATAAACCATGAGTCGAACCAAAGACGGTGCGTCGTTCTCACGATGTGAACGAGCTGTTTTGGGTGCGCTCTGCTCCAGTTTGCACCACTTACACAGATGAAATCAGTCAGCACAACCCCGACTTAAAGACTCAAAAATAAACTGAAGGAGGAACCAAACACCAATGTCAAAACAAACAAAATAAATAAAAATGCAGGCGTTTCGAGACAATATTCCCTTTCTGTTTGATTTAGTATTTGTTCAAGTTCTTCTCGTGGAATTTGTGCTCTGAACGGTTATAAAGCTTCACACCTCTGGTCGACTACACAGGTAAGCACAGTGCTCTGGCCGGGCGTCTCTCCTCACTTCAGTCTTCCTCTTACTAAATTTCTGCTAACAACCGTTTCCTTTTTGCTTCTGGACGTGGTGTCACTGGACTTTGTGAAGCCCAGCCTGGTCAAAGTGTGAGTCTTCAGCAGTTTGCAAGAGAGAGGCTTTTAGTGCACAGCGTTCCGGAGGAGGGTTAGTTCTCAGAATCTGAGCTGCTGCTGCTTTGGTCACAGGGCCCGGTACGTTGCCGCCTGACCCCAGCGCCTCCCTCAGCTATCAGGCAACATTTCAGGCCGTCATCCTGCTCCTCGAGTCCAACTCAGGGTTAGATGTGTGAGGTGGTGCCTGAAATTAGGAAAGAAAAGAAAAACGTTGATTTTACAAGTTGAGGAGTACATGAAATGTGAGGAGGTGAACTATTCTGTTTTTGAATCTTTTGTGTGTCTGTGATTAAAATATCTGAAGAAACAGTGTTTACTGAAAAGTTCAGAAAACACTCATTGGATGTATGTTTATAATCAATTTACAATCCTATTCAAGATGGCTGCCACAGCTAATCAACTTAAATACAAAAATGTCTGAAATTCAGCAAAGTTTAAAGATATCAACCTAAAATTGTTTCCAAACTAAACACTCTAAAGTAGCACAGAATGTCATGATTTCAGCTCTCTGTCTCTGGCTGCACTCTCGGCCACGCCCACTTCTCCACTCTGCATGGAGATCAGTTGATCAGCTGCAGGAGGAAGCTTCTCCCACAGCTGTGGGCTGCACGCAGGTGCTAAATCATTTAACAATCCATGCCAATCATGCAGCTCATCCATCAATCAGTCATGTGTCATGTCCAGTCTTACTTAAAAAAATAAATAAAACGCAATAGAGCGAGTCCACGAACAACGAACCGCAATGTAGCGAGGGACTACGTTACACCTCCACAGCTGATTACCTTTTGAGGTAACCCCATTTAAGATGCCTGCCACAGTTACTCAACATTAAAAATGGCAATAGTTTGATCAACATTACAGATAGAGAGCTGAAATTTGTTGTGGTAGTAGCTGAGAGTCATTCACAACAGAAACTCTGAGTGTGACCTCTCAGGAGATGAATGCCGAATGTTACTTTTCAAGGTTTGACCAAAATGGCTCCAACTCTGTCATTTCTCAACCTAAGATGATCTTCGTCTAAAACTCGATGAAACAAACAAGTAAACGATGAAAGGCTGTGGCAACATGGATTACTTCCTTTAATTGACAAAAAGTTTATTTCTGATGAACAGTTTCCTAAATTTTCCAGCAAACCACTGTATTTTTTTATGTTCGGGCTGTTCATAAAGTTGGTGACAGTTGTGTTCTGTCTGGTTTTCATTGCTGCAGTCTCTGTGTGTCACTTTTAGCTTCCTCCTCCTTTACACCATTTAATCTTCCTGTCCCTTCCCCTGAACTATCGACCCGCAGCAGTACATGTTTGCGCTCCTCTCCATCGCTCACGCTCTCCCGGGGCATTCGAGAGGAGAAGTCTCTGAAGTCTGGCGAGGCGGTGCAGCACAGATTTGTGCCGTCCCAACCTGTACCCACCCGGTTCTGAAGGGAAGACGTTCCTCAGTTGCTCAATGACTTCTTGGAGCTGCAGCACCGTGTCGTGCTCGTGCTCTAGATCATCTCCTGACACAAACACAGGGAAACGTTGTCCTCATTGTGGATGCATGTGAGGAGGATGTAAAGGAAGAGTGTGTGGTTTCACATCTGGAGCCTGGCTGAGCAATGCTCACCTGCTGCTTCCGTGTCAGTGGTCTCTCTGCTCGCCGGCTCCCCATGGTGACCCCCTCCAGACACAGGAGAGGACAGTGTGGACAGTTCTGATCCATTGGCCTCTGAATCATCTTTGGGCTAATTAAAAGCAAATATATATATATTATCATTCAGTCCCAATAATTTATAAAATAATCACCTCTATTTTAGACCTTGTGGCAGAAATGAAGATGTTGAGGTTCTCGTTAGGAGTGACAAGGATGAATAAGATTAGGGATAAAGTTAGAGGCCAGGCTGAGATGGTTTGGACATGTCCAGAGGAGGGACAGTGGGCATATTGGTAGAAGCAGTGGTGTAGTCTATGTGATGCATGGGTATATGGAGTATACCTTCTAAAAAAGCTTGGGAATTTCAGTATATCCACTTAAAAGTGCCCATGTCATGGATCATTGCCAATGATACACGACATGGGCTCATGTCAATGTAAATGCATTTTGAACATTCTATAGATGCATTGAGTTGGTTCAACCTGTTTTTTTGTATAAAGAATACTTCTGTACTTACTACTTAATACTCCAACGTGTTGCTTTGATACTGTTTTATACATTCTGTTTTTAATACAAAGCCAACTGTTCTACAAAGTTTGTTGTACATTTATTCAAATAAAAGCATCAGAGAAAATTTGAAATGTTCAATAGGCATATAAATAGAAATAAATTAACGATTACATTGCACTAACCGGTGTACTTTGGTTTCTAAGCACACTACAAACATGTAGACTACACCGCTGGGTTGAAGGATGGTAGAAATGCAGCTGCCAGGAAAAAGACAAAGAGGAGATGTATGGATGCAGTTAGAAAGGACATGGAGGTAGTTGGAGTACAGAGGATGTAGAAGACAGAGTGAGATGGAGGAGGATGACTCGCTGTGGCGACCCCTGAAGAGGGAACAGCCGAAAAAAGAAGAAAAGTCACTAAGCTTTTAAAATAAAAAACAATATCTTAATACAGTAGTATGACATTTGACTTTAATTTGCAAGTGTGGAAGTAATGAATTACAAATAATCAAGTTACTGTAATTAAGTAGATTTTTTTGGGTACTTGTACTTTCATGAGTATTTCTTTCAAACATGTAATTTTACTCATACTTAAGTACAATTTGGACTGTGCAATCTACTTCACTACTTTTAAAATCAGAAGTCGCTACTGAGTACGGCCACAATTTGAATTAATGTTCAAACCGTTCATCTGCATCTTTGTAGCCAATGACCGCGTCAATATGATGTAAGCAAAGGACAACCCCGTAACGTAGAGAGTCATTTAGAGTCTACTCTTCACAGCCAAACGAAGCTGGATCTGTTAACGACACTGAACAAGAGGTTCAGAAAGTGAAGGGTGACAGAAACGTTTAAGACACTTACCTGTTGTTCACTGTATTTGGTAAAAGTTTTAAATTGTTCTATTCCGGTTCAAAAACATTTTATCTTTCTTTTAACAAACAAAATTCCTGCTTTATTTACATTTGTTTACAAAAGAAATGGCCTTAGTGTAAATTTTCTATACTTTATTGTTCGTCTGAGAAATGTGCTTTGAATGTAACTATTATATACAATACATTGAATTGAATGTCTTCTATTGACAACACAAACTATCAATTGGTTTAAAAGTAATTAATACTCTGAGTAGTTTTTGAGAAGAGTACTTTGCACTTTTACTTAAGTATTTTTATAACACCAGTACTTTTACTTATAACTGAGTACAATTTAAGCAGTGTAACAGTACTTGCACTTGAGTACAACATTTCAGTACTGTTTCCACCTCTGTTTATTTGTGACCTTGACCTTGAAGCTGGGGTGATGAAAATATGTGCCAAGTCATGTAGTGGTGGTACAAATCCATACCAAGTTTTGTTAAATAGTTTTGAGTGGATCAAACATTATGGCCCAGACAATCAAAGACCAAAGACAAAGACAGACTACAGTATATAACATCTGACCTTGATTTATGACCTTGACCTTGGAGCTGGGGTGATTAAAAGTGTACTCTACACTCTGGCTAGGGACGATGCACATATGTACAAAGTTTTGTTCAAACGTCATGAGCAGATCAGAGGTTACGGGACAAGAGAAAGAGATTGCACAATGCGTCTGTCCTTTGACAGCCATATACTAAAATGATGGTTCATGGCACTTGAAAATCATAAAATGGCATCTTTGAGCAAACTCCCCCAAAACGCTATTTTACGTACAAGCTCAAACACAAATTTCCGAGATAGTGATTTGGGCTTTAATGAAAGAGGGGGAAACTGTTGTTGCACAAAGACTTTTTGCAGCAACACGAAGAATGGATGGAAGCTTCAGATCACAATCCAAGGTGCATAATGTATGTCAAGGATAAGATGTGTAACAAAGCATATTTTTGTTTTCAGCAACACCATAGTAATACTCCAGAGGTGAGTCATTTCAGAAGCTGCAGAGAGACGGAGGTGTCTGCAGAGACTGAAAAAAAGGTTCGTACCCTTCAGATGATGGTTTCACCAACCTTTATTTTCAGAGGAAATTAAGCTGCGGTGTTGTTCCACTGAGAAAATAACTCAGGATTTTTTTTACCCTTTTTAAACAGAAACACAATGCCAACCTTATCTTCTAAATATATATATACAGTAGTATATACAGTATTCTCTTGTCATTTCCAATTTCCAGGTTTTCTTCCTAAAGAGGCAGAGTCCTGGCCTTTCTCGTCTTCATGGCTCTGCTCTCTACTTGTTCACTGACCAAACTTATAATCTTATTGTGTGAATGTTTATGAAGCATTCTCACTATCGTAATCCATTTGTCTTCTGTTGGTTTTTTTTTTTTTTATTTGTCTTGATTTTTGTTGCAGTTTTCAAGCTTTTTCAACAAATCATATATGAAAACGTTCAGCTCTTTCAGGACAATCCTGCTATGACTTTTGGTGTTGGTGCAACTTTAGCTTTCGACATATTTAGCCTTTTCTGCCATTTTTTTTTCCCTCATAGAAAATTAATTGAGTTCATTTTACATTCTTCACATCTTTAGATCTGTTTACAACCTTTTACTGCTCTTTTAACACTTTGTTCTGGTTCAGCTTCTTTCAGCTTCCTTGTGCAAATTTAATCATTTTTCAGCTTTCTGCTACTTTCAAGGTTTTTTTTTCTCCTTTCAGATTCCTTCTGCTATCTACAACATTTTTGCGCTTCTTCTAACTCCAGTTCAATTCAACTTTATTGTCCATAACATTCCATGAAATAGAGATTTGTCTTTGACATCTGGCTCATAAAAACAACCCAAGTTAAAAATGTCATAAAAACAAAAAAATTAAAAAGCTTTGCTAACCCAATTAAAAACATTTCATTAAAAACTTTGTAAAATACACAATATGTACATTAAAAATATGGAAACATGCAGTTATGTAAGGCTGTGTTTAAATAGGACATTGGTACATTCACCGCAGAGGGAACAAATTATTATTATTATTTTCCTTATTTCTGTTAATTTCAGCTTGTTTTGCTCCTTTCAGCTTATTTTGGCAAGTTTCAGCTTTTTCTACCATTTCAACTACTATTTAGCTGTTTTATGCTAATTTAGGCTTTTTCAGCTATTTCCACATTTTTTGCACTCATTTAATTTTTTTAGCCTAAATCAGTAAAAATGTGTTCTCTCCACTTCCTTCTTGTAATTTCAGCTTCTTTCTGTATTTTTAGCTACTTTTCAGCTGTTTCTTTTGCAAATTTCAGTTTTTTCCAGATAATTTTAATTTCTTGTGTGCTTATTTCTGACTATTTCAGCCTAATAGAGCAAATGTTTTCTTTCTGCCTTTTTATGATAAGTTAAGCTTATTCGACCCTTTCAGCTAACTTTGTAGCATTTTTTTTTAGCTAATTTCAGGTATTTTCAGATAAATTTGTTTTCTGTGATAATTTCTGCTACTTTCAGCCCAATTAACTTCTTTATGCCAATTTCAACTTGTTATGCTATTTTCAACTTTTGCTAGTTGCTGCTATTTCAGCTATTGTTTAGCTGTTTTATGCTAACTGTAGTTTTTTCAGCTAATTCCACCTTATTTTTCTTTCCTTTTTCGATGGCCTCCCTTCTTTTTTGATCCATTTCAACTCATTCTACTTCACTGGCAGTTTTAAGCTTCTTTCTGCCTTCTCAGTTATTTTTTTTGTTGCTAATTTCAGCTTTTTTAGCCAATTTCCAAATTTTTGTGCTCATTTCTGCTTCTTTAAAACTAATTCAGAAAATATGTTTTCTTTCTGCTTTCTTCTGCTACGTTAAGCTAGTTCTTCATTTCAGCTAATATTTTAGCACGTTTTTAGCTAATTTCAGTTGTTTGTCAGCATGTTTTCTACAATAAGCCTTCACACTGCATTTTTTCAGAAAATGCAATTGCTCTAGTTTTTAATACTTTACAGTCATAAAGGTAACAAGTGAGAGTTCACTTTCACCCTCCAGTCTGTCCCTCAGTTACACCTGTTAATCCTGTAACAGCCTTATTTTCAGCCTTACTTTCTCTGAACTCTTGTTTTCTTATAAAGGTTTTTAGCTTTTTTGTACAGGTATGAATGCATCAGAATTACTTTATGGTTGATGGAAAGACTGACACATTCAATCACAAGCAGCTGAACTTATATTTAGTCTTTTGGGGTCTTTTTGTTTTCAAAGAAACACTGTCAAAGATTGAAGGGCAGCTTTAAACACAGCAGAGGCTGCTGTTAAACACGACAGCAGGAAGTGATTTCATGCACGTCAGTATTTTTTATGACCAATAAAACACTTAAATCTGTAAGTTAAAGACAAGGCTTCTAGTTTTAAATAAAAAAAGGGTTTGTATCAAAGCAAGCTGCTAACACAAGAGGGGATGCGCAGACTGAGGTCCTTCGATGTGCCGTGACATGGTGGAGGTAAAGCGGTCTGATGTAGCTGCTGCTCTTGTTCGAGCAGTTTATTCAGACAAAATAAGCCCATAGAGAAGGCTGGACCAGTTTGAAGAGGTGGTGGAGAAAAGGATGCCAGAACCAGAACCCACGCTGGACAGACAGCAGAGCAGCGTTCACACAGACCTCTGTTGTCGTCACAATGATTACAGGAAGTCTTTCCTACCGGGGCGGCCATACACCTGTCACCTCTGATTGTGTCCAGTGTTGCCTGTTTTGCACAGTTTGTTTAAAATTTGAAGCTTTGCATCCTTTTTCATCTGTCACATTTTTATTGTGTTTCATTTGAATAAATATTTTTTGTTGCCCACCAAAAAGAAGGCATTTAAAACATATTTTCTAAAACTCCACGATGTGACTTTGTTGCCGCCTGTCTGTTTGTTTGTTTTAGGACAAAATCCCTGATTGTGTGAATGTTTATGAAGCATTCATACTATTTTGATCCATTTTTCTTCCGTTCATTTATCGGCGTGATTCTCGTCCTGCAGTTTTAAAACTATTTCAACAAATCATAAATCAAAATGTTCAGCGCTTTCAGGACAATCCTGCTTTGACTTTGGTATTGGTGCAACTTTAGCTTTTTGGCACATTTAGCCTTTTCTGCCATTGTTCTTTTCTCATAGAAAATGAATTGAGCTCATTTTACATCCTTCAAATCTTTAGATCCATTTACAACCTTTTAACTGCTCCTTTCACATTTTGTTCCAGTTCAGCTTCTTTCAGCTTTCTTATGCAAATTTAAAAATTTTCAGCTACTTTCAGCTGTTCTTCAGCTGTTTTGTGCCCCTTTCATATTCATTCTGTTACAACTACATTTTTGTGCTTCTTCTAACGTATTTCTGCTAAATTCAGTTTGTTATGCGCCTTTCAGCTTATGTATGTGTTTCAGCTTTTTTTGTTGCAATTTCAGCTATTATTTAGCTCTTATGCTAATTTTAGCATTTTCAGCTAATCCTACATTTGTTGTTAACATTTCAACTTTTTACATCCTAATTCAGCAACACATGTGCTCTCTCCACTTCATTCTAGTAATTTCAGCTTCTTTCTAATTTTTAAACTATTTTCCAGATGATTTTTACAAATTTCAGTTCCCCCCCCCCCCCCCCCAGATAATCTTCACCTTTTTGTGCATTTCTGCTTTCAACCTAATTGGGCAAGCATGTTCTCTCTGCTTTCTTTTCAGCTACGTTTTTATTTTTATTATTATTATTATTATTATTATTTTATTTTTATTTTTTTTGCTAATTTCAGCCATTTTCAGGTAAACTCAAGTTTTTTTTTTAATGGTAACTTTTCTCAACCCAATAAAATTTTTACTGTGATCTCAGCTCGTTATGCTAATTTCAGCTTTTTTTAATGTTAGTTTAAGTTTTTTTTACTATTTTAACTACTATTTGTCTGTTTTTATGCTTTATGCTAACTTTTCAGTACTTTACTCAGAAGCCCTCAAACTGTTAAAAGTGGCATTTTTGTACATTTTCAGGTAGGTAGTTCCACATGGCTCATTAGAAGTATGATCTAATAGCAAATACATAAAAACACACGTAGAATGTATTTGAATCCGTTAAACTTCCCCACCATCAGTCACATACCTGTAACAGAAGCTCCCTGAGCCGCCGCAGCTGTGACTCCAGCTGTTTGTTGTGGTCCTCCAGGATCTGCATGCGGGTCTCCAGGCGTGTTTTGTGTTGGCGGAGGACCCGCGCCTCAGCCAGGAGCTCTTCGTCCTGCGCTCCTCCTGCTGTAGGTGAGCCCAGCTCTCCAGCCTCCGTCAGCATGGGCACCGAGGCCGCCTCTTCATGTTTCCACTTGAGCCGCCTGTATTCGCTTTGGAGCACCCTGAGGAGCCACGGGAGAGGGAGGCGAGAGAGAGTCGTTTATTTAGCAGAGATGAAATACTGTACATCCAGCTACCTGACAAGTTTCAGCATCGATACGTTCAGCCCGTCACGTCTAACTGAAAACATGGAGCGTTATAGAAAAAAAACAAGGCAGCTCTAAATGACAGAGCTTTAAACACTTTGTATCGAGGAAGAATTCAAAATGAGTTTCCTCCTAAACTGCAGCAACCAGCCTGAGCTCAGTGGGTTTGGACGAAAAGGTGATGCAACACGATGGTAAACATGCTCCCATCCTAAACACATGAAATTCAAAGTGGGCTTAAGTTTTCAGAAAACAATAAAGTTTCTCATCTTCAACATTTAGTTTTTTATACAAGTTTAAGCTCAGATAGTCAAGTGTTAAGGTTGTGCAAGTACTGCATTCCAAGTTTTTATTTCATTTTATGCCCCTGCAGATAAACATCAAATGTATTTTTCCTTCTTTTGAACGTTGAATAAAAAAAAAAAGCCAGATATGGATTTTTGCAGCAAACTTTGAACACAATAAGTCAAAGCCAGTGTTTACAAGCATCCTTTATATACTATACAGGTAAATATTAGCTAACTAACAAAATTAGTTTTTTAATAATTTTTAAGCTAATAAATTGGATCCAGGGATTTCAAAGTTGCTAGAATTATTTATTGTGTGAATGTTTATGAAGCATTCATAGTATTGAGATCCATTTTTCTTCTGTACATTTTTCAGCAATTCTCTCCTTCCTGTAGTGATATAACCTCTCCGTCCATATGGTCTCAGATGACCTTCTGAGGACAGACCATATAATTCCATTACTTTGATCCA
>JARVGV010001030.1:13247424-13257657 GCA_031762435.1 Hypsolebias longignatus | reverse complement strand
TCATCAACAGGAATGCACGTAAAGAGTGATGTGACATCAAAAGAGACCATTGTTTCATCAGTCTCCATGATGACATCTCTCACCTTATCCACAAACTCCATGGTGTTCTGTATGTGGTGTTCTGAGCTGCCAACTAAAGGGATGACCAGGGATGACCTCCCTAAAGGGAGGACCAGACTTAGCTTTTTTAGATCAGTCATACAAGCTTTTTTCCCCTCCTTCACCTATAACCTCTTCTCTGGAAAGTCGTCTAACACTGGCTGGGTTTTTATATTCATTATGGTGGAACACAGTGCCAGATGTTATCAGAGCATGTACATGTTTTCTACCTTCAAGAATCACTCAAATACTCCAGTCTAACTTGCACAAGTGAAAATAGAATATTGCTGCTAATTTTTGAGTAGTTTTGGAGAAAAGTGTCTGTGGAAAACCTAAATGCAAAACGGCTAAGGCTCGGTGGGCCAATCTACCCGCTATAAATCAGACTGGTTGGATTCATGCTTTGTTTCGTTAAAAATTAAATAAAAAAGTGTGCAATGTTTGTCTTAATAGATTTGGGGTTATTCTTATTTTTGGTGTCATTTTCACTTCTGGCTCCTTCATAAACAAGAATACAAAAAACCCCATAGTTTTTAAAACCTTCAAAAGATCACGAGAAAAAAAACAAAGCATTGTCTTGAGTGTTTCAAGAAAACGTAGACGCAATTATCATTTGAAATGACCGAAACATATGAAAGAAACACATTATCAAAGTGTGGGTTTCTTCTTTGAGCATGGTAATTACTCATCAAGAACAACCAAGGCTGAGATGAAACAGCACTACCAGCTCATGTATGAACATAAACACACAAGCTGCTTAGCAGAGGTCTTAAATCTTAGCAGCCGCCCACCTCGTACTCGAAGACTCTGCTGCATCATCTTTTGCAGAGTCGTCATCTAAAGGAAGAAGGAAGCGGGACGGGTAAGTGATTTAGAGGCTGTCAGGAGCATCTTGGCTTCATCCTATTTCTTTCAATTTTCCAATGTGACCACAACGCTGAGCAATGTAGGATTTATCCGTGTCCTGTAACAGGAGACCGAGCTTGTGAACCCAACTGCTTGTAATTCAATCCGCAACACTATTCATCAGGAAGGTTCCTAAAAGCTCAAGGCTGAGTCAGGGACAAGAGCAGACGAGAAAGGAAAGGGCAGAAACTAATAGGACACAGTGGTGTGTGCGTGTGGACAGAGTTTGGCGTGCACACACTGGAGTTTAGCTTTGTGAATGAATGTAATAAGATGTGAAAGGAAATGAGAAATGGGAGAGAACGAGGGCCAGCGAGGAAAAATCCTATCTGAGCTCAGAGGTTTTTTTCTTTCCATTATTATCTTTTACTCATCGTCTATGAGATGTCAAAGCATTGGCGATAATGAAAGGACCAAAGTCCTGCATCAATGAAGAGGGAAGAGCAGAAAAAGAGATGGAGCTATATAAAGAAGAAGACACAAAAGGCCATGATTCTGTTTGACATGACTACAAATTTGAGTTTTGTAACCTTGAATATTAAACAAAAATATCTCCTTTGAGGACAGAACGGTGGCACAGTTAGTGGAGCTCAGCAAGCAGGTCGCCCGGTTCAAGTCCTGGCCAGGTGTCTTTTTGGATGGAGTTTGCATGTTCTCTTTGTGCACGCATGTTTTTTTTTTTTTTTCAGGTACTGCAGTTTCCTCCCGCAGATGAAAAACATGCATGTTAGGTTGATTGGTAACTCTAAATTGTCCCTAGGAGAGAGTGAGAGAGTGAATAGTTGTTTGTTTTGTTTGTCTCCATGTGGCCCTGTGATGGACTGGAGACCTGTCCAGGTTGTCCCTGCCTCTCGCACAGTGACTGCTGCACATGGGGACCAGTGACCCCCCGTGACCCAAAAAGAAGCAGGTAAAGATAATGGATGGATGGATATCTTTTGAGATAAGACTTCATCAAAACCAATTATAAACTGCCAATATTCCAATTTAATTTGTTTTAGAGGAAATTAGACTTCCTTATTGTTTGTCAGGTTTAATAAAATGTCAAATAAGAGACCTTTATCAATCATAAGCCTTGTAACTTAAAATGGTTGCTCAAAAATACCTAAAAATTTATGCTACTACAAATGAAGTGGCACAGAATAGAACACAAAACACAAGTCTCTTCAAATGTAGCATACTCTGCAATATATAATCATCAAGAAGTTTGACTGTTTCCTTCAGGGAAAGGTTTAGTAAAACTAAAGGCTTTTTGTATATTTTTCTACATGTCACGCAGGAAAAAATTGTATTAAAACCATCAAAATGTGAAAGCATTCATTGTACAAGCTCAGCTACTGAAGAACACTAACACAAGTGTAGCTTTTCATACCACCCATTAGTATGCATGACGATCCATTTATTGAAGCACATTAATCAATATACTTTTCATTCATAGGACACTTTGACACGTGTACAGACACCCATTGTCTAATATGTCCTCCCAAGGGGAGAATTTCATACCCACCGACCTGTCAGTGATGAAAACCGGTATTTTTCAGATCAGCCTGACTTTCCAGTAAATGAGCACGGAGTGATGATTAAGGCTTGGTACAAATTCAAAAAAGAAATATGCCTGCTCGCCATTTTATCTTGTATTTATTGATGAGAAGAAAGAAAACGGCAAGAAAGAGAAAAATGAAGTGAAATGCCACGGCAAAGATTGTCTGTTTCTATTAAGACTGCTTGGATCTTGTTAATAAATGAGCGAGCTCCGTCGTTTCTCCTTTTGTCCTGTGAATAAAAGTGCAACTGCTCATAATCATTTAGAGCTATTCTTTGGTACATGGTAATGAATCACTCGTTTTTGAACAATACAGTGAAAAACAATTGAGAATAGTAATCGGTTTTCTGCAGCTTGGAGTTTCCTGCTCTGCTCAAGACACACAAACACTGCAGTCAGGAAGAATTACAGAGAAAACGTTTGGCAGTAATACTTCGTACGGTCCATCCTACTACTTACAGAGTAAATTACTGTTACTTAAAAGGTATTTATCTGCTACTGTCCTGCTGGCTATGGCAGTACTGATGAGGCTTTTACAGGGTAATTACAGGGTACTTTCCTTCTACTTACAAGGTAACTAAATTACTTTTTGGGTGTTAATTAAGGGTTACTTACAGAGTACTTTACCATTACTTACTAAATCCTTACATGGTAAACAGAGTAGTTACTGAGTACGTCCTGCTACTTGCATGGTACTTTAAAAGGTGCTTACTGGGCACTATTTACCTGGTATGGTCACACAACTTACATGGCGCTTGCAGGTTATTAACTGGGTTCTTACAAGGTAGTTCTAAAGTATTTCACCTCTACTTACATGGTATTTACCATTTGTATTTAGTTCTTACAAATTAGGAACAGAGTATTTTCCTGCTACTTACGTGGATAATTACTGGAAACATACTAGGGAGTTGCAGGGTACTTTTCTGTCTCTTACAAGGTGTGCTACCTGTTACTTAGAGGGGACCTACCAGAGATTTATTAAGTACTGCTCCTTACCCTTAAGGGACAGTTTGCCATTACAGTATAGTTCCTTGCTACTTCGCTGTTCATTTATCGTGGATTCGCTCCATCACGGTTTTTCAAAATAAGAGTAGACATGACACACAATTGGCTGACTGATGGATGAGCCACACGATCAGCATGAAATTTTTATTTAAAATAAATTGTTTTGAATTATTTAGCATCTGCTGCACATTTGTACAGCCCAGAGCAGCAGAAAAAGCTTCCTCCTGCAGCTTTGTGCAGCCCTTACTGCTGCAGGATGAACTTCCTCTGCAGCTGAACACCTGATCGCTGTCCTCCGTGCAGAGCGGAGAAGTGGGCGTGGCCAAGAGCGCTTGCAGATGGCAAAGAGCACAGGAGGCAGGGAGCTGAAATCAGGACATTATGTGCTCTTTTAGAGCGTTTAGAAACATTGTTTAGAATATTGCAAGAGTGTGGGAAGGGTTTAAAACACCTTAATATATACCTATACTGTATAAATAATAAAATAAATACTACTTTTGTATTACTATTCCTATGTCACGTTTTTCACTTATCGTGGGTCTTCAGGGTGCAGATCCCGGTGATAAACGAGGGACTACTCTACTTACAGGGTCTTGTTGTTCCTTCAGCTGCTCCCTTTTGCAGGTGTCAACACAGTGAGCAAACTTATGAAATATTTGGTATTTGTATACCAGATGCTCTTCCTGATGCAACCTGGGCTTGAACCTGCAGCCTCAGGATTACAAGACTGCAACACTGACCACTGAGCTACCACAGACCCTCTCCCATTACATACAGGGTAATTTCCTTTGACTTACAAAATATTTTCTGCTACTTCCCTGCTACTTATTCTGCATCTACATAGTAGTTGTGTTAACCTAGATACACTGGTACTATAAAGTGTCCTTATGCCATTCTTTTCCTGTACTTACATAGTACAACTTCAACTTTGACTTTGAGTACAATTTCAATTTTATATTTCATATTCACTGAACCTCCTGTCTATGCACACCCCACCCCCAGACACATTGATATCCTTTACAACGTGTTGTATGTCATTTAGCATTTCACTGTTAACAGTTGTCAATACATAAGTCAACATTTCGGATCAAGAAATGAAAATATACTCAAATAAACTGAAAACTTAACTTTATCTATATGTTAGAAGCTTCTTGAATATATTTTAGTTTCCTATGTTTTCTGACGTTTTCTTTGCAGAAACTTGCCAGTTTCACTTAAGCAGAGTTTCTCCATTTCCTTTTCTGCTGCTCCAGTTTACATTGATGAATACCGCAATCAGACACTGCACAGACTGAAATTTTTCGTAGTGATCGGTGTAAAAGGCAGTTTCAAGAAAATTATAGTCTAATTGACAAATCTAATGAGATGTAAGAGGAAGTGACAGAATATATTAAAATGAAGAGGAAAGGATTGGAGTAAAGAGTAAGAGACAAAATGCGTGGAATTGAGAAAAGGTCAACAAGGGCAGCTGAACGGTGACAAAATGGTAAATAAGAAGGGTAAAGATGACCATTGTTCCTGCTGTCATTGTTGTGGGTTTTTCTTGTTTTGGCAGGATGTAAAGCATGTGGGAACCACAGGGAGGTACAACACAAAGACACACAAACACATGAAGACTCACTCTTATTCATGTACCTCAGGCTCATTTGGAAAGGGATGGATGTATCCAGCTATGCCCACAGTACTGAGCTGTCAGGAGTCCAGGACTGTGGACTGTTTATAACCTGTCACACAGACACTAATCCACACCGACAGCTCCCAGGTGACCAATGGGCTCACTGCCCAGTGACAAGCCGCTAGGCCCGCTGAACCTCACTAACCTTCATGGGCACTCACACAGAACCACAAAACTGCTCCGCTTGTGTGTGCCAGGGTGTGTTTGTGTTGGGAGTAGGAGTGAAAGGAAGTGCCGGGCACTTCGGCCTCTGTCCTGGCTGCAGTACAGGGTGCAGAGCAGAAAAATCAATACCACAATCAGCAAAGACTAAGAGGTGAGGGAACAGAGAATGTAGGAAGGGTAGATAAAGTGGAAGAGAGATGAAGTGAGGCAAAAAAAAAAAAAAGGAGATCAATTGAAGAGGGAGAAGTGAAGGAGGTAGAGACTTGTACAGTAATTATTTGAGTTATAGGACACATACCTGCTGGCGTAATGTTCAATCCTGCTGTGCGTGTCGGCATGAGGCAGTCTGGGTGAGGAGCACGGTCTAAGACCAGAAATCAAAGTCAAAATCCCACAGATGTATTGCTGACTACAAAGAACACCTCTGTACAATGTTTCACTGTTTTGCTGACGATACACAACTGTACATTTCTACCGATTCCATTGATGCATTGATACATTAAAGCACTGAGCTTTACACAAAGATTACAGGAAGTAAACATAAACATAAAAGGTGCTACATAAATGTGTAATTGATTATTTAAGCTCAAATCTTTGCCACATACTTCAGTCTATTTTATATCAGTAGTTTTAATGTTTGACTCCTTTATGTGCAAATACATAGTCATTACAATTGACTGGTTGATCGTAACATCAAGATGAATCATACAGAGTGAAAATAACGTGTAAGCAGATGATTATTGTCTCTGTACAAAGCTCCTGTTATAACTTGTGACCTAAACTGTGTTAACCTTCTGACTGGACTCTAACTTGAGCTCAGAGACGGCAGATAAACAATTGACAGTGTGGTTGAATGTGGCACATTTATATGGTGCACTGTCCCTTTTTAACAAATCAAGAATAAACCTTTTACGTTCATCATTTTAAATGACCTTAAATGCTTTTTGCGGAATAGCTGTAAAACTATGAGGTTTGAAAATGGTCACACAAAACATAAACTCATAGTCGTATTAAATCATCCTGCGTCCCGGTGTAGGCCAGAGCGTCGCTTCGGGAGATCTCATTGATTTTAGTCTCACTGCTCTTGTTTCTTTCTTTGTGTCAGAGTTGCTCGTGAGCAATGTGTCTGAGTCAGACTGAGATCACAAGACTAAGCTTATGTTTCCTCTGAACACAAAGAATCCATCTTAGTAAGTTAGCATAGCTGATTAGCATACAACAGCAGGAACATGTACCACTAGAGCATGGAAGAAATGAAGAAGAAGGTGCAAAGAGATGGCGGTGTTTGGTAGGACTCACGTCTCAGAGCTCTCAGACTCCAGCACTGATTGCACTGGCAGGTAACCTCTCTGTGGGTGCTTTGTAAAGTACTGCTTTGACCTGAACTTGTTCTTCAGAGTCTTCGCAAAGTCCCTCATCTTCTCCCCCGAGGTTGTCTGCAGTTGCCGAGGGTGATGGGTGAAGGAGGGGCGACAAGTGGAGGGTGAAGCACAGATCATGGAAGATTGAAAGACAAATTGCACTGCTTTAAAGTGGCTTTCTCCAGAGATTACCTCATGTACCCAGGTTTATATTGGGGACTGCCATTGCACTGCATAGGAGAGCAACGCGTGAAAGGCACTATTATTCTACACCTCATAAGAGTTTATTTATGTCACGGTTAATGCGGCCCGAACCGCAACGTGTACCCCTACAAACGTTATATCAAAACAATGGAGAGATGAGGGCTATTACTTTGATTGGCAATCAGAGTTACCATGGCAACGTATTTTGCTAACAAAAGACGCCATATTTTCCCATAGGAAATGACGGAGAACACTCCTCACACTAACTGCTGCTGTCAAGTCACACGACTCAGAGTGTAGATGTCCCTGAAGAAACCAGAATCTCACTGTTGGATTTGTTTGAAACTCGCAGAAAGTAATCATCAGATAAATGTCTAGAACTGATCAACGTTTGGAGCCATTTTGATTCAAGATGGCTGCCACAGCTACCTCAGCAAACACAAAATTGACTAGTACTCGGTCATTCTTTGAGATATTGAGCTGAAATTTAGTTTGGTTGTAGCTGAGAGCGAGTTGTTGTACTTCCTAATGCAAATCAAAAATCCAAGATGTCCGCCTTAGCTAAAAGAGAAAAAATATGATAACTTGGCTATTTTAAAAGATATTGAGCTGAAATTTGCCGTATTGGTCCACCAACACATAGTGCTGTCAAATCAAAATTTTAAATCAGCAGCAGCCTGGCAGTCCCCATCAAAATTTCTCCAGGAACTTTTTCCCCAGTCACTGCATACCTCGTGGTGTCTCTGGGCAGCACACCTCATCCCCAAAAATACCCCCGGGCATTTTCAATAGCTGCGCACTGCACCACCTGGTGGTGGATGGGTTAAATGCAGAGAGTAATGTCACCATTGTATTGAAACATGCAGGGATGACATTGTGTGACATTATTATTTATTTATGTATTTATTTATTTTTCATTTTTATCCCACCCTTAGGTTTTTTGTTATAAATGAACCCTTTTTCTTTGCTCTGTCCCAGCAGAAGGTGCGTGCCTGTTAAACTGCACTCACATGGTCCTTTCCATATTTTTAGAAGTAATTAGAAATTTATTCTGACTCCATCTCTGTAAACTCCAGCATTCCTTTAAAATGAACTCAACTTTGTGCACTTTCTTCATATACAGGTTTGATTGAGGTTTTGTGCTTCATAAAAGCACTTTAAATCTACACTATAAGAGCCAAAAGAGATATTACAGCTAAGTGGAACGCCATCTGTGCATACTATAGATCTGGGTGCGATGATAGGCACTTTACAGTGGATTAGATCCCTAATCCATGTTTGGCAGAACAAATCAAGCATGAAGAGAATGTGTTTCACTCATGAGAGGAGTTTAGCTTTATCTATCCCTAAAGACTTGGATTTGTAATCTTTCAAAGCATTACACAACTCCAGTCTTACTGGGGTGTAGTACTCCATGATGGGGTAGTGCAGCTTCTTCCCCTTGGTTGTGCGGCCAGTTAGAAAACATGTCTGGCATATGTCCACGTTGAACTGCTTCAGGCTGCGATACCTGTCAAGATCAATAGAACAAAGAGACTTTACTGATGTTTGCTGGAGCGTGTGTCTGTGTGTGTGTGTGTGTGTGTGTTCAGAAGGTAAATATGTTTACACTACAGGAAAAATATGTATATAAATTTTTCCTTGAGAAGACCCTGCACATTCAGGGATGATTGAATGTTAACTTGGATCTCAAGAAAGTCTTTGTGAGCTAATAATAGACCTTTCAAACTGACTGCAACACAACTTTACGCAGGAGGTGTTAGAATAAATCAACTCATGAACATGTAATACCTTACAGACATTTGATAAACGTGTGTAAACTGCACATTAGTTCGTTATATGCCTATGCAAAGATGAGAAATGTCACAAAACAACTCAAGTAGAATAAATTAATTTACTACAAAACACTGAAGTACACACAGATCCTCTTATTATTATAATATACTGTGTATATTAGCTCTAAAAGCAGTCCTTTGCCTCAGCAAGTAATTAAAACATAAAACGCACGATTTGTTGGCTAATTATTCCACAGCTAATACTTTATTTCTAATTATTACCACATTAAAGTCACAGCATAAGTATTGTGATTTTATACCAGCATTTATTTAGAATATTTTTATTTTGAAAGCTCTCACAATGCCGCGTTACTGATCTGTACATGCTTAAGTGCAATCTGATCCTATGATTTTGATGTTGATGTATCTGATTCATTTCAGGGTGTCATAAAGACAGTTTGTTGTTTATGTTCATAACGCAACCAAATACTATTTAAATCCAAATTTTGGAAAGCAAATTAAATATTTTGATTGAATCATCTGGTCTCCATCAAGAACCAAGGTTTTATTTGTAACATTGTTTTTAGTTGTTGTATTTTGCTTCAGTTTTCCAACATCTGGTTGAACGGTGACTATATTTTGTACCATTTGATGAATAAATATCCCATTTATGTGCTGAAATCTCTGAAGTGTCATGAATTTTAATCCTCTATTGTTTCTTTTAGGAGTGCATGTATTGTACGCTTGTCGCACCCACACAGTCCTGCCCACCTGAAGCCCTTGATAGGACATTGTTTGCAGACATAGCATTTGGCCTGATGCTTGGTCGACTCTGCAGCAGCCACTCGGTGAAGGACGGGTAGCCAAACCATCGACTGGGGCTCAAGACTCGTCCACTCCAGAAAGTGAGACACCTCAATGGCAGGTTTCCCTGGAGCCTGGCAGAGAAACATTGGAGGAAAGTAAAAGACACAAGCCTGTAAACAAACCAAATGTAGGTGTGTACGAACAATTACAACAGAAAGAAAGGGCAAGGAATGATTCCCATTAGAAGGAAGTATTACTGTATATATTATTAAGAATTTGTTTAAAAAATACAGAAGATAAAAACTAGACTAAAGCTAGGAATGGAGAATAAGTGTGCTGATGCCCATTTTTTAAGAACAAGGGTGATGTACAGAGTTGTATCAGCTACAGAGGAATTAAGTTGATGAGTCACACGAAGATCTGGGAGAGAGTTGTGGAAGGAAGACTTAGAAGAGAGGTGACTGTGAGGGGCAGTATGGTTTCATGCTGAGAAAAAGCACCACAGATGCCATCTTTGATTTGAGAATGCTGATGGAGAAGTACAGATAAGGTCAGAAAGACCTCCATTGTGTCTTTGTGGATTTAGAAAAAGCATATGACATGTACAGAGGGAGGTGGTGTGGTATTGCATGAGGAAATCTGGAGTGGCAGAGAAGTATGTTAGACTGGTACAGGACATGTATGAGGGCAGCA
>JARVGV010001030.1:13229802-13244669 GCA_031762435.1 Hypsolebias longignatus | reverse complement strand
TATTGTTAGTATAGTTTATTTATTATAAAGAGTGCTGTTTATTTAAAATATCATCCAAATGGGTCACTTTTATTTATGTTTATACAAATGTATTGTTTACTTGGCAAATTTTCAAAATAAACATTTTATAAGTCTTTGTGTTTTTTTGTACCGAAAATAAACCGAACCGAATCCTCCTTGAAACTGAACCAAACTGAAATGTGATTTTAGCGTACCATTACACCCCTATTTTTTACAAAATAAAGTTTGTAACTATTTACTTTTTCTTGTATTGTCTTTATTCTATATTTACTTATATTACTATTATGTATAATATTACAATATTTACTTTATTCTTTTATCACTTTCATAAAAACATTCATCTTAATGAGTCTTTTGGGAGAGGGGAGTAGCGAGGGATTGGGGGGGTGGGGTCTTTGAGGAAAACAGGTTGGGAGCCACTGGTGTACAGTATGAAAGGCTTTAGACTGGTCTAAGTCAAGTGCAGCACAGTAAAGTCCTGAGCATCCAAAGTATCAACATTATCATTAAAAAGTGTCATGTGCTGTATTGTTTCCTGAAGTCAGATTGGAAGGAAGATCAAATATCCATCCATCCATTATCTTTTACCAGCTTCTTCCATTTTGGGTCACAGGGGTCGCCGGTGCCCATGTCCAGCAATCGCAGTGCGAGGGGCAGGGTACACCCTGGACAGGTCTCCAGTCCATCACAGGGACACATAGAGACAAACGAGACAAACAACCACTCCCCCTCCTAGGACAATTTAGAGTTACCATCAGTCTAACATGCATGTTATTTTTTTTTTTTTTTAGGGTCTGTGGGAGGTAACCGGAGTACCCGGAGGAAACCCATGCATGCACGGAGAGAACATGCAAACTCCACCCAGAAAGGCCCCCGCACCAGGATTTGAGGTGGCAACCTTCTCGCTGAGAGGCAGCAGCTCTACCAGTTGCGCCACCGTGCTGCTTATCAAATATTCCAATAATTTAAATACTTCTTGATTTGAGTATTTAGCAGTTTTTCTAAAACCTTAGTGAAAGTGCAGCGTTTGGAAAGTGGTCAGTAGTTGTTCAGTGTGGTGGGGTGTCCTGCCTTCAGTAATGGTTGTATGAGATGTTTCTCCAAGCACTTCCTTGTATGGATGGCACCGGTTCTGCTAGAACGTTCAACTACTGTCACGTTGTCTTCAAATCATTGCCAGACTTAGAACAAGGCTGAGTTACTTCTTAAAAAGAACACAATGAGTTCCTCATAGTTTCATTTCTGCTTATTTTAAAGTCATAACAACTAATTATGTCCCGGCGGCCAATCTGATACTGGTCCCAGTCCCGAAGAGAGGCTGCGTCATTTATAGTATCATGATTAGTATTGTTGTTGTTGTCATCATCCTTAGTTTGTAGCCAGGTCTCTCTTGTAAATGAGTCCTCGAGGCTCAATTAGATTAACCTGCCTAAATAAAGGTTGAATGAAAAATTAAATGTTTATTTTGGAAATTAAATGTTTAGCTTGGAGCATGAATATTTAGATCTGAGTTACATATTTATTTATTAAATTAAATATTTAGTTTAGAAATTAAATGTTTAGTTTGGAAATTAAATGTTTGGTTTTGAAAATAAATATTTAGCTTGTAAATTAAATATTTAATTTACACCTAAATATTTAGTTCACTAACTAAATATTTAACTTGCAAGTTAAATATTTAGCTTGTAAATAACATTTATCTTGGACATAAACATTTAGTTTCTAAACTAAATATTTAGTGAGGAGCTAAATATTTAGCTTGCTAACTAGATGCTTAACTTACAAGTTTGTAAACTAAATATTTAGCTTGTAAATTAAATATTTAGTTTGGAATTATCAGAGTTATAAACTTATTACATGTTGAAAATATAAGTTTGAAAACAAAAACTACACATTTTTCTTTTGAAAGTCAAAATAAATAAAAAAATATTGCTCTTAATTTTTGACTGTGTAACTTTACAAACGGCACTCCACAACAATTAGACGAGAATCGTATAAAAATTTCCGAATGATTTATTAATGACCCTGGAGCATTTTGTTCAAGAAACTGTTTAAAACATTTTCCATGGTTGTGTGTTTTAGTCCTGCTTGCAAAAAAATGAAATAAAATAAAAAACTCAGGAGTTACCACTGCTAAACTAGAATGAAATACCTAAAGGCAGTACCAATAATGCTTTTCATGGAAAGCACTTCCTGCGCACCTGGTCCATGTAATGAATCTTAGCATAATAAAAGAGTCACCCGCAGATAGAAATTTAAAGGAAATGCATAAAACCAGAAGAATTGTTCATGAGTTTCCATATAAACACTTTAATACATGAAGCGTCCTTTTATGACTCCCGCAGCCTCTTGAGAACAAAAAGGAAACTGGTGCAGAAAGATGTATCGTTTTTCTCTGGACTAAAACCTTTCAATGTTGTCCCTGATTGATGAGATCAAGTTGCTTCTCTGGCTTCTCGCAGAGATGGATATAGGCAGATGGATTATAATCCAGACGAGGCTGCAAGAACAGATTAGAATTTCAGAACATATCTTCAATACATATTGAAAAGACTTGCGTGCAGCACAATAATGGGCTCTGTGTGAGTATCACTATTTCAGATTCATAATCTATAAGTGAGACGATGAGCTCACCGGAGCTATTGATCTCTGCAACTTTAAATTAATTTAGTAAAAAACTTTCCAAAAAGGGCATTGAAGAGGTCCCAAACTTTTTATGGACACTGCAAACGGCCATAATGGCTCCTGCATTCATAAATGTGTTGTAATCTCCGAGGGTTATGTCGATATCTGCAAGCCTGTCGTGATTTGAATCTCATTTCTTTATTGCACGTGAAAGTCGTCTTCTTTTAGCACATTTACTACATTAGTGAGATAAGAAGAAATCCCACTGCAACATTCACGTTTTTATCCTAATGGAAACGACTGTGTACATTCAACCCCTTTATTCTTTCTAAATTTGAACTCAAAAAGATCCTGATGCATGCTCAATGATCCAGGTAGATAAATCTAACAAGGCTGAGTCAAGTCCTCTGGATGGATTCTTCTTTGTTGAAATGTTTCGTCTTTTATCCAGAAGACTTCTTCAGTCTAAAGAGCTGCTACAAACAGTCTTATAAACTGCACCTTAATAGTGGATCAACCAGTTTGCTGGAGACATCCAGAACTAGTTGTTCACATAGAAAAGTAAGACCATCACCTGATCGTTAGAGCCCTGAACGCTTGCTATTGGCTAAACTATGAAACTATTCAATTTAGTTCATTTATGTTGTGCCAAATCACAACAGAAGTCGTCTCGGGTGGGGGAGGGGGCGTGACGCAACCTAGAAGAATCCGTTCAGAGGACCTGCCTCAACCTTGTTAGATAATTAAAGAAAAGATGCCATGAACAACCTGGGGAAACTGCGCTTCCCACCTGTCCTTTAAGAATAAAAAAGCTTGAATGAACTCTTCTTAATCAAACAAGCTGATTAAAGTGACTTTAAACTAATTAGCCTGTTTTTAACCTCAAAATTTTCAACTGCAACTCCGTCAAATTTGATTAAACAAACTAATATTCTGACGTCCTTCTGTTCTCCAGCGGTTCTCCTCATGGCTGGGTTCTTTCCCCCCGTTTAATCATTTTGTATACAAACGATTATCACGGCCAGTTCCCACAGCGTCACATTTTAAAGTTATGACCCTGTCATCCTGTCCATTCTCAGCAGTGATGACCCAGACCCCGGACCTGTGGTCGGGGACTTCACTGAATGGTGCGAGTCTTCCTTTTTAAAGTTAAATGTTCCTAAGACAAAGTGGCTGGCCATTAATTTTAGAAAAGACTCTTCAGTTGCTGCTCCTCTGGTCGTTAACGGTGAAGCTGTTGATGTGGTGCATCATTATACATATCTGGGAACGGGTCTTGATGAAGGCGGCACGGTGGCACAACTGGTAGAGCTGCTGCCTCTCAGCGAGCAGGTCCCTGGTTCAAATCCTGGTCCGGAGATCTTTCTGGGTGGAGTTTGCATGTTCTCTCCGTGCATGCGTGGGTTTTCTCCGGGTACTCTGCTTTCCTCCCACAGACCAAGAACATGCATGTTAGACTGATTGGTAGCTCTAAATTGTCCCTAAGTGAGAGTGAGAAAGTGAGCGGTTGTTTGTCTCTAAGTGTCCCTGTGATGGTGTGGAGACCCGTCCAGGGTGTCCCCTGCCCCTCGCACAGTGATTGCTGGACATGGGCACTGGTGACCCAAACTGGAAGTAGCAGGTAAAAGATAATGGATGGATGGATGTTCTTAATGACAAACTGGCCTTTGACCCCCATGTGAACTCGCTTTGTAAGAAGTCCCAACAGAGAATGTATTTTTATTGGATGTTGATTCAACTAACATGAGAATGTTTTATTCATCTGTGATGGACTTGCAACCTGTCCAGGGTGTACCCGCCCCTCACACAGTGATTGCTGTACATGGGC
The DNA here is from genome assembly GCA_031762435.1 of Hypsolebias longignatus. Lineage (NCBI taxonomy): Eukaryota > Metazoa > Chordata > Actinopteri > Cyprinodontiformes > Rivulidae > Hypsolebias > Hypsolebias longignatus. The sequence goes on along the minus strand of JARVGV010001030.1, from coordinate 13,240,195 downwards.
ACCAGCGATCCCCATAACCCAAAATGGAAGAAGCGGGTAAAAGATAATGCATGAATGTTTTATTCTTGTTTTATTGAGTCTATTTAAACTTTTACCTTCATCTGTTGGTTTGTATTTTTAACATGCAGAAACAGGAACAAACTCTTGGGGATTGTCAGGATGTGCAGCAAAACTGCTGGCAAAGCCCTACAGAACCTCACTGACCTCCACAAGGCGAGATCAATGAACAAGGCCAGGCTGATTCTGGCAGATCTTGATCACCACTCCATGGTGAGTTCAGGTTGCTCCCATCTGGACGCAGGTATCTGCTGCTCAGATGTAGAACGAACAGACTGAAAAACTCATTCATCCCTGCAGAGACCAGGCTTCTCAACGAACAATGATGATTTCTGTTATTTTAACATCTTGTGTCTTGTACGGATGTTTTATGTGCCTACAGACTGTGAAACTAATTGTCACTTGGAGATAATGAAGATTCTTGAACTTGAACATGTTCTAATTTAGGCTTTCAAAAATGTTGCCAAAACTCCCTTTACCATAGAATATAGATTACTGGTGTCTAAATAATACACATATTTTGGGTTACATGTAGTATATATGTTTTTTTTTTTTTTTTAGATTTTATTTTTGTTCTTTAGGTTCTGTTGTTTTCCTGTTCAGTTTTGATCTTTGGTGTTTTTGTGGTTCTTGTTCCATCTTCCATTTACCCTCAGTCTTAAGTCTCCTCTGTGTTCTTCCTGTCAGCCTGCCACCCTCACCTGTCCCCAATCAATGTTCAGTCCAGGTGTTTCCACTTTCATTCTCACTCAGTTCTGTATTTAAATGGTCTCTTGTTTCTATCCACCAGCCGTTAATTATTCTGAAATCCTTTCAGATGCCTTGGTCCTCCTCATGCCCCCAGGTGCCTCCCCTCATGAGTTATTTTGCAAGTTCTAAATAAGTTTTATTTTACTTTGAGCTCTTCGTGCCTGCCTGCATTTGGGTGCAACCTCACCATTTATCTCTTCATCATATTATTAAGTTTAAATAGTTTTTGAAAACTGCATCAGTTTTAGATTTGTATATATTTTTTTATTTTTCTGACAGGATCTTCTGACTTTGAAATCTTGCTGGTTTTCACTGAAGCCATCTCTTCAAGGGACTGATGAACACAAGGTGAAGGCAATGTGAAGCCAAATAACTGCAATTAGCTGTAATTAACTATAATCAAGTGTGTGATAGGATAGAAAACCTGCATTAATCAGTGGCAGAATCAGGAGTAGCTGGTTTGTGCTTTCAGTCTTGACAGTAAGAGCTGCACTAATCCAAAACAAACAACAAAAAAAAGTTTTTGTTACATATTTGCAACTTTAAAGTGTCATTAAGTCAAACTTTTAGTCTAACTTTTGTATTTAGGTTTATCCTTGTTTTATACTTTTAAGAATGTTGGATTTATTTTGCTATGTTAATTTGTGGCCCAGTGATGGACTTGCCCAGCGAGTCCCCACCTCTTTGACTGCTGACATTGGCACCAATGACCCCTCGTGACCCGAAAAGGAAGAAGCAGGTACTTATAAAAGATAATGGATGGATGTTAATTTGTGTTTGTGTGATAGCCTATTGAGCTAGGTTTTCTTTAGTTCCAGCTCAACACACACCTGTCCTTCATGTGTAATCAGCTCACCTGTTATTTATCAGCAATCACACTCTTCACTACTGATATTCCTGGTTCTTCTCCTTTTTATATCAGGCTGCCTGTTTCCCTGCACTGAGTTTACTGTTGACCTGTTCCTTTGAACTTCATTGTAAAATTTGTATCACATTTACCTGCATTTAGTTCAATCTACCAACTTCTGACTGTTGGGTTTCAGAAATTATTTTGCTCAATGTTTTACTGTGTTGTCGTTTAAAATGCATATTCATCTTCAAAACAGCTTTCTTATATAACCTCCCACATGCCACTTCGTCAGTGCAGTTACGGCGTGCACTCTTGGGGATTCATTACCTGCAGCGTCCCCTCAGTGTGGACTGAACTCAGCAAAAGGCCTTTTCTGACTCTGCTCCTGGAACACCTTGCAAAAAGACCTGAAGCTGTCCACTTTGACATCTTTATGGGATTTTAAACAATTGATAAGGTCAACAGAAAAAAATCAAGTAAATATGTTTTAGTTTTTAGTATTTTATTTTGTTTTATAAGACACCTTGATTTTATTATTTTATAACACTTTATTTTAATTGTATGTTGTTTATTGTTGTCTGTACCTCGTATGTGTTCTTTGTTGTACATGAATCCTCGTGACTTAGTGGAACTCACCTGTATAAAAAAAGGTTGATGAATCTGTATTGATTTACTTCTTTGTCAGGAATATAGTAGCAACATTTTATGTTTTATGTGAGGACCTAACAGAATGTTGGTATATCGGCACATTATTTGGTTGTAAAAAATAGGAAATCATAAGCCAATCAAGCTATCAGCTGTTCAAGCATACTTTTATATCATGTGGGTTTTTCCACACTGGGTCACTTTGAATATACAGGTAGTCCTCGACTTACGGCAACTCGGACTTAAGAACGGGTGTGCGGCGCAGCATTAGCATACATTTTACATGTACAATATTTCCTCGACTTACGGCAAAAAAATCCGGACTTACGAACGGGTGCGGCGCCATGTGTAATGAGTTCCGATTTACGGCAAAATCGGGTTGTGAACGGTTTGTAGGTACGGAACCCGTTCGTAACTCGAGGACTGCCTGTATTATAATTTCAGTCTATGAAAAAGCGGGTAAAGATAATGGACGGATGGATCCATTCCTTACTGGTCAGCCTCTGTTTCATGGAGGAACAGGTTTGCCGTCTGTATGAGGTGTCGCTTTGAATCAGGGAAAAAACGTCAGCGTGATAACAGCCGAGGTGGGAAAACCCTGCTCTCACCACCGGAGCTGAACAGGACGTCGGTTGTTGTTCCAAATCTTAATATGTTCATCGAATGTGAACAGACAGGAAAAGGCTGCCTCAGATCAAAGTGATGGAAGATATCCTGCTGTTCAAATGACAGTGAACAGAACATGCTAACAACTTACAGCATAAAGTTTCATACAATTCGTATTACTTAATTTAACGTTACACTCCAGTCAAGTCACCAGAGAGAGGTTTTCAAAAGGCTTAAGATGTTTCTTCATCCAAAGCGAGGCATGGCACGAAGAGATGAGAACCACTGCCTTGTGTTTGTGTGTAATGTGTTTATCTTGTACAAAGTCATGAATGTTAATGTGAAGAAGTTGCTACTCTTGCTAAGAACACTGAAAATCACACTTGGCTCCCTGGTTCCTAAAGCTATTACAGAAACGCCATATGATGTGTTAGCGTGGAGAATATGGAGGAAATATTTCAGAAGCAAAATCTGGTCTCTGAGTTTATAAACTCTACAGGTGTGTCTCAAAAAATGTGAGTATTGTGAAAACATCATTTTTATTTTTTGTCAATCACATCAAAAAGTGGAACTCATATTTTATAGATTCATCACACAGAGTTAAAATATTTAAAGCCTTTGTTTCTGGGCATTTTTGATGATTATGGCTTCAAATAATGACAAATCAAAATTCAGTGTCTCTACAAAATTAGAATATTGTGAAGAAGTTCATTATGTAAACTCCTGGTGTCACACTCTGATCATCTGATTAACACTCCTGGACATGAGCTGCAAACGTCTCATTCCTCAACGGTGTGACCCCCCAGCTGTTACCTGACCCTGTGTCATCTTTGTGAATGAGGGTCTGCTTAATTAACATCCTCTGTTTCCAGATCTGACTCACTGACTTGAAACTTTAAAAAGAACAAGCTAGGGGGCAGAGAGGAAATCGGACGTGTTGGTCCGATGTCTGCTGGTTCTGCTCTCCATCTCAACACTTGCTCCTTCTCCTTCTAGATGCCTTGCACTGTCACATGTGTTAGTTGTTAATTGCTAGCTGGGTTTGGGAGTTACCAGCAGTCCTGTTCACCAGGTTTTTGGTTTGTAGGGTTTGTTCCTTCAGCTCCGTTCACTTAGTTTATTTGGAAACAAGCCCTCTCGAGGTTAGGAGTGAGGTTCTGCCTCAAGTGGAGGAGTTCAAGTATCTCAGGGTTTTGTTTTTGAGTTAGGGAAGAACGGAGCAGAAGATCAACAATGGATCGATGTAGCTTCTGCAGCATTGCAGACTGTGCCGGTCTGTTGTGGTGAAGAGGAGCTGAGCTTCAAGGCGAAGCTCTCGGTTTTGTAATTGGTCTAAGTTCCCACCTTCACCTGTGGTCCCGCACTTTGACTAGTGAAGAATGAAACTGCCGATACAGGCGGGCGAACTGAGATTTCTCTGCAGAGCAGCTGGACTCTCCTTTAGAAGAACGGGTGAGAAGTTCAGGCGTTCGAAAGACTCAAAGTAGTGCTCCTCCACATCGAGAGGAGCCAGTTGAGCTGGTTAGGTAAGGATACCCCCTGGATGCCTCCCCAATGCTGTTTTCTGGGCAGAAGATCCCAGGGAAGACTCAGGACCTGCTAAAGAGACTACGTCTCTTAGCTGACCTGGGAACATCTTGGAATGGAAGAACATCTTGTTTGTTTTGGCCAGGACTCCCATCTCCCTGTTCTGTCCTGGATGATTGTATTTATCAAAAATCATTTTACGCATTACAATCATCTGGACTCTAGGTGTTGTGTGTCCCAAGCCACTTCTCAACATACAGTTATAACATGGCATTGGAGAAAAGGGGTCCACAGTCTTTAAAAACAAACCAATGTGATGTTTTCATGAACTAAAAGTTCTAAGGAAAACATCTGGTCCACCACATCGCTCCAGCTGGTCTACCAGCAGGCTGCCAAGAGCAGAAAAAATGGGCCTCATCCCACTTTATGCTCGGACAAATTTAAGATGACTGGGAGACGGTTGCTGTTTATAAAAAGTTCATGAGAAAGATATAAAGAAAGGGATTCAAAAGATGAAAGACTTGTGGCAATTTCTACTGAAGAGTTATTAAAATGGTCGCCTACTCTTGAAGGCCGAAAGCCTTTCACTGTGGTTGCTCTGTTGTGCATTTGCTAAATTGGCTGAAAAAGTCAGCAGAAGAAAAAAATAATAGTCATGAGTCCCTTGGTTTGTTTGGTCAAGCAGAACAAAAGTAATTTATTTTCTTTATTGAACTATTTTGATTTAAATGACCAAATGTGAACATTGTCTTCATTCTACATTAAATTAACTGAAAAATAATCCATCCATCCATCCATCCATCCATCCATCCATCCATCCATCCATCCATCATCTTTACACGCTTCTTCCTGTTTGAGTCACAGGGTTCACTGGTTCCCATGTCCAGCAGTCACTGTGTGAGAGGTGGGGGACACCCTGGACAGGTCTCCAGTCCATCACAGGGACACAGAGACAAACGAGACAAACAACCATTCACTCTCTCACTCACACTTAGGGACACGTTCTGATGCATGCTCAGTAATCCAGGTAGATAAATCTATAAAGAAGTCTTTTGGAATAAAGACGAAACGTTTCAACAAAGACAAATATGTCCAGATGTCCAGATGACCTGACTTAACCTTGTTAGACACCTAAGGACAATTAGAGTCACTAATGAGTCTAACATGCATGTTTTTGGTCTGTGGGAGGAAACCGGAGTACCCGGAGAAAACCCGCGCATGCACGGAGAGAACATGCAAACTCCACCCAGAAAGGTCCCCGGCTTGGATTTGATCTGGCAACCTGCGAGGTGGCAGCTCTACCAACTGCACCACCATGACGCCCACTGAAAAATCATAACACCATCAAATTTAATGAGCAATATGTGACAGAAATTAGAGCCACTTGAACATAAGTGCTGGATAAATATATCTCTAGACTTTTACCATAAATTACCGGTACTCTCCTGCTTTTTTAAATCTGCCACCTCTATTGCAGACAAAGCAACTAAACTGCATTTAAAACAGACAGTTTTTCTTCAGCTTCAGGTTTGATTTGCTTGTGGGTTTTCAAGCTAATAACTCCAAGCAGACATAAGGAGCAGATCATTTTGTTACAAAAATGTTTTTACTTTACACCAAACGATTTAAGACCTAAAAGATGTAAAACTGATCCTAATCTCCTGTGACCAGATCTGAGACGAACAACTTATTTTTAAATGTATGTGTTTGGTTTTCGTTTGTTATGATCAACTGTGCACACAGGTTTTACATCAACATACTGTAATTAGTATCTCAAACAATCTAATGAAAACACAGAAATTGTTAGTTACATGTGACATTTAACTGATTAACATCTGAATCAAATTGAATAAATAAACCAAGCTCATAAAAATTCTCCATTAAGGAACCCCTCTCCCATGTGAGCATTAGCCCTCAAGGACTTTGATAGGTGAGGCTTAAACAATATAAACGTAATAAAATGCAGCAAATAACTGATATTTTAAAAATTACACCTATTATTTTTACATTTTTGGCCAATTCCTTTATGGAGGTCGTGTCACATGGCTTTACCCACTCCCCCACCTCACTCCCCAACCAGATGGCAAAACATTAAAAATGGCTGCCAACACCGGCCATCACCTTGGGAATACGACAAGAGAAAAATATCATAATTTAAAGTCTGTTGGTCTGGACAAAGATACTCTCCAGGTACCAAAAGCATATTTGGATTAAGGACATTTAAGTCACATTTCTTGGTGCTTAATATCCAGTTTCTGAGCTGGGAGGCTTCAGAAAACAAAGCCTAAAGCATTTAAATGGCTGCATAACTGGTTAGACTTAAAAGTGAGATTTATTGTGGAATTTAAGGCAATAAAACAGTTCGTACAAATGGTTAATGTATCCCCTTGCATTTTATCTGTAGATGATGTATGATCCCTGTGAAGCACATGATGCATGTGAGTGCAGTTGTTCGAGGAACACTTTAGTTTTTGAAGCAAACTCCAAAAGTTTAGTTACTTTCAGTACAGGTTTCATTTATGTGTTAATACATCATGAGGTTGACAAACTATCACATTTGTCCGCAATATAGGAAAAAAACAAACAAACAATATTATTTATTTATTTATTATTTACTTTCTTCTACTTTTAGATGTTTGGATTTGTGAGCAAATTTTAAAAAATGAGAATTAAATTTTCTGGTTGTAAATGGACATCTCTTATGTCACTCATGTTAAAACCAGCACAGCTGAGCTCAGGTTTTATCCAGAACACAGGACACACAATGCCCAACATATGGAGCAGCTTTATTACGTTTAATTAAATGATTACTAAAACACTGCAGTTGCACAGACTGATAAAGATGCTAAAAGGCTATTTAGCTAATTATTTGTCATAACATGCATCATTAACACCAGCCACCCAGACATGCACAAGTATTTGCTGCTGTTCCTACACTCAGTTGCACCAAAGCTTTCCTCCATTCTCTTTGTTTTTTGTGCCATTTGAACAAACTCTTTAAAGCAGCTGTCTTTTCTCAACTCCACTGAGCAAATAAAGCAGATAAAATGAGTAGAGAGGGCGTGACTAGGCTGTGTAAGATTTCTGCCTGCACCACCTTGCATGACCTCTATTCAGTAAGATCATCAAAAACAAAGTGAAAGCAGCCTCTCTGGGGGGTTGATGCTTCTCGGAGAGGTTATACGAAGAGTCTGGAGTGTCTCTGCTGGGTGTACGTAAAAAAAGTTTTATCATAATAGTTTGCCTCCATAGAGAACGCTCCACCCACCTGTCGTAAACGTTGAGCAGCCAGTTGAGACACATATCAACACAAAGGGGAATGTTGACCAGGATGGATCGCTCCTCCTCCAGCTTCTCGTACAGGGCTGTCAGGCCGTGAATCACCTCGACCACATCCATCACGTGCTCCCCCTGCTGCAGCTCCTGCTCCCGAAACACGTCCACGAGATCGCTCAGCGCCACCAAATCCACTGAAACAAAAACAACGCACGAACCATGGGCAGCTTACACAGAAGGCTTGGCTCGTTAACATGAATAATGTGCGAGGCATCGTTAGCTCTGACACAGATATGAGTGCAAATTTACTTTTGTGGCAGGAAAACCCTCACACTCCCTGCAAACGAGGCAACACCGGCGCTTATTCAGCCATTTTGGCCACTTAGGCCCGACCGTATGTTTCAAGAGCAGCGGCACAATTTGATTTCGCTCTTCTAAACTAATTTGATGGCACATCCCTGGGAGTGGAGCTAAAAGGACGTCCGCTGATGCCAGGTATAATTGGATGGCGTGATAATGAGGTAGAACAGGAAGAGGCGATAAGAGGAGTGTTTCTTGGGATTTGGAGGGAATCACCCCCAAAAAATGTATTTTTGATGGGCTCCGACGCGGCGCTGCTCAGTTATTCACAACGTGTGTCCAAGGAGAGAATGAGGATTGTGGAGTTATCAAGGCAGCCTAGCAATTAAATCCAGCAATGCTATCAACCCATAGACCAGAGCGGGGGGGGGGGGGGGGGGGGGAGATAACGGAGCTGGGAGGAGAGGGAAAACGAACGAGCGTCTGAAAGACGTTTTATGTGCACGCTTAGTTTTTATTACAGAAACGTGGTGGAGAGAGAAGGTTACGAGAAGGTTGCGGCAAATAGGTAGAAGAAGAAAGAGGAACCTAAATCAGCAAATGTGCAAAAATGAACACTTTTATGGATAAAAATCATCCAAACTGGGGTTAGCATCCTAAATACGAGAAAGTGGACAAAAAAAAAAAAAAAAGAGGTATTAACCCTGATGGGACACCCAATCAAGCTTCAACCATGCAGTAAAAACTAATTAGCTTCTATTTTGTAACTCAAATGGACCAATTATTAGCTAATTACCCAGCAAGCAGGGCAGCTAGGCTGAGAGGACAGCGGCAGTTTCCAGCATGTCTGTGATTCTAGTGGCTCTTGAGATTAGGATTACTTCTGATTACTGCATTTTAAAGCCAAGTAGGGCAGAAAGGGGAAATGATTCCTTCAGTGAATGGATAAAGAAACTTGCCACAGTTAATCGCTACATCTCGTCCCCACAAAGACAATGTTATAGAGAATTATTGATGGTGCAGGATAGCAGAAAAATCACTCAGCCAGTTTTTCCAGGGCAGCAGACAGAATTGGCAGCACATACATCTCAAAGCCTTCTGAACGCGTCGCAGCTTCATGGCTGTTCTGTATGCCGAGAACTTGATGTTGTTCAGATCCGCTGGTGAAAGGAGGGAGAGATGGAAAGAGGTTAAAGCGATGAGAGAAACCTAATCCATCCTGCGTCATTCTGCATCCTGCCATCGAGGAAGTAGATGTCTATCTGTCGGTCATTAGTAATTTGTTGTATTACTAACAGCATCTAGGCATCTGTCTGTGCTCGTGCATGTTTGTGCATGTGACTAAGTGCATATCTTCCCTGCAAGCTCCCCGTGTCAGATGAGATTAACATTAAAACACACAATGTCGTCTAATTGCAATTAATTAGCGGCTAAGCAGGAAGCAATCACAGCACTGGTAAATTGGGTCTCGTAGGTTAATGACAATAAAATTGTAGTCCCCAAGGTGGCTCAAATGCAGGTCCCTTAACGAGCCACGCAAACCCAGCAGCACCAAACCAAACAAGTAAAGTTTCTGCAGCTCAATAGGCATTGTGAACAAACGAGCAAAAGAGTGCATCGTCCCTTTACTCACCCAGCGCCTGGTACAGCTCTGTCATCTTTGGATGGTCCCAGCACGTTGTCTGGGCCTGATGGCTGCGAGAAAATATATGAAAGAGACGCAAAAGGTTTTTATTAGGCAAAGGAGAATGAAGGCCAGGAAGATCAAAGTAAGAATAAAGTATAAATGAGTTGGGCTGAAATGGGCAGGTGAGGCAGACAGTGAAAGGAGTGAGAAGAACGGGTGCTGACTAACAAAAAAATAAGAAGAGAGAAACGTTAGAGGGCTGAGTGGACGACTACTGTTTACTAAATAGGCCCAGAAATTTAGACTTGGAGAATTCAGAGAAGTATAAAAAACATAATGGAAGGCTTTGTGTTCAGGCAATTAAAAAAAAAATCCCACCATGAAATTACCCTTCTTCATTCATGAATGAAACATGAGACATCTTATGCCTAAAAATCACCCTTTCTGTGCTACCGTTGTCTCTACGAGAACACACAGAAAAATGTATTCTGCACGAAACAAAACGGGCAAGTGCATCTGAATAAATAGGAAACCTCAGAGCAGGAAGCGTGCCAGGACCTGTGGGTCTTTCAGGGCTGCAATCATCATTTACCTGTAAAAGCACTCATTGATTACTGTCAAGTGGAGCGCTACTCAGACACTGTTCATCTCCCATCCCCACCGGAATAGGAACAAAGTTCATAAAAATAACTACACACATATATATACACACACACACACAATAGTGTATATATATGTGTATGTATGTATATATA
>JARVGV010001030.1:13185613-13196324 GCA_031762435.1 Hypsolebias longignatus | reverse complement strand
CGGCTCCGAACACTTTTAATTTAGTGAACAAAGGCGTAAAATGGCTCTTTTGATTGTAAAGGTTGCAGACCCCTGGTATAGTCCATATGCCTGTGTATCACGTAGCCTACACTGCATGAACCTCATGAAGCAGCTGGAAAACTGCTGTCAGTGTCACACACCTGTTGTGTTCGAGTTGAACCAGGATGGTGCAGGTTTTAAATTATATAATGTGAAATATTAATTTGAACACCCCACCCTGCACTCCTGGTGTTGATGACTGGTAAAGGTCAGATGAACCTCGCCTACCTCACCCTTAATAGTTGAGTACAGTTAATTAGCATTTCTAGCTCGGTTCACTAACTCGTACTGGAGCAACGTGACCTGGGGTGTGACATTGCCTGAGTCACTTTCTGAGGTAAATAAAAACAAAGGGACTCTGTTGCCCATCAGTTTTCTGTTCTTGCTGACACTGGCAGGGTTTAGGTGTGGTGTAATTGGTAGTGATGGGTTTCGATAGACATGACTATCAGAACACCCATCAGATCTTTATCTGCCCTGTAGCTTTCCAGCTAATCGGACTTTGAGGTGTTCCCAATCCAGTCATGAGATGTAATCTCTTCAACTAGTCCTGGGTATGGGACATGTTCCAAACACCGAAGGTGTTCACAAGATGGCCCTGCCATGAGTCAAAACCACCACAAGTGGCTCATTTTGATGCAAAAGAGCACTTCTGGTCTGTAAAACACCACTTTCTCATAATGAAGGAGCTCAGTGCACCAAGTACCACAGAGGCCATGTTGTTTGGGGTAGTTTGGTCCTGATGGAGCACTCGAGGGCGACTTTCTGGTCTCAGGTCAGCTGCCGTACCTCGACCCAATCTCGGCCTCCTAGACAAGTAGATTGTGAGATTTTGTCCTTCCAGCCTGCTTTAATTTATTGATTATTTTCCGTCATTTGAGATGATTGATTAAAGTTAACATTTAAATCCCAAAAGTCTTGGCACTTCGGTTAATTTAATACTGGGATTTGTTAATGTGAGCATGACTAGTTGTCTTTCAACGTGGCCCTGTGATGGACTATGACCTGTCCAGGATGTGCCCCTTACCGCTTAGATAAAAACAACATTTAAAAATGTCTTGCAGAAATGGAAGTCTACTGAAAATTTGGGGACCAGTTTAACAGCTTGAGGAAAAATGACTGGAAGCTTTTAACAACTGAAGGTTAAGAGCATTAAAAAAAAGAAGTTGGTATAAATAAATCAAGATGGCAGCACAAGTTCCACGGTGACAGAATTCGAAAACCCTGAAACAATTCGTCTCTTTTGTGGTGCAACAACAATCGTTTCAGACGATTCTGTTTTCAGCTGAAGTTCAGACTTTTTCAGTCCCTGAAATGGGGAGATGCAAAGCAGTGATTGCAGCGGCAGGCCTCTCAGCCAGCGCTCCGGTCCCGCTCTCACACATGGACCACCTGGGTGATCTGTTTATCGAAGCCATCCCAAGCTTCTGGCCCGGAGCACATTCGAGCTATTCATGCGTCTTTTGTTTAAAGAAAGCCAATTTATAAAGCCTACTGCACAGGCAGTATGCAGATTAGAAACAGAGTCACTTGTCCAATCAGCACAATGCGTTCAATGTGGACAGGAGGCAGCTCTTTTCTGCAGAACTTAAAAAGCTGCTTTTACTGTTTTGGATTAAAATAACTCTTTTGGAGATTTACCTGCTGGAGACGTTTCTTAAATGTCTCGTCCACATGGGAGTTTTTGTTTTCTTAAATTTCAGTTCTGACAAAAATTGGATGTTGTGTAAAATGCACATAAAAACAAAATGTGTAAAATATAAAAACAAAATGTGATAATTTGAAAATCTCATAAAACCTAACATTATGAAAAATAGTAAATGTATCACATAGTACAATTTATTTGTACTTTGTTATTTTGAGATGTGCAAAAGATTTAATTCTGTATGTATTTACATTTTACACAACTTCCCAACTGTTTTTAATTGGACTTGTGTTTTGTAACCTGCAATAGTTATTTTTGTATTTTCAATTGCTCCTTAAAGTGATAAAAATATGTTTGGCCTTGGATTACTAGTAAGACAGGAATTTGTTACTCCCCTCCTTTTGAGGCAGGGTGTCTAAACGTTTTCATATGTGGGCCAAGAAATATCAAGATAAAAGGACTCGTGGGCCACAAAAATGTGAATTTAACTCAAAGTGAATTTTATTTTGGAGAAAGGATTAAAGTTTAAAAATTTTGGTGAAGAGTTTTAAATTGTTGTGGATCCAAAAAGTAGGCCTCATAAGATTATATATTTTTTTATTAAAAAAAATGTTTTTGGTTGATTTGTTGGGTCTTTGTTTGTTGTTTTCTTGTGTCTGGAAAGTTCATTTTAGTTTGGTCTCAGCTACAGAAGCGTAACTTGTGTGTGTGTCCTTTTAAAAGGGGGTCGATCAGCCTTTTGGACAACGGACGGCCCAAAAGGCTGATCAAAGTTCTGAAAAATCGTCCAGAAAAATCGTCCAGCTGTCAGTCACTACAACAGAACAGATTCATAGAAAGTTTGATAAAGTTGATCAACTCGTATGTAGATGATACCACGTTATATTCATTTAAAAATGTCCAGTTTCTCTCTTGATTATTTTATCAATTGAGATATTTAGCCAAGTTTTATGAAGCATTATCCAAAATCTCCTTTCTGTTAAGGGTTTGTGGTGTTTTGTGCCAAGAAGTGAAAATAAAAAGATTACAGCTAAAGGTTTTTATTTTGTTCAATATTGCTTATTTTGAGAAGTTTTTTTTTCAACTCTTTTGCTGTTAAACCTACAAATTATTTTTAAAAAAATATACCGGTACATATATATATATATATACTGTACATACATTATATATATATATATATATATATATATATATATGAAAAAAATGGTTAATTTCTTGACAGCTTGATGTGCTTGACTCGATGTGTTGATCAGTGTCCTTGATGGTAACATGTCTTTTTTTGTCATTTTTTACAGTGTATCAAGATGCAGTTGTTTGTCATGCACTGTGAAAACGAATTAAAATAAAAATATTTAAAAAAGCTAAACATTAAATATATAAAAAAGATTACCAACTTATTTGCAGAAACCTCTTAAGCTTGCTGGCCAAAATGATACCATTCTTAAACTGCAGTTGTGGGCCACACGCAATCACTCCAAGGGCCACAAAGGGCCCTCAAACCACATTTGGACACCCGAGGTTTAAGGTATTCATCAGGCTTGTCCACTTACCGAACAAATATGACCGTAATCTTTCATTCTTATTGTTGTAACATCTGTCAAGCTTGGGGTCATAGGTTCGATCGGAGGTGGCTCTACGATGTCATATCTTTAAAAAGGTTGCATCAAATTTCAAGATTTGTTTTTTTTAACTTTGTAACTTTATTTTGAAAAATAGGTGCTCCTAAAATGCAGTTTCAGTGTAGCTGCTGAAAAGATCCAAAACTTTTATGTATTTCCATGTGCACAAGTCAAATCTCTTTGGTTCTCAAGATGAAATCAGACTTCAAAACTATGTAAACCTGGTGTCAAAAGAAATGTTTGTAGGAGGAGCAGGTATATATCGTGCAAGGCCAAAGCTCTTCCAGAGGTTAATTTGAAGGGAGCAGCTCGTGCTGTTATCATCCTCTGCAGAGCACTTTGTTTTGCTCCGGCTGTGAAAAGTGTTTTGAGCTAACCCAAACACGGTCTATAGTAACAGTGATATAATCTACCGGAGTACACGGGGCCCACCTGCAGGGTTCTGACGCAGCAGGAGAAATGTTTTACCTTCCCTGCACGAATGGGCCTGGAGCAGAGGAGGGAGGTGGTGGGTGGAAGGAAGAGCCATGGAAAGAAGGAAGGAGGGTTTTGCTAGCTAACACGCATGATGCTGTTTGGGCAGGTTGAGCCTGCAGACTCGCTGACTTTTCATCAGTTAGTTTTCTTTGCCTTAACGGCCGCGCTGTAATTAATCAGATGTCTGGCTCGGATCGGCACGCAACGGGCTGAGTTCAAGACCTTCTGCTTGGATGGATGCCTGGTCAGGTGTGCTCCTCTTGTTTCCTCACAGGGAAAAGTTCAGTTAGAGTGAAGCGTCTCAAATCATGACAGGAGCGATCTTCACCGTGCAGCAATTATGGTTTTCTTATCATCGCCCACCGCTGAAAGGATAAAGGCGGGTGATAATGTTTTTGTCCACAACTGTGTGTGTTTATCAGGTTAGAAATACATCTCAACAACCAGTTGATGGGTTTTAATACAATTCCCTAAAAGCAACCATTAGATGTTCATCTACAACTCATTAACTTTTGAAGGCAACACAATTCAAGATGGCCACCGCAGATGACTAACCTCAAACAACACAAGACGACAGATAAATGAGTCAGTTTTACAGAAACTGAACCACAGTTTGGTGTGGTAGTAGCTGAGAGTCATCCCAAATGCATACTCTGAGCTCTACAATGTAGCAGGAAATATGTGTTTAACACGGAGGTCAACAACTTGCTCAGGGCCCAGAATTCATCTAAACCAGGGGTCTGCAACCTTTACGATCAAAAGAGCCATTTTACATCTTTGTTCACTAAATTAAAAGTGATCAGAGCACGACAACCTGCTATGGTTATCAACTGGTGGTCCATGGGCTACTTCAGGTTTGTTGGAGGGGGCTTTTGTGGCCATTAGGGGTGACATTATAAAGCTAAAAATATATATATATCTAATAATTTAGATGTTTATAATTTAAGAAAAATGAAAATACCAGATTCTTGTGTGTGGGTGTGGTGGTAGTTTTTTTTTTTTTTAATTATTATTAATAAAAAAGTATGAACTATGCAGACCTATGTATTTTATTTTTTCAAATTGTGGACAAATTAAGTATAGAATAAAGCATAAAGTTAAAATAAGTTTTTTTTCTCCTTGTACATGTTCCAGCAAAAGAAATGAGGAATACTGCTAAAACTAGTCCTTTTTTATATTTTATATAACAACCAATAAAATTCAGTTTGATGTCAGTTTTGGTCAAACCTTGAAAGAGCCGCTGCAGAGGAACCAAAGAGCCACATGTGGCTCCAGAGCCGCAGGTTGCAGACCCCTGCCCATGACGAACAGCATTTTTGCCACTGTTTCCTGTCCCACAATCCTAAACAAACTAATAACATACTGGGGTTGTGTAAAGAAGATGAAGAAAGCAGTGAAGGCTCATCATACAGACTGACATGTGTCAATCAAACTCAGCCTATGTGGGCTGAAGAGTAGAACCTTTCACTACCTTTGCTGCTTTTAGTGCCGCTCAGCAGAGACGGTTAAACAATCTGGACACTCTGGAGTCAAGATTTAATGAGTCTTCTCCAACAGTGTCCTTCTCTTTGCCTCTCTCCCAGATGAAGAACGCAGGCAACAGCTTGTGCAGTCTTTCATACGTTCAGTTAATTAGCATTACTTTGTAGAAATTTTATTTCTGTGGAGATTTCTGTGTTTTGTTCTCCCGCACTCCCCCGTGTTTCTTGTGTTCAGCTCCTGTCTCACCCGTCTACAATCTTAACCACGCCAGGTGATTGTCATTCTGTCTCGTTAGTGTCAAAGTCAGCGTCTCCGTGTTCCTCCTTTGTCTGTGCGTTGTCCTGCGGAGGCTGTCATGTTCTGTCCCTCTCGTCGTCTCTACTTCCTAGAGTAAGTTTTGTTGCCCCGTCAGCATTTTGTTTCGTTTATTAAAATAAATGTCTGCCTGCACGTGGGTTCAACGACCATTTAAAGCAGAATCAAGTCAGTTTCACTGCAACACTGGACAAAGTAAAGGGCATGATTGATTTATGAAGGCAAAACAAAGTATAAACCATCCAAGCAGGTGAATACTTTTTATTTGCCTTGAGGCCGAACAATAACAAAAAAGCTAAAAGTAGCTTAAATGTTCTTTTTTATTATTAATTACTATTATTATTATTTAATATGCTGAATCAGGTAAGAAAGGGACCACTATTATACAGGAGTGTGGGTGGGTTGATTGTTGAGTGAGTACAGCTGGGACGATTACAGATAAACAGCAGGTGTGTGACAGGTAAGACAGAAACTAAGAAAAACTAAGAGGAGGAAACAAACAAAACTGCTGAGCAGAACAGGCAACAGAAGCACTGAGACAAACAGGATCTCTGAAAATGTTGCTAAAAGACAAAACTCAAACACAGCAAGTACAAATAAATAAATGAAACCACTATGGTTGGATCTTTATTTAACCTGACTCTTAATCTAAAAAAATTTCTGTACTCTACCAAACTCAAGTGCTGAACTTGTATCATTTGAGTTTTATAACAATGTCCAAGTGATAAAAGTGGAATAAATATGAAATACAAAAACTCTTGTCATTTAAAAATGTATCATTTTAAAAACAGTTCATAGTTGGTCAAGAAAATCTGGTTGAAGTAGACGGAAACAGGCAGTTTTTTTTTACTACGTTCCTTGAATGTTACACATAAGTTTGTTAGCGGAGTGCTGTACATATGTGGCCATTTCTGTATTCTGAACTATTTTACACAAATTGATCCAATTCTCTACTGACAGAAGTTCAATAACGTTGTTAAGTGGATTAAAATATGAAACATCCAAACGTTGAGCATGTCTCGTGTTTTGTTGGTTTGAATCTTATCTCCTTAAGGATCAGATGTTTTCTTTTGTCATACACAGAGCCTTCTGTATGTGTGTGTGTGTTGGAGTAATAACCTGGTGAAACTCTCTCTGGTGCTGGACCGCCCCCACGTCGCCTCCTATGGGCAGCTGCTCCGACAGCTCCTCGTCCTTGGCCGTCAGCCACTCGATGATCTCCTGCAGGGAGAGCTGCAGCTTCCCACTGTTGTCGGAGAACGCTTCAAGCCGCACCCTGTCAACACACACACACACACACACGACTTATCTTTGGTGATAGTTTGGGTGAGGATTTCAAGCTCACTCAAACCAAACTGGTGAAAAACTCATTTAGAGGAGCAGTGTGAACTCTTTGCATTGATGCAACAGACCAAACAGACTCAAGAGGAGCCAGTTTGAAAATTATTATTCCTGATCCACGTCATTCCATCAGCGTCATCGTTTCACTTTTGACATGTTTCACTTGACTTGTGCATTAGCTTCAAACATCTTGAAAAATAATGACCAGAAATAATATTTTAAAATTAAAAAAAAAGTTTATTTAAATGATTACCATATTTTTTGCATAATTTTCATGCCCTGTGACTTGTACACCAAAGCGACTTATTTATGGGTTTGTTCTCATATTTATAAACCACTTTTTGGCTGAGATATGACAGTTTTCATTCATTCTGACTGAAAATATTGAACACTATCGTTTTCAGCCGCTAGATGACACTCGAGTAGCATGGCATGCCGTTGTGTCATGTAATAAGTAAAAGTGGTTATTAATGACACAATCGGCTTGCCATATCCTGCCGTCTTGGTCCAGCTCACTTGGAGCAAACGTCAAATCAGCTTCATTTCACTGTGCCGCCCTGGTGAAATGCAGCTAATTTGACCATCAAAGTAGAAGTTCAACTGAGACACACCTTTGCTACAAAGTCGAGCAAACTAATAATTGTTTTTAGGCGGTTATCTTGGTAAATTTCGAGGAAATGCACAGCGACATGTCCCTCCGCACGCTCCCGCTTCCGCAAATCGTTTTGAAATACAGCTGATTTGACGGTCAAAATGCATTTATTAAGGACAAGTTCAACTTAGACACACCTTTACTATAATTTTGAGCAAACAAATAATTGTTTTAAAGTGTTAGCCTTGTTTAATTCTTGTTAAAGTCCTCCCGTGCACACTTCCGCGGCCGCCATTTGGCAGCCAATCGAATTTTGGCACAACTTTTGTACACATTTCTGGGTTGTCAGAGGTGACGCGTAACAAATGCGATGTGTCAGCTGTGATGCATAATAGATGCGATGTATACAGAGAAGCAACATATTGATGGATTTTTTCCATTTTATTAGACATATTTGGACTGATGCAACTTATAGGGCGGTACCACATGTACGGTGGAAAATACGGTAATAGGATTACCTGAAATGATCAGTATCACTTGCTGCTGAAAAAAAGCAGACACTCCTATTTTTATTATTGTCTCCGTTAGCAAAATATCTTATGAACCAGATGGACTTAAACTAAAGTTTGAGGAAGTTATCAATAAATGAATTTCTACAACTGATCAACTTTTAAAGTCATTCTAATTCAAAATGGCCACTACAGCTAATTGATACAAACCGACACATAGTTATAACACAGCTTACAGATAATGAGCTAATTTCAAGTGGTAGTAGCTGAGAGTCATTCACACCACACACTCTGAACATTACATCTCATGGTATTACATGGCTATAACGCAATCGTTTGTCAACAGAAGATGGTATTAGTCTAAAACTCTGGCCTTAAATGTGGCAGGCGATATGCATTCCTTTAAGGAATTATATTTACAGTTTGTCAAAAATATGGAAATTATTTTTGCAAAATCCTGTCTAGAATGAAAACGTTCCCTTTAAAATCTTGTCGGTGAACTTCTGCAAAAATAAAGGAGCTGCTTTAATGCGCTGGTTGTTGCTTTTCTCTTCCTCTTTGCATTTATTAGAAGTTTTCCTTTAAACTGTGATCCATCAAATACAAACCACCTAAAGCTGTTAATAAGTTAAAAAGTGCATCTCTGCAGCCTTTTTGTCTTCTTATGTCAAACAAAACTTTTTATGCCAGAGGTTTTAACTAAGATGATTTTATGTTTAAAAGGGTCAGAGTTAAAGCAGTTTTGGTCAAAACTTGAAAATTTTAAACCCAGTTTCATGTGGTATTTTAGCACTCTGCGTAAGAGTTGAGGATAACTCTCAGCTACTACAGCACCAAATTTTAGCTCAATATCTGTAAATCTGGCTGAGCTATAGCAATTTTAGTGTTTCCAATAACCATTTGGCTGTGGCGGCCATCTTAAATTGAGTTGACCCCAACAGTTTAACAGTTGTAGATGTAAATCCATTAAATACCTACTGAGAGTTTCATTAAAATCCACCCATTTATTCCTGAGATATTTTGCTAACAGACAGGCACAGGCCAAGATATTATTGTTCTTTTGCCTTTTGTGGCAGGTAAACTGTTCAGAGCTTCAAACACAAATAGTTTAAAAAAAAATGGGTTAAACATTTTTGCTTTTATGGCTTATATCAAAACACAATGTTTGAAATTAACAGAAAATAAACAATCTAAGCTTTATCTGAGAAATAAGATGCATATTTTACTGTAAGAAGAGTATTTGAACATGAGTCCAGTCAAATCAAAAGATTCTCTGATTTTAGCCTATCACTAAAAAAAATCCATATTGTGTTTTAATTACATTAATTTTGTTTATTAAAAAATATTTTAGCTAGTATGTTTTAGCAGTTTCGGCATTAGCATGTAGCAACCAAAGGCAACCCAGACCATTTGATGGTTTCTTCTTTTAAAGTTGACAAACTCTCCACCTCTCCTGCTCAGTTTGAGTGACAGGTCAAAGATCGGACTCTGCAGCCACGAGTCGATGAAACACACAATGCTGCATTTCTGTGTTATTGTCAGAGTTCATGTCTCATTTTCCCTCTTTCCATGTGAAGACAGAAGGAAGAAATGGTGTCAATGTCCTCCTCGTCACGCTTCGTTTTGCTCCTTGGCTGCAGCTCCATGTCTGGTGTTCAGACTGACCTGGTTTTGGAGTTTTATTCCATTTTATTCCAGTGATTAGTCGGGATCAGACAGCAGCATGGACAGTGTTCAGTATTCTTGGGTTATTCATCAGTTCTTTCATTTTTTTTGCTTCCAAGGAGCCAGATTTTCTTGGACTCTGTTAAAATCCTTTGAACTTCAGCTTCTTCATTTGTAGTCCAGAACTGTTTGTTTTTAGGGAAAGGTTTTGAGTTGTAGTTCAACAATTCATTCAGGCATAAAAAAAGGCTAGTAAACTTTAAGAACGAGCTGGTGTTGAGTCGGCACATAGACGAGTTGGAAACAAACAAAACCATTTTAAAATAGAATTTTTAGTCCAACAGTCTGTCACAAAAATTATTCCCCCATTTCTTTGTTGAATTGAAGAAAAGTGACGGCCCAAAACGAGTTGAAAAGCAGCCAAAGTAAAACACATAAAATAAAAAAAGACACTGAAGTTTTGCCAGAACGCCTGAAAACTTAACGACAAACACAGCCTTAAAACTTTAACATTTGAATGAAGGTAAAGAAGGTGATAATAACATGAAAAGCCCAAAGCTGCAGCAAAAAAGCTGCCAGAATGGTAAACATGTTAGAAGAGGAACAGTTTGGGTTTGATACAGCAGAAAAGAGGAACAAATAAATGCTAGTTTGTGTTTAAAACAGACAATTGCTGAGAGACGTGCGGCTTGTGGCTCTTGGTGTAGATTAAAATTTACTTTGAACAATGTCCAGTTTTTTTTTTTACTTTCCATTTGTTTCTTGAAGTTGCCTTTTTGCACCTTAAGATGTAACAGCCTGTGGCAGGTGGTGTTAAATTGATGCCTTCTTCTTTTTGCTTTTCCTTCTTCAGTAATCCTCCTCCACCTCACTCTGTCCTCACTCCAACTACCTTCATGTCCTCTCTAACTGCATCCATAGATCTCCTCTGTCTTTTTCCAGGCAGCTGCATTTCTAACATCCTTCTACCAGTATACCCACTGTCCCTCCTCTGGACATGTCCAAA
>JARVGV010001030.1:13161739-13177757 GCA_031762435.1 Hypsolebias longignatus | reverse complement strand
TTGAATGTCCAGAGGACCAGACTTAGCTTTTTTAGATTTTTCTACCTGGATTATTGAGCATGCATCAGGGTATTTTCTTGTATCGATTACAAGCTCATGCTCTTCTTCCTCTTATGGCTGTTCCCTCTTCAGGAGTTGCCATAGCGAGTCATCCTCCATCTCACTTGGTCCTCACTCCATGTCCTCTGTAACTGCATCTCCTCTGACTTTTTCATGGCGGCTGCATTTCTAACATCCTTCTACCAGTATACGTACTGTCCCTTCTCTGGACATGTCCGTCCCCTTGTCACTGCTAAGGAGAACCTCAACATCTTCATTTCTACCACTTACAGTTCTTTCTCCTGTCTTTTTGTCAAAGCCACTGACTTCAGACCATAAGAAATAGCTGGTTTCACCACTGTCTAGTAAACTTTTCCTTTGATCTTTGCTGCCACCGTTTTGTCACAAATCACTCCTGAAACTTTTCTCCATCCTGCCTGGACTCTTCTTCACTTCTTTACAACACTCCCCCATTTTCATGTTAAATAATAGAGGCTATTTAAGGTCATAAGGCAACATTACTTCTACTTAAAAAATAAGAAATAAAAAATTGTGGCATCTCCAAAAATATTGTAATAAAATTCTACCAGGGGTGGCTGTGGATGAGCGGTTAGAGCATTCGTCTTCCAATGCACTACTATGACTATTACAATGATGACAACAACTACTACTATGACGTCAACAACGACCACTACTACGATGACTATGACGATGGGTACTACTACTACTACTAATACGACTATTACAATGACGACGACAACAACTACTACTGTGTCAACAACGACAACGACTACTACTACAACTACTATGACGACTACTATGACGACTACTATGACAACGACTACTACTACTTTGACAATGACTACTACGACTTTGACAACGACTACTACTATGACTATTACAATGATGACAACAACTACTACTATGACGTCAACGACGACCACTACTACAATGACTATGATGACTATGACGATGGGTACTACTACTACTACTAATACGACTATTACAATGACAACGACAACAACTACTACTATGATGTCAACAACGACAACGACTACTACTACAACTACTAAGACGACTACTATGATGACTACTATGACAACGACTACTACTACTTTGGCAACGACTACTACTATGACGACCACTAT
The DNA here is from genome assembly GCA_031762435.1 of Hypsolebias longignatus. Classification (NCBI taxonomy): domain Eukaryota; kingdom Metazoa; phylum Chordata; class Actinopteri; order Cyprinodontiformes; family Rivulidae; genus Hypsolebias; species Hypsolebias longignatus. The sequence continues at coordinate 13,176,570 of JARVGV010001030.1, read as the reverse complement.
GACAACTAGTACTACTACTACTACAACTACGACAATGACTACTATGACAACGACTACTATGACAACGACTACTACTACTTTGACAATGACTACTTCTACTTTGACAACGACTACTACTACGACAACTACTTTGACAGTGACTACTACTACTATGATAATGACTTCTTTTACAACAACTACTACTACTTTGACAACGATTTCTTTGACAATGACTACTACTACTTTGACAACGACAACTACTACGACAACTACTATGACAACGACTACTGCTACTTTGACAACGACTACTACTATGACGACTACTATGACAACAAGTACTACTACCACTACAACTACGACAATGTCTACTATGACAACGACTACTATGACAATGACTACTACTACTTTGACAATGACTACTTCTACTTTGACAACGACTACTACTACGACAACTAATATGACAACGACTACTACTACTATGATAACGACTTCTTTGACAATGACTACTACTACTTTGACGACAACTTCTTTGACGATGACTACTACTACTTTGACAACGACTACTACTACAACTACTATGACAACGACTACTACTACTTTGACAACGACTACTACTATGATGACTACTATGACGAGTACTACTACTACGACTACGACTATTACAATGACGACAACAACTACTACTATGACGTCAACGACAACGACTATTATGACGACTGCTACTACTACATCTTCGACGACTACTACTACTATTACGATGATTACTACTACAACAACTACCCAGTACTACTACTCTGACTATGAGGATTACTACTACGATGACTAACACCACTATTCCTACTACCACTACCACTACTACTACTTCTACTGCTACTCCAACCACTACTACAATCACTACCACTAATAATAATAATAATAATAATAATAATAATAATAATAATAATAATTATGAAATGCAAGTGCTTTGTGTCAGAAAAATACCAGTCTCCAGGCTTTACTATGAGTGTGCCTTCATCATCCACTTGTCGTTATGTGGCTGAAGCTCATTTTCCACCTCGATGCCCAGCTGTCCAAATGGTGATTTCTTCATCTGCACTGCTCAGAGAAGCTGGCATGTGAATTCATTTTGTGACATAATTTCTGCATTTACACCAAATCCTTAAGCCTTTCTGCACAGTCATTAGCAACCAACTGTAAAGACCAAGCTGAAGTAAGCATGTCGCTGCTTTATTTATCTTCATTAACATGGCTCTGCTGGGTTTTGTCTTAAGGATGTGTGGAGACGTGTGTCCTGATCACGCCACCTATATCTGGGAACTCAACATACCCTAAAGTGCAGAAAGCAATTCTACGTCCTGCACGAGCACATGAATGAAAAGTGTGCTGCATTTCAATCCCCACACATGAATGTACAGAGAAAAAGATGAGTTTGCACAGATGCATACAAAGAAGGAGGCCCTTTTGTTACGCAACGCCGAAAGACAGATGGAGCGACCGCTGTGAGAAGCAGAAACAATTGAGAGGGAAAAACACAAGACAGCCAAGAAGAAGTGCAGGAGAGCACTACAAACTGGAGTACTCTATGTTTTGTAAATGTGTAGGAGGGCTGCAATAAAACAGTGATGTATATAGTTGTCTGAGGCTGGTGCTCATGTCTGTGCGTGTCTGAATGTCGGACGTTTTCCATCAGAATCAGTGTTCCTGCAAATTGGGTTTGTGGAAATCGAGCGCATGTTTATCGTTTCTGTGCATCAGTGTGTGCGACACTATTGAAAGTCGCCTCATAGTTCATCTTTCAGATTGTGACATAAACCACAGACCGAGGGACTCCCTGCCTTCAGCTGCGTCTCATGGGTGGACACAACCTTTGAGGGTTCTGTTGCCTGCATACATTTCCTGATGTTCATCCATTATAGATGACTTGTTATGCTTGTCAAAGCAGGAGCTGGCAGAGGACGACAGTTGCCAACGTGGTTTAGTAAAGTAGGAAATTGTGTCAGTTTTATTATTCAGATGCTTCACAACGAGAGGGAAGATGCTCACATTTAAAAAGACTTCCAGGGTTTGAGAAGGAAATGCAGGTGATAAAGTAAGACCTTGCTGATTATTGACTGATCATTGATCAATGCAGCTTCACTACAGCAAAGATCAATGCACTGCTGCGCTGTAACTGATTAGGAACCAAACACGAACCAATCAACTTATTTGTCATCAAACCAGTCCGGACTGGAAAGCAGTTGGTGGCAGAAGCCATGAAAGCCAATATATGTTTTGTTGTCATCGGTTTCAGAGACTACTTGTCAGGATCTGTGTCTTCTGGTTGTTTTTATAAAATTCTTTGTGGTTATTGCTCAGTTTATTCCCATTTTTTATTATTTTGTCTTGTCTGTTTTCTTGTGTTCAGTCCTGTTACTTGTGTTAAGTCCTTGTGTATTTCTATGTGCCACCAGCCTCTTCTCCTGAGTCAGTCTGCCCCACCCATCTCCACCTGTCCCCTGCTTCACCAGTCACAGCTGCATCCACTCCACTCATCAGCCCCAGTTCTTTTTAGTCCTTCAGGTCTCACTCCGTCCTCAGGTGAGGGTTATGTGTTCATACACCACGTCCCGTTCTCTTAAGTTTCCTCGTCTCCCGGTGCTTCCCAGAGTCTGATCCTTGTTTGTTTGTTTGTTTGTTTGTTTTTTCCAATTGCGTGGCTGCCTCAACAGCTTTTTGTTTAACAATAAAATTATGTTTTATTCTAGCATTTTTGTGCAAGTCTGAATTCCTGTGTTCGGTCTACCTCAAATGATGACACCGTTTTGATATTTCTAATATTTCTACCAAATATTATTTACTTCAGATATATCTGCTGTTGCCAAAAGAAAGACTTGTATACATTATAAACAACAGGTGCTCTATAGATCATCCATCATCTTTACCCGCTTCTTCCTTTTCTAGTCACGAGGGTCACTGATGCCCATGTGCAGCAGTCACTGTGCAAGAGGCGGAGGACACCCTGGACAGGTCTACAGTCCATCACAGGGACACATAGAGGCAACAACCATTCACTCTCTCATAGGGATAATTTAGAGTTACCAATCAGTCTAACATGCATGTTTTTGATCTGTGGGAGGAAACTGGAGAAAACACATGGACGAAGAGAAGATGCAAACTCCACCCAGAAAGGCCCCCAGCTGGGATTAGTCCTGGTGACCTTCTCACAGAGAGACAACAGCTCTACCTTCTGATCCACCGTGCCGCCTGCATAGATGCAGCTCTTGTTTTTAATATATGGACCTTGTGAGTTTTTGGCTGAATTGTGGAACTTTTTGTTGTTGTTGTTGTTGTTGTTATTCAAAAATATGAGGTTATTTTATTAATCATTTTAGCTGTGCATGTACACAGAAACACTGTTTTAGTAGTCCTAAAAAGTTATACAAAATAAAAATCAAATTGGAAAAAAAAAAATCTAAAATCTCTTTTTTAAATAAACAGCAAAAACACAACCGTTCGATGATAACGATATCATAGTCCCACCTTCTGCCCAACATATGACCCCTAATGAGACAGTTGTAACAACATTAATGATCGTTTGTATGCATGTGTTTGTGTTGCATACACTCATTTCTCATCTACAACAAAACCTTTGTACTGTATACCAAATAAACATCATTGCCTCAAAAAGAGTAGCACACACACACACAAAAAAAAACTTACTATAACAAAATATTTCAAGTATGACCTGATATGCTTTCATATTGCCAGAATTGTTTTTTTTTTTTTTTTTCTGGTAGTTTAAGATGATGCATGTATTTGTCCTTTTTGTCTTATGTTTACAGTTCCTGGAACTTTTATATGCCTGCTCCACACCTGGTTTTTAGCTTCTGGTGTATTTTGTAGCAGTGTGAGCGGCACATGTATAGTTACTACAGAGTTTGAATACATTTCGGTTTATGAAAACCTTTCTAAAAACTCAGCTGTTTCAGGAACATTTTAGAAACAACAAACAAAAAAGGCCCTTTTGGGAAAAAAAAGGCTTCCTTTATAACTCAATAAGCTTCAACATTTACACTGCACTATTAAAACCCTCAACTGAATTTATGACATTGATTATGAAACAATTAGCAATACAGTAATCAGTTAATTGCTTGATTAATGCTTTATTGATTATAATGACGGTGCTGAAAACAATAGTTGTTTTAACTGAGGTAACTGCACAAAATCCTGCAGAGATCATTTCAACGTAGCTCCTCAGCAGGAGTTAAACACAACTGTCATTTATTTCATTATTTACACCTGTCAGATACACGTCAGGGCAGCTCTGCATCCATCCAGTCTTTGAATCAACCAAACTCTGCCTTTGGAGGTAAACCGGCATCAGAGCATCTGGAAAAGTAAAACATGCATCAGAATGAAAGTGGATCATTTCTGATTCAGTGCTGGAACCAGATTTGGTTTGTGGTTTTGTGAAGCTCAGATTGTAATGGGCAACAACCTGTGGATTACAGAACCCCCACCCCACCCCCCACCCCCAAAAAGGGATTCAACAGCACAGTTAAACTCATGTTAACAACTTTTCTTTTCATTCTTCCTCCATTTTTATACACTTGAGTTTTGCTTTCAATTATTGCTTGTTTTATTTTCTCGTTACTAAAGCAATGTTTGATTTAGGCTCTCAATCTTTGGGGATAAGGTCAGAAAAAAACATTATTGTAAAGTCTTACAAATACACAGTTTAATTCAAAACCTCATTTATATTTGGCAGCAGGTAATGAATAACAAGTAAGCAGTAACACATTTTGTATCACGTTGTATTACATCATGCTGCTGTCGGGTTGTGGTGTAGCGCACCGAAAGGCGGACTCTGAGGCAGTTTTTAAAAAAGCGACGAAAGACACTTGATATTTAGCAAAAGGCAGTTTAGTCCAGGAGTCAATTGTACTGTATACCAAGCCGGAGTGCAAAAATAAAAACGCCAACGGGGAACATGGAAACAACTAGAAGCACGGGCTCAGTAGGTTCTGACAATGACAGAAAGAAAACAAAAGTTTAAGTCCCAGGGAGGGTGATCAGGACGGTAACCGTCCCAAAATGTTTGTGAGGGTCTTCAGTTTATTTGTGTGAGTCACAGAGGGGTGAAATTCTGCCGCTTTAATGTTGAACTTGTTCAAAATGTTTGCGTGACAAACTTCTTCTCAAAATAGACGTCTCAGACTGGTGAGCTCGACTCTGACAGAAAACATGTCCAAGACTATCACATGCACGGATTAAGAATAAAAGTTATTTAAAAAAAACCTGATCTCAATGTGCCCATCTTTATTTTAACAGTGTACTTTAGTAGATTAAATTATAAACATGGGGGTGAAAGGTAAATATGATGCGGGCAACAGAATAACGTGCAAGGCGTAGAATACAGTATTAAAAGCTGCACACACAAAAACCAGGATGGTTTTTTAACAACAAGCTGCATAAAGATTTATCTTTTAGTTACAAACACGTAGAATTCAGCGAGACTGCAACAGAAAACTCACTTTCTTGCAATTTCATCAGCTAGTCTTCAACGGAAAGTGTTAAAGAGAAAGCTTAGGAGGAAAAACTAAACTTAAAAAAAAAGAAACCTACACAAAGTTCCACAATTAAATTTAAATAAAGTTTAAATAAAGTATGTTGATGACGACCATCAGAGAATCCTGGCTACAAATCAGCAGGTGAAGATGTTGCAGTGAGAGTGCAAGATTAAAAATAAATCATTTAATTCAAACATTTGGAGCATGATGGGTGCCGCTCATCAGCTTTGAACTGGACTCTGAGTAAAAAGACCACCGGCTCACAAGCTGTGGACTTGTGAAGATTAGAACCGTGTTGCTCTGCCTGATGAATCAGCGACGCCGATGGAAAGGCCCAGTAATGTGCTCACGTTGCATTCATCCTGTAATTCCAGCAGGATAATGCACCCTGCCACAAACCTCGTGTTTCTCAGTGGTTTATGACAAAACGTGCTCTTGTTCGGCGAAAACACGGAAATTCACTTCATGGAGCTGTAGACAAATCCTGCAGGAAATACATTTTATCACATCAGATCTTAAAAAAAAAAAAAAATACTTCCTAAACTGTGTTTAATCCATGTCAATGCTTTTTAAACTGATACAGCCAAATATTAATGGGCATTATATGCAATTTAATTAATCTGTAATTTCACAACAAAACTTTCAGTGTAATTTTATAACATACAGCATTTAAATAATAACCTGCGTGGGAAAATGTCAACATGTCATTTCAACTATTAGTGAAACTTAAACAGTGAAACTCACCGTAGTTGGCTTTTTAAAAACTAAAATGCAAATGAGAAGTGAAGTCAGTGTGTGTCGTGTGTACGCATTCTGTAATTGTGCAAAGCAAAATTAGAAAGTAATTAGTTTTGAACAGCTATGCTGAAGTTGAAGGTGGAGGACTACTGTCGTCCAAAAAAGTGCTGAGGCGCAGAACAAGTTGAACAAGTAGGATTTTTTTTTTACACAGATACACGTTTATAGATTTAATTTTGAAACTGCAGCCAAATCATTGTCTAAAGCACTGTCTTGTACAAGTAATTCTGCCATTATGTTCATGTCTGTGTATAAGTCCCCGACGCATTGGTGTGTTTAAAAGTGCACTTCTTTCATTGCTAATTTTATTTCACCAAGTAAATTAGCTTGATCTCTTTAGAAAAATCCTGACCAACTGGAGTTTTGAGGTGCAGCACTGATAACAAGTGACAAGGGCGAAGGTAATTAAACAACATACTGACATATACATTAAAGAAGGTAACATTCAAAATATAAATATCAATATGCAAATAATGGCGGCACAGTGGCTCAGTTGGTAGAGCTGCTGCCTCTCAGCAAAAAGGTTGTTGGTTCAAATATCGGCCGGGTCCCTTTCTGGGTTTTCTCTGTCTGGTTTCCTCCCACAGACTAAAAACATGCATGTTAGTCTGACTGGTAACTCTAAATTGTCCCTAAGTGTAAGTGAGAGTGAATGGTTGACTCGTTTGTCTCTACGTGTCCCTGCGATGGACTGGAGACCTGTCCAGGGCGTCCCCACCTCTTGCACAGACATAGCTGGACATGGGCACCATGACCCCTGCAACCCGAGAAGGAAGAAGCGGGTAAAGATAATGGATGGATGGATGAATATGCAAATAATCAACATTTGGAAAAGCTTTAAAAAAGTTGATTACAATTTCTTAAAGACCCAAATTCATTATTTTTACTATCAGCTTCAGCGCTGATGTTTAAAAAATGCCCAAGCGATATTTCTTGCATTCTGTTCTGCAGACTAACACTTTTGGCACTAATTATCTTGTTTTCAGGGTTAGGAGGCGTTGAGATGCAGCAGCACGATGGAGACGGCCTCGTTAAGTGGTTGCTGTTCTCGTTTGGTTGTTTGACCAGACGAACGGCTTAGAGCCTCATCAGTGTCGACATGGCGCCTATCGAGTGACTGATGCCTTATTGGTTAAAGTGTGTGTTCTGATGTTCCTGCTGACTCTTACACACATCTACAAAGTATGTTTAGCTCTGGGACAACAGCTGCTGTGGGATCTGAGGATTATTAAACTAAAACTTCCATTTTTGTCCAGATATGAAGGTGAAGTAAAGGCACTTCTTGAACAGGAAGTAAAACTTCACTGCTCCACGTTGTCATCAGTCAATAATAGCATGAAAACTATTTATCAGTCAGGCTAATTCACCTGATCAGTTTACTGTAGAATCTTGTCAGTGAAATAAGCCAAATAATTAGTCACTGACAAATAAACGAAGTGCACAAAAACCTACAGCACTTCATGTTTGTGTTGTATGTTTTATTATAGAAGAGAGTTGAACAGAGCTCATGGTTTAGGGGTGAGGGATTCTGTCATCTTGCTGCAGCGGATTAATTGCTTAAAACGAAACAATTTTATTTCTCCCTTTTGTTTTAAATGTAATTCAGATTGTTAGTGCAGTTTCCATTAATATCTAACTAGGTTAAGTCAGTTCCTCTGGATGGATCACCCGCTTTGGACGTTATCAACCATTAAATGGCCGTTATTAGTTATTATCAGCCCCATAATTAGCGGTCAGAATGCCCCTCCTCTACCTCCTACTACGTTTAAAGTAACGTTGTTAGCTTAGCGCTCATTATAGTTTTGCATGGTTAGGTTTAGAGTAAAGGGTTTCGGGTTAGGTTTCGGGTCTTGGTTAGGTTTAGGCACAAGGGTAAAAGGGTTAAGTTTAGGTTTGGGCATCTGGGTCAGGTGTAAGGTTACGTTTAGGAAACGGGTTACATAAGCCAAAAAAAAAAAAACCCGACACTTCCTGGTTTGCACACGTCACACGCTGCCTGTTATCAGCGAAGATAACAATAATAAATACCTTTACACCTATTAGGAGGTATAGGAGGGACAGTCCAACCGCTACATATGGGGATGATAACAACTAATAACGTCCATTTAATGGACTGATAACATCTGAAGCCGCTGGATGGATTCTTGTCCCCCTATTGCATATGAATGGCTGGCTCTGGCTGCCAGCAGCCCACTGGTTAATCCACTATGATAAGGTGCTATTTATAGGACTGAGCTTGTTTTGTTACAAGATCTCGGACTGAAGAAGTCTTCTGGATAAAAGATCAAACCTTTAAACAAAGAAGATTCCATCCAGTTTTCTTCCAATTTAATGTCAGTGTTGGGATTATATGACTCATTACATCAACCTTCATGTGTTTTAGAAATGATATTGCTGAAATAAGACTAATGTACAACATGTGCCTTTTTCCTGCCATGATACTGCAAAAGCCCTTTTTTTTTTAAAATCAGTTTTGTCTATATAATCAGCATGCCCGAGAACAATGTGTGCACAAAACCTGCTTGTTTTTTTCCCCACTAGTCCAACAGTTGACAGTTTAGCTTCCCATAAAGCTCATTATTGCTTCTAAAGCAGAAAACTGACGACTGGAAGGAGGCACAGCTTGAAGAGCTCCTCAGTCTGGTTTATTTTCAGACTAGGTGTGTACACACACACACAAACACTCATGAAGAGGCCATTTGTCAAACTTGTTGTGTTTGTTTTTCCCCAGTGGTTAGTTTTATTGTTACCATTTCTTCTTTTGTATCCTTGAAACATGCAAATCTTTCTCCCATCCATATTTTATTTTGTGGTTCCATTAATCTCTGTAATAAACATTGTGTCCAAGACACTCTTCAAGTAAAAAGAAAGAACCATTATTTGAGTTCTACAACGTAGATTAACCATTAGTCCTTATTGAAAAGAAAGGCAGGCAATAGTTTTGTCCATGTCTGTGTTTGTTTGACTTTTCACAAAATGTCTCCTGAACCACGAGACAGATCTTAATGAAACTCACAGAACCTAATCAATGAATGAACCTCTGCAACCGATTAACATTTGCAGTCAAACCACAGCCAGTTGACCTTAGAAAACACAAAAATGACCTAATACCTTTACAGATATTGATCAAACAATGTGGTAGTAGCAGAGTCATTCACACCCGTACTCTGAGCGTCACATCTCTTTATGCAAGAAAATTTGAGCAAAATAGCCACAACGCTCATTTCTCAATGTAAGATCATAGAAATATAGGTTCATCAAACATTTGGGTTGGCTAGTTTACACACCCTGCACACACACACTATCTATAACAAAATGGAAGTCAGTACTGCACTTATTTTTCAAAGTATCATGGTCACAACATAGAGGATGATGGACAAACAGACGTACAGTATTTCCAATTTCCACATCTTGGTTCTGTGACCAGGGACAACAACAGCGAGCATCAAAAACCCTCAGAAGTTGGTTATGGCTGCAGGATTTATTTTAGCAGCTTGAAAATTAATTCAACCTTTATTTATACTGGCTAGTCTCATTGAGTCACAAGAATTCATTTACAATATATATATATATATATATATATATATATATATATAGAGAGAGAGAGAGACTCGTTTTAGGCAAAACCACAAATATGGTACACGCAACAATAAACGGTCATAAAATGCATATAAAATAAAAAATCAATAGAAGTAGTGATATAAAACAAAATAAAATCCAGCTACATTATGAAACAAGGTAAAAATACTAAAAACCGGAGCATTCATTTTTTTTTTTTTTCATGTATTTATTTCTATAGCGTTTTACACAACCACACAGTGATGGTGACCAAAGTGCTCAACAAAAACAGTAATTAACATGACAACAAGTTAAAAGCAAGAAGAAAAACAACAAAATAAAAAGAAAACCATAAATGTCACCACACATACTGTTGGAATTAAAAAGTGTTAGGCTTCTATTTAAAAAGGCCAAGTTCAGTAACCAAACTTAGATCAAGCGGGAGTTTATTCCAGAGTCGAGGTGCGGCTGCAGAAAAGGCACGATCACTCCAGCGTTTACATTTTGTCCTTGGAACAGAGAGCAGGAGCTGTCTGACCTCAGCAACCTGGAGCGGGCGGGGAACCTTAACATCTCTGTTATATAAGGAGGAGCAAGGCCATTCAGAGCTTTAAAAACAAATAATAAAAGTTTAAAATCTATTCTAAAAGGGACAGGAAGCCAACGTAGTGAAAGTAAAACAGGTGTGGTCCCGTCTAGGAGTATTGGTTAAAAGGCGAGCTGCTGCATTTTGAACAAGCTGGAGGTGGCTCAGTGATGACTGAGGTACACCAACATACAGAGTGTTACAATAGTCGAGTCTAGAACTTATAAATGGTTCAAAAGGGGTTTGACCTATTTTGAAAGGCGTAAATAAAAAAATCCAAATGTCTGTATTGATTTAAGCATTGAACTTAATTGTTTAAAATCCCTTAGCGAGGTCAAAGTCCACAGCTTCAGAATTTTTGCAAGGTGCTCCAAGTTATAGGAGCAGAGTAAGAGAAGGCCCTTTTGCCGAGTTCAGTCCCCAGAGTACACTGCAGGTAATGATGTCTTGAGAGTGCACGCTGTTGCTGCACTGACAACGTGATATGTAGGAGGAGATACTGTATATGAAGGCAGCAGACAAAGATGAAAACACACCAGTGAGAGAGTCTGTGTGAAGTTAATGATGACCAACTGACAAATGAGTACAGGATGCAGAGATGGGTACAGTAGTTAGAACCAGTTATGAATCTTAGCACACTGTGCGAAACAGCATCTGCACGGTGGTTGCAGGAGAATTCAATTAAATAATGTCACCATGGTCAGTGGCCGGAAGGAAAGTACTGTAGCAGAATCCACAAACTCAGTAGGAACACCATTCATAGATAAGATAGGAGGAAGGACTGCAGGTACCAACGTTCTGTTTGAAAACAACATCCATGTGGTTTTATCCAAATTTCACACCAGTTTGAGATGGAACAAATCTGACTGAATGATGTCGAATGCAGACTGTAAAAGCTGGAAAACCTTAGCAACTGATTTAGTATGACAATAAGCAACCGTCATCAGCATATAAATGCAAGGATGTTCTAACCTACATTATTTATGCAGATTGAAAAGAGAGTGGGTCTTAAGACTGAGCCTTGTGGTACACCATTATTGACAGTTAAACAAATGGAAGAAGTACCAATTGCTTTCGGCCTAAGAGATAATTAGAAAACCAACTGATAGTGTGATCTGAGAAACCAGTATAGTAGAGCTTATGAAGAAACATTTAAGATTTCAACAACTTGTTCTCTTTTATAAACACATACACATTTTCAGATGATTCGAATGCAGCTGTGATAGACTGAGTAACCCACCACACACTAAATCCTGCAGAGGATTTACGTCACCCATGACCTTTAAGAATAATTATTATGAAAGTACTGTATATTTGGAGCACAATAGGACCTGTAGGCATTTTACTGCAGCTTTCCCGAGGGTGTTTAAAAAAAAAAAAAAAGCTGGAGCACAAATACACCAAAGGGTTTTGTGCTGAGATCATACTGTCTGTAGAAGGCTGCATAAAGCACAGGAAGATGGGCTACATCATAAAGGTGGAGAGTGGAAACTTTGAAAGAACAGCAAGAGGAAAAGCAAAAAAAACAAAATAAAATCAGTGCAATGGACAGTGACGCAGTAAAAATAAACTTTTAAATGAGATGTGTGCCAACACAGACAGTACTGTGAGCAAAAACAGGAACATTGAGGAAATGACAGAGATACAAGTAGACTCTGAGGTCCCCCCCTTTGCCCTCAGACAGATGCTCCACGTGGGCGGTTGGCTCTCTGCAGCTATTCGAGACACGGAGCAAAACAATTCGGAGCATGCGACAGAGCAACCTACACCAAACCCTGGGTGAATAATTCTCTGCGGAACAAAACAGTGGCCGTGTCACCATGTGGAACAGCGTGGACCTCAACAATGCCTGATATTGTTTTATTCATGGATGATGATGTCATCCACATGAGAAACATATAGGAGGGTAACTCGTACCTGCAGCATTTAAGAGGCTGAGTCACACTGTGAGAGTTTATTTTAACTCAAGTTATTTTAACGTCCTGCAGTTAAAATAAAATGAAATAATCAACTGAGAGCTTGAGGGTTGATCTCAGTGGATAATACAACCTGAGCGTACTTTAGGAGATAAGATACGCTGCGGTTTTGGAACGCTGTGACCATCATTGGACACGGAACGAGCTATCTGACCATCTGGTGGCTGGGCTGATGGTTGATGCAGCCATAAAGCAGCTTTGTTAGGCTATAATTAGGTAAACCATGTCTAAGTGGAACATGAAAGCCTAAATCACGTTTCATCCCAATTAGTCCGACATTAGTCACATTTTCTGCTACAAACTGCAAATGAGGACACGGGGTGTTGTTGGAGGAAAAGCAGGTAAATGGCTGTAATCAGTAGGATGTATTTTTCAAGGAACCAAAATGAATCTGTCATGCAGAAGATTTTTTTAAAATCCTTTTAGTCTCCAAATGTGGCTTGAATCGCAATCAATAGCCTTAGAAAAGCAAACAGACTTGTTGGATTAAAAGCAAATTCTCACTTTGAGGTAAAAAGACAGAGGCTGTGACAGCTCAGCAAGGAACATTATTTCCTTTTATTAACTTCAATTCAATTAATTTTATCTCACGAGAATCAAAAGAGCCAACTATAAATCCAATTTATCTTTTTGTGTTTGACTTTATCGAAGTGAGTGAACAAACAATGTTAAATAGAAAGCAAGAGTTTTTTTTTGACTGTTGAAGGAATTACCAGTAAGTACATTTTAATCAAGTATTCTGAGCAAACACCACAAATGTTCAGAACCTCCCATAGTTTCTTGTCTTATTTACTTACACAATAAGTTACAAATTACAGAAACATATCAGGATCATGTTTGCAGAAATTAATGCGCCTTTCATAAATATCCCTAAATGTTCAGGGGTGACAGGGAAAAACACGGCTGAGGTCCAGTTGGTGCCTCGGTTCTACAAAGTACATCAAACCACAAGCATAATCTGCAAGAATAAGAATACAGTATATTTATTTTTCTGTGAGATTATGCTGGAGCAGCGGACAATAAGCTACAAAGAGTTTGTAACAATCAAAAAGATAAAACTCAAAAACCTGTTGTCAGGTTGGCAAAGCAGCCCTGTCTCACTGATAAATTAGAAATGATAAAGTCCAATTTGTTAAATTTCATTCAAACTGTATTTATTCAGGTTAGTCCCATTGAGCCTCGGAGATTCATTTACAAGAGAGACCTGATTTTAACAAAGAATGATGACAACAGTAGCCAATCATAAAGGAAGCATACAAATTGAGATGAACAAGTGAAAGAAAGTGACATTTTTGACCTTGAAGCTGGGGCAATGAAAACATTACGCGGCACGTCGTGTAGTGGTGGTACAAATTTATCTCCAGTTTAATTGTATTATCTTGAGCAGATCAGAAGGTATGGCCCAGACAAAAGTTTACAGATGGACAGCTGGATAAAGACTGTACCATAATATATCCATCTTTCGACAACGTATAAATATAGAAATTATAGACCACAAACAACTGAGTGAAATTTATTTGAAAATGTGCGTTTTAAAGTAAACAGAGAGGATTTGGTGCTTAATGAACCGAAATAGTGACAAAACTAAGGTCCTCGAGAGGTAAAATGCCTATACTTAAAAATTATTTTGAACTAAACTCAATTCAGTTTATTCCTATTTTGACAATTTACAACAAAAATTATTTGAAGAAGCTACAATGAAGAAGTAAACAATTTAAACTCAAAACCAATACATACAATCCGTCCATCATTTCCACAGCCACCTCTTCCAGCTCTTCTGGGAGGATTCCAAGGCCCAGGCCAACCGAGAGACATAGTCTCTCCAGCATGTCCTGGGTCTTCCCCGGGGTCTCCTCCCAGTTGGACATGCCCAAAGCACCTCCCTAGGGAGGCGCCCAGGGAGCATCCTGATGCCCAAACCACCTCAACTGGTTCCTTTTGATGTGGAGGAGCAGTGGTTCTACTCTCTACTCCCAGATAACTGAATTTCTCACTCTATCTCTAAGGGACAGTCCAGCTACCCTGCAGAGGAAACTCATTTCAACTGCCTGTATCCACCATCTCATTCTTTCGGTCACTACCCAGAACTCGTGACCATAGGTGAGGGTAGGAACATAGACTGACCGGTAAACAGGGAGCTTTTCCTTACAGATCAGGTCTCTCTTCACCACAACGGACCGTTACAAAGTCCGCAACAGTGCAGACGCTGCACCAATCCATCTGTCAATCTCACGCTCCATTCTTCCCTCACTCATGAACAAAACTCCGAGATACTTGAACTCCACCACTTGAGGCAGAACCTCACCCTCGACCTGAAGAGAGCAATCCCCCCTTTTCCGGTTGAGGACCATGGCCTCAGAGTTGGAGGTGCTGATTCTCATCCCA